>CM035346.1:20811024-20971023 GCA_020226455.1 Prunus salicina | reverse complement strand
ATATAATTCTTGTGTGTTTCTAAGTTTTCTAATATTTGCTAGTTTAGTCTATTGCTGTTGGTTACATTAAAGAACAAGATCTAGTGTGCGGGTAATTTAACACTTATGTCAATACACTAATTTATTAGTAATTTAGTACAAGTAGCATAGAGTATATTTAAAAGAACCACTAGCTATAATTGAACTTTCAAATTGGCATTGTATATGTAGCAGGTAAATCGGTATCTCCTCACATGTGAAATTTTTATTAATTCCAAGGAGAGGATGCATTATTTGACTACATTCAAATTTGAAAATAAGAAACAAAGACTTTAAAGTTCACCAAAAACAAAGAAACAAAGACTTTGACTAAAAGTGTCTGAAGAAATCTACAAAAGCTGCAAAACAGACAGCAGCAATCCCACTGGAAAGGACAGTTTCAATATTTCCCATACGTAATCCTTTTTATATTCCAAACCTGAATGAAGTTCCAAACGTGAAATAAATCAATAAGAGGAAGAGAGTTTTTAAGTCTGTGATGCCTCAAGTCTATAACGCATCAATGTAAAACAAAAAGCCCTGAAATTAAGAAAAAACCATGAGATTTTTAACTTACTATGATAAACTAAGCTCTCTAGCTTATTGTCTCATCTTCTTGTATGTTCAGCTTATTGCCTCTGGTTCTGATGAAGCAGAGGCTCTCCTCAAATGGAAAGCCACCTTCCAAAATCAAACCCAGCTGCAAAATCTAACCTCATGGACTCACCCTCCCAGTAATGTCAATGCCACCAACTCTTCTGGCAATCCGTGCAATATGTGGACTGGTATTTCATGCAACAATGCTGGAAGTGTTAACAGGATAAACCTTACCAATTCTGGTTTACAAGGTACGTTACACAAATTCGCTTTCTCGTCTTTCCCTAATCTTGAATATCTTGACCTCAGCATCAATAAATTCTTGGGTTTCATCCCACCTCAAATCAGTTCCCTCTCCAAACTCATTCACCTTGATCTCTCTTCTAATCAGTTTTCTGGGAAAATCCCATCAGAAATTGGTCTCCTTACAAATCTTAAGTTCCTGAAACTACATGAAAATAAGTTAAATGGCTCAATTCCTCAAGAACTTGGCCAGCTTAACTTTCTTAATGAACTTGCCATGTCCACCAATATTCTAGAGGGCTCAGTTCCTGCTTCTCTGGGTAGTATGAGTTACCTTACTTCTCTGCATCTTTTTGACAATCACCTTTCTGGTTCCATTCCTCCAGAACTTGGAAATCTTTCTAATTTGGTTGAACTCTACATGGACACCAACAATTTCACCGGTCCTATTCCTCAAACTTTTGGAAACTTAAAAAAGCTGACCATGTTGCATTTGTTCAACAATCAACTTTCTGGTTCTATCCCTTCAGAAATAGGAAATTTGAAGTCTCTAATGGAATTATTCTTATACAGAAACAATCTTTCTGGTTCAATCCCAACACATTTAGGTTATCTGGCAAACCTTACCCATCTCTTTCTCGATGAAAATAAGCTTTCTGGTACAATTCCTAAGGAGATAGGGAACTTGAAATCTGTTGTGGATGTACACTTGAGCAAAAACTACTTAACAGGTCCTATCCCTCCAATTTTTGGTAACTTAAGAAAGCTAAAAGTGCTATACTTGTTCGACTGTCAACTTTCTGGTGTCATACCTTCAGAAATGGGAAACTTGAAGTCTCTAGTAGAATTATTCCTTTACAGGAACAATCTTTCTGGTTCAATCCCAGCATGGATTGGTGATATGAGAAATCTTACACATGTCAATCTGTTTGGAAATAAACTTTCCGGGGCTATTCCTAAGGAGATTGGGAAATTGAAATCTATGGTGGATCTAGACTTGAGCCAGAATCAACTCAACGGTTCAATTCCCACTTCATTTGGTGGTTTGAGAAACTTGGAAGTCTTATCCCTCCGTGACAACCAACTCTCTGGCTCAGTCCCCCAAGAGATAGAAAATCTAGTGAAGTTGACTCTGTTGTATTTAGATACTAACCAGTTTTCTGGTTATTTGCCCCAAAATATTTGCCAAGGTGGATCACTCACAGAATTTACAGCAAACAACAACCATTTTGTTGGTCCAATCCCCAAAAGCTTAAAAGCCTGCACCACCTTATCCTTTGTCCGCCTTAGTTGGAACCAATTGACAGGCAATATATCAGAAGACCTTGGTGTTTATCCGAATCTTCAATTTATGGATCTAAGCCATAATAACTTAAATGGTGAAATCTCACACAAATGGGGACAATGTGCACAATTAACAACCCTACTAATTGCAGGAAACAACCTTACCGGTAGTATACCACCTGAGATTGGCAATGCAACCCAAATTCATCAACTTGATATTTCTTCAAATAGTTTAGTTGGGATGATCCCAAAAGAATTTTGGAGACTGACTTCTTTGGTGAAGCTGATGTTGCAGGGGAATCAACTTTCAGGTCGTATACCTTCTGAATTCGGATCACTGATTGATCTCGAATATCTTGACCTATCCACAAACAAGTTCAATGGGTCAATACCTGGCACTATAAGTGACGTGTACAGATTACACTATCTGAATTTGAGCAACAACAAGTTTAGTCAAGGAATTCCTTTTCAGTTGGGAAAGCTAGTTCACTTGTCCCAACTAGATTTAAGTCATAACTTGCTTGAAGGTAAGATACCTTCAGAAATAAGCAACATGGAGAGTTTGGAGATGCTCAACCTTTCCCACAATAATCTTTCTGGCTTTATTCCAACGAGTTTTGAAGACATGAATGGGTTGTCGTATGTTGACATATCCTACAATGACTTGGAGGGTCCCCTGCCCAACAGCAGTGCATTTCGGAATGCTCTTCCAGAAGCATTGCAGGGGAACAAAGGACTGTGCGGCAACATTGGAGCTCTGAAATCCTGCAAACATAACTCCGAAAAGGACTGTAAAGTCATATTTTTAATCTTGTTCCCTCTTCTCGGAGCACTTGTACTTCTACTTGCTTTCTTTATGTTTGCTTTTCTGATAGAAAGAAGAAAGAAAAATCAAACTCTGGAACAAAACGATGACATGCTTGAAGAAAATTATTTTGCAATTCTAGATTTTGATGGAAAAACAATGTATGAGGAAATCATAAGGGCGACAGAAGATTTTGATTCCAAATATTGCATTGGGACGGGAGGACATGGAAGTGTATACAGAGCAAATTTGTCATCTGGCAACATGGTAGCCGTGAAGGAACTCCATCATCTCCACAATGGCGAGAATAATTTTCAGAAGGAATTCTTCAATGAAATAAGAGCACTAACTGAGATACGACACCGGAACATTATGAAGCTTTATGGTTTCTGTTCACATAAACGACATTCATTTTTGGTGTATGAGTATCTCGAAAGGGGTAGCTTGGCCACAACGCTGAGCAATGATCATGAAGCTAAAGAACTGGGGTGGAGTAAAAGGGTGAATATTGTTAAAGGTTTAGCTAATGCCTTGTCCTACATGCACCACGATTGCTTGCCACCAATTGTACATCGTGACATATCAAGCAAGAATGTTTTGCTGGATTCTGAATATAAGGCCTGTGTTTCAGATTTTGGCACTGCCAAGTTTTTAAATCCAGACTCAACTAATTGGAGTGCTCTTGCAGGCACCTATGGATATATAGCACCAGGTAATGTTGAAACATTTTTTCTCTTATTTGAACACTTATCACCGATTCTTTTTCATGCATGGTTAAACCCAACTTGTTAGAATCGAACAGGACATTTGAACTGTACCATCATAATTAAAGTAAAAAGTATTGAGCCTGGTAGCAAATTAGCAATAGGTACTTTAATCATTTCATATCACAAAATGTTTTGAACACTGAAGTTTCTGATATACTAATAATGCCACTGCTTTCTAAGCAGAGCTTGCTTATACAATGGAAGTGAATGAGAAATGTGACGTGTATAGCTTCGGAGTGGTAACGTTGGAACTGATTATGGGAAGGCATCCAGGAGATCTGTTGTCATCTTTATCATCTGCATCTTTGTTGTCATCTTCATCATCTGCATTACCTGCCCATCAAATGCCAATGGAGGATATTTTGGACCAACGCATTTCCCCTCCTACACATCAAGAAGCAGGGGAAGTGGTCTCTCTAGTGCAGATAGCTTTTGCATGCTTGAATCCCAGTCCTCCATCTCGTCCAACAATGAAACAAGTTTCTCAACACCTCTCAACTCAGAGGCTGCATTTGTCCAAGTCAGTGCATATGATAACATGTGGTGAATTGCTTGCTCTCGACGGGTTTACAACCCGAGGGTAAGTTTCTACATGTTAAATGCTTTCAATTATCTCCGTCACCACTCGTCATGCTCATCCGCCTATCATGCCTTTATAATTTCTTTGACATTATTTGATTGATTAATTTGAATAAACACCGTATTAACTTTGTGTTTGCCCTCTGAGTGTTTCTTCTAACCTTCTTAGATGTTCCCTTGTAGCAATGTATTTGAAGCCTACTTTTGTGCAACTCATTATTTTGAAGGAAGGAAAAAAAGGTGTAACAACATAAGTTAATATTTATAATCACTTTGTCAGTTCAATTTTATGTTTGAAGAGCAGTAATTATAGGAAAATCAGATATTTATCTGGCTTTATCCTCACACAAAATACCAAATTGTCATATCCCAGAAGAGGAGAACGACCCCTCAAGGCTCAAAATTGACACCAACCAAAATTAACAATGAACAAGACAATACAACAACGGTGTTCCTCTCAGAAAACTGAAAGTAGTGTTTCTCACGAGTGCAATGTCACAATAAAAGCAACGAACAGATTCACATTCTTATTCCTATATATGCAAAGTCAGCTTTCGCTTGGTATACTCTTGGAATTTTGATCATCTGTTGATCTTCAAAATCTTGAAAAATGCTAGGTTGTTACCACCTGCTTTCTTCTTCTTTTTTGGTTTGTTGTGAAAGTAGTTCTAAAAATATATAAGATATTGCAAAGACTTTCCAAGTCTGGAACAATGGTGCCACCGTCTTGCAGGGGCGTATTAGGGAATCTCTTACATCAAAGGAGATCACTTCATCAAAAACACAATCTGCTCCATCGACCATACAGTCGGCTCCTCCATATGAAAGTCAACTATGATATGTGCTAAGTTGTCTTTCCTATTCTATTTGATTAGGATTGATTTAGTCATTCAATTCTGATTGTATTTACCTATTTAGGATTGTATTCAAACTGTATATAATCATAGACCTGTACTTGTAAACATATCAATGAAATATACCAATTAATCTTAGCTCTTATATACAGGAGACCAAGCATTCCAGCCAATTTGTACCATGTTGCTCATGGTATGATTATTCTGCATTGTGTTGAAGTGGATTCTATTCCCAGTGTATGAATGTACATTTGACTGCTATGTAAAATAAATAGTTTCTGCTTTAGTAAAGTTGATTCTCTCTGCGTAAATTTTACTAAAATAACTCTCAATCTTCTACCTTGATACTAGTGGCAGATCCAGGAATTTCCATTCCGGGAGTCAATATGTAAAAGGTTAAAAAAAATTCTATACAAAATAGACCCATTGAAATGAAACGATAATATTCTAATTCATAGCTAATAGATAAAACCGTACAAAATACTCATGCTCATTATCAAAGAGAACTACATCAACTTCAAAAAAAAAAAATAATAATAATACAAACCAAAAATATCTCTAAGAATGTGATAATAAACCAAAAAATTATCGCAATCCTCTTTACCTCCCAAAGCGTCTCGTCCTATTCGATGTAAAAGATGACATATATTAGCGCAATCCTGCTCATTTTAGGGCATTTATGTCATTTTTGAGGTCCGTCGTCGTTTTGATTTTGGGCTTTATCTGCATTCCTTTTGGGCTCTAACTCTCAAACTTTAGACCCTTATGAGTACTGCCATAGGGAAAGCTTATTCAAGTAAATATTTCTTCAATACATAAGAGTTAGGTTATTCTTGTAAAACTCTTTGTGAATTGAACATTTAAGGCTTTTTACCAAAATTGACCTTAGGTCCCTTCATGCATTCATATCATATATGAAAAATTGTTTTTATGTAAAAATATTGGCTAAGTATGAAAAATGGTTTTTCAGAATAATCGTTTTCTCAAGATAATTTTTGGCGGCTTGTATTCCTCACACATCAAATAAGAAAACTTAATTTTATGGGATTTTAGTATGAAATATATATTAACTTAATGAGCCATCAATTTTAGCCTAAATCGTATTTTGCACTAAAACCAATTTTTCATATTTTGATTTGGTGGGAATTTGATTTTTTAATATTTTTATTTGAATCCAAATGAGAGGTAGTTCCTTATTTACATTGTAAACTTAAGTAAATGGAGTAATATAAAAATAAGGGTGCGCTGTGCTGCACCCTCTAGAGCATTTCATCAAGCAATTTGTGAATAATTTGTAGGGGTCAACATCTTCGCCTCCAATAGTGAATTCTAGGCTTGCAGTGGTCAATTGACCCCTAATGCCCCTACATGAATACACCCCTATCTGATACCGTGTTAAAATTAGACTATTGATCTCAAAACTTTTTACAATGAATTAAAATGCGTAAATTTTATATATTGTGAGTCAAGGCTTCGAATACTTTAATTTGGGGTTTTTATGTTCTCAACACGTACTTGTGTGTGGCTGGCTGGAACAGATTATGTTAGGCACGCAATCTTGTTTGTGGCTGGAACATATTATGTTAGGTATATGTTGGAGTACATGTGGCCAAATTGGGGTACAGGATATTTTTAAGCATGAAAGTTTGTTGGTTCCATATTTTAAACTCTTCAGACATATGGATCAATAATTTTTGTATATTATTTTCATGTTAACCAATGAAAAAGTGGTTATTTTAAGGAGTCTTTTGATATGGGTCCAATTTTGAGTTTACACTATGAATGCAGTTCATTTCTCTTTTGACGTAGAATTGGGTCTAGGGACTCAACAGGCCAACCAATTATGCAAAGTCTTGGTCACTATTTTTAAAACATTTACACATATTGCCATTATTTAGTCAATCCTCTAAATTTTATTAATTACTGCAATCAATAAATTAATATCACATTTCTACAATTTATCAAACACTTCCAACCATTGAATACCTTATGATGAGGTATATATGTCTTTGGGTGGTTTGATTTACCTGCTTTGCAAGTTTATGTATACCTCCTTTATAGGTAATTTCATATCATATATCTCCTCCATAGGTAATTAACATTCATATGTATACCTCCTCCATAGATAAATAGCATTCATATGTATACCTCCTCCATAGGTAATTTACCTATTCATACCTAATTAACATTCATGTATGTTCCTCGTCCATAGATAATTATACCTCCTACATAGAGAGAGAGAGAGAGAGAGAGAGAGAGAGAGAGAGAGAGAGAGAGAGGGGTGGGGGGGGAAGATTGGGAGTGGGCATCGGCCAAGAAGGCAGCACGAGGTAGACGACGGGTCGAGGTGGGTGGTGACTCTTTTTTCTTTTTTTGATTTTTTGATTTCTTAGTTTTATTCAAAAGATAATAATTGGATTTCAAATCCAGCTGTAAAAAATAATTAAAATTATTATTCCTAAATCACATACCGCATATTTTCAATGGAAATATCATAAGCTGAGGTGGTAGTACGGTACTATTCTATAATTTCTCGTGGATTGCACTCAAATTCTATCATAAGAATTGGACTTATATCAAATTATTTATTATTTTAATCATAAACTGGAACCTTATTAAAATTAATAATAAATTTAATTGAGGCAATTGAGTCTTTGATTTAGTCCTTGCATATTAGAAACAATCTTAAAGTTACAAACTGTTACACCATTTAGTCTCTGTGTCAATGTAACACACAAATCACCGCAATTTGTAAAAGAACACCTTATAGAACATTAGGGTTTTCTTATAAATCATTTGTTTTCTCATGACATTCGTTAATTTAGCGTTTATGTAAAAGAAAGATGGGTTCATCAAGTGCAACGTGAAAAAATACAAATGTTATTTTGAACCAAAAAAAATTGTCATACTGAAACTAATGAAGGGGCCAATGATGTAAGGATTCCTAACTTTATAATTATTTTTATAAAAATTTTAAAAGTTATGCACCAAATTGTCATTGACCTCAAATCAGAGGGATGCAAAGCTTTGTAGTCTGACACGTGTCATCCAATCCAACCCGACCCATCAAGTCCTTTGTTCGAGTCAAATGCCCCGAATTTTATTCAAACAAACCAATCAAGATAAAAGCGGCACTGCCGCGCTGCTGACTGAGACTCCTCCTCCTCCTCCCTCACTTCTGTTTCTGCGGCACTTTAAACAAACAAAACATTTGGAACTGCGGCAACCATCAGACTCTCATTTGGAGTAGGCATCGGGTGCGAGAAAGACTATCCCGCCAACTTCAATCTGACAATTTGCAAAGAAACGCCCTGCAAAACAAAACGAAAAAGACAGGAAACAAAAAAACACTGCACCACCAAACTGAGAAAATGAAAGACAGTGGTGATTAATTTTTCTTTATACAGATTGGTTAATGTCGGTACCATCCTTCGAGGAAGAGACATCACAAGGACTGCGAGTCTTAAACTCATCCTCAACCATGTAAAAAATATGCTTCTGGTTTTGGGATTGGTGGAGCAAAATAGAACAAGAAACAAGCAAAATCTTGGACAGAAAATCTGTGACGGCGTAAATGCAAAATAGAACAACCAGATGGAGCAAAACCTCCGACGGTAAAGTCGTGAAGGATAATGCAAACGAATGTCAAAAGTGAATGGTAGCAAAATAAGGACAATGAGTTTTAACAAGAGACGAGACAGTTTAAAGCTTGTTAGTAGAAGAGGCCTCATGATACATTTCTGTTTATCATTATCTCAACCAAATGAGATAATCAAGCGATGTAGGCAAAATATGTTTAAATCATCATTGGCCTCACTTAATATATATAACAAAAACATTGATAGAGGAAAAGAAAAGATGCCTCAAAGAGTTTGAAAATAATTCATTGGAAAAGATGGACATGCAAAGCTTTGATCGAACGGAGAAGCACTGCATTCCGATCATCTCTGAGGTTTTCTTCAAACAAAAACAGAAACAGATGGGATGGGATTGTATGAATGGGAAGAGGATAGCAGCGTTTTGTTGTTCTTGTGTATACACTTGTTTCTATGCTGGGTGGTTATCAAATTTATATAAAGGGTTTAGGGAGGTGGAACACTTCAATTTGGCAACGTCACAGCAAAAGCTATAAATACTTTTCCGTTTTTATGCTTGCACAACACACAATTCTGTTTATGCTTGCACAACACACAATACTTTTCCACTAGCGACAAAGGCTAACCACGTAGCCCAGAAAACTACAAACCATGACACAAGCAAAGCAAAAGTACTGACTTGGTCGCTCAGGCAGGCCATCCCGGGAGAGAACAAGCACTAGGGAGGGAGGGGGCTGAGAAGCCCATCTAAGATGCCACATGGGCAGCTTTGTTGGCAGTGCGAGGAATCCATGCCCATTGAATGGATGAGCACGTGTTTAATTATTTATGTCCTAAACCCTAAACTTTGTTTATTTATGTATATGTCGAACATGTGTTTAATTTGGAAGTGGGTAACGATTGGCTACGGGATTTGGTTTTAACATAATGGTCAAGATTTCAGTTTTAACTGATTGGGCCGTAAGACTATTCTACCCGAAATTGAAGCAACATGTGTCCAATTCGGACTTTACGGAAATTTCAACTTTTCTTTATTGTGGAAGGGCCACAAGCTTATTTTATTATCCAATTTTTACTAAACCTGTCCAATGCAAACCCAAATACATAATAGTTTGTTAGGCTATCTCCAATGGTTGGGGCTTTAAAAGAGGTTGATAGAGCTTTATTTAGAGTTCTGATGAATTTTTAGGGCTTTAAAGGCATCTCTCCCACAGTGAGAGGCTCTATATTAGGAGTTTGATTTTTTTTTTTTTAATGATGTAATTTAATTTAGGTGATATTTTTGTTTTTTTGTTAACTTATTTATGTTAGTTTTTTTTTTTGTGTGAACATTTCAACTCCAAAAAAAAAAAAAGGACAAGATTTGAAAACATGGTTAAAAAAAAAAAAAAACCTAGCCGTTTAGAATTTGAGGGTTGTAGCCTAAGTCAACTTTACCCAAAAAAAAAAGACAAGCTTGTTGCAATTGGCCAAATGATTTAAAAAATATATAAAAAAATGGTCAGCAACTATCAAAATGGGCAAGTATGACTTTGTTGAGTTGCAAGGCAAGTGAGCCAAAAAATTGTTGGGTTGGCAGCTTTTTCCAGATGTGGTCTCCACTGAGTTTCAAGGGCTGCAACCGAGTATATAGATTTGGATTCAACTTCGGTTGGGCTTTAAAGCCTCAAATTTGTACCATTGGGGATGGGTTTTTTTTCTTTTTTTTCCTTTCAAAGAGTTGTTATTTATTAGAGCCTAAAGGTGGTGCAGCCCATTTTAGAGCCCCTATTGGGGATGACCTTAAATTTTTGAGGGGGCCAAGGCCTGGCCTTGGCATAGCTCCGTCACTGGTGGTGAGTGTTGACGTGAGTTATCTTAATTAATCAAGGAGATTTATTTCCTTGATTAATTAGGGGATTTACTTCCTTATTTTACATAGTTGACATATCCTTGTATAATTGGGACACATTCTTCTAATTAATGTATCTATTTCCTTCTAAAGCACTCATGTAAATTCTTGTATATACTTCCTTGCTCATACATGTGAATTAGATAAGAGTCATCGTATTTCATTCCCATTAAGTACAAATAAAACTTTGATTCTCATCTCCCTTATTCATTCTGATGTTTGGGGCCCTGCTCAAATCGCTATTCTGTCTGGAGCTCGATGATTTATCACTTTCATTGATGACTACACCCAAATGACCTGGGTTTCCCTTCTCAAAACCAAAGGGGAAGTCAGTTTAACATTTCAATAATTCCATAAAATGGTGGCGACTCAGTTTCATGCCCAAATATAGGTTCTCCGTTCTGACAATGGCGAAGAGTTTCTTAATCATGATCTCAAAAAATTCTTACAGGATCATGACATCATACATCAACACTCGTGTCCATATACTCCCCCCAACAAAATGGGGTGGCTAAGTGAAAGAACCGATATTTATTGGAAGTCGTTCATGCATCTTTATTTAGTGCAAACATGCCTCGATCATTTTGGGGCGAGGACGTCTTCTCTGCAACTTACCTTATAAATAAGATTCCCTCAAGTATATTGAATTTTCAAACTCATCTTCAAACACTTCACCACCATATCCAAACACCTCCCACCCCAAACCCTGAACCACAAATTTTCGACTGTGTTGTATTTGTAGACTTCTATGATCACCAACGCAACAAATTGGATCCCCGCGTAGAAAAGTGTGTTTTATTGGCTATGCCCCTCATCAGAAAGGCTACCGATATTATCACCCTTCAAGTCAAAAGGTCTATACCTCCATGGTGTTTCGGGAACACAACATATATTTTTTAAAAGCACAGGAGGAGAATCTAGAACCAAACATCTAGACTTTTTTGGACTTTTTCACAACGGAAGAGATTCAGCATCAAAGCGACCGGTCGCCCATCCACAAAGATCGATCGCCCCCTTTTATTCCTTCATAGGCGGAGCCACTGTGTCAAAACAACCGGTCGCTTTGCCCAAACGATCAGTCGCTTTGTCCTCCTTTGCCGAACATTAAGCCTTTGTCGCTAGTGGAAAACGACCAATCGACTCCATGCTACCAAAATCAAGAGGAGGAAGTTGAACTTTTTTAAGAGATTTTGCCCGCTCTGAACCCGCCTTCAGCTCTAGTACCACACAATCACCTTCTAAGGAAGTCATTCAGGTAACATATCCCCCTGAAACTAATAACACTAATGAAAAATATCATAATGATTCGATTTCAAAAAGCATAAAGGATACAGATACCCCTATATATTAGCTTCCAGAAAGAAAGAACCGTGGTAAACCTCGAGTATAGTACGAAGAAGATCTTAAAGTCAAAGGGAAATACCCCATCAATAATTAGCAAAGTCACGTGTACATTTTGTGAAGTAGTTGGCCAATATATTTGTCCCAAATAATGTGAATGAAGCACTAGAAGACTCAAAATAGAAAAAAGCCATGAATGAAGAAATGTGAGCCCTCTAGAAGAATGCCACATGAGAGCTCATGCATTTACCTCACGAAAAGAAGACGGTGGGATGCAGGTGGATCTATATTGTAAAACTAAAAGTAGATGGATCCATTGAAAGATATAAAGCTAGAGTGGTGGCGAAGGGGTACACAGAGAGATATAGGGTTGACTACCAAGAGACCTTTGCCCTAGTAGCCAAGATGAACACTATCGGAGTCATATTGTCTCTAGCAGCAAATCTAGATTGGCCACTATATCAGTTCGATGTTAAAAATGTCATCTTACATGGAGACGTGGAAGAAGAGGTATACATGGATTTACCACCAGGATGTAATATAGCTCATGACAAGAAAAATCAAGTTTGGAAGCTCAGAAAATCATTATACGGGTTAAAACAATCTCCTAGGGCATGGTTTGGCAGATTTACTAAGTCCATGAAGAATTTTGGATACATTCAAAGTAGGGGTGGGCACGGTACGGTATGGAACGGTATTGAGCCCATACTGCTACCGATACCGGAAATTTAAATCGGTATGGTACGGTATGGGATTATGGTTTGTCAAAATTGGTACCGTACCGTACCGTGCCAAATCGATATCGGTACGGTATCGGTACCAAAATTATACAACTAAAAAATGAACCAATTCAATATCCAACATCAAAATAAGTGATGCCTAAGTTACAAATTCAAGTATGCCTTAGTTAAAATTATGCCTTATGGCTTACAAAAATACAAACACAATCCAAACATAATGACAAAAACATAAAGTTATGCAATCCAAGCTTCATTTGCAGCCCCTAGCTTTGAATTCAAGTATTCCCATCATTTGCATATTCTGCAAATTACCCAAACAACTATTAGAAAGAATTCAATGCAAACTAATATAAATAACAAACAATATTTAAAATAATTTACCTGATTCAATGGTTTCATAAAATTCAAATTCTTCAATCGAAGGTGTTTCTTCCAAGCTTGAAATTTCATCCCCTCTCAACCAATTTTGCATGCATATCAAAGCCTCCACTGATCTAGGAGTTAATGAACTCCTAAATGCATCTATGACTCTGCAACCAGTGCTAAAACAACTCTCAGATGCCACTGTGGAAGATTGAATTGAAAGGACATCCTTCGCAATTGCTGCTAAGATAGGATATTTGGGTCCATTGAGTTTCCACCACATCAATATGTCAAAAAAAGCATCTTTGGAAACAAATGCCAAAGGATCTGTCAAGTAAGAATCAACTTCATGTGACACCACAACCTCATCACTATCTTCCACCTCCCTAATCCAATCATCTAAAAAATCATCACCAACACTTTCTCCAACCATATTATTACTACCACTTGTAGATCCTACATTTTCTGTGGTAGAATTTTGTCTCATGTGAATGCCACTATCTACCTTTGGTACGTACTCATCATAGAGAGCCATTAACACACTTTTCACTTCTCTTGTCTTTATTTGCACATCATCCTCATCAAAATTTTCCTTTTTAAAGAGATGGGTGATATGCCTCAACTTGAACCTTGGATCCAAAACAAGTGCAATTAACACCAACATGTTCAAATCTTGATATTTAACAAAATACTTATTGTATTTTGTTCTCATAGCTCCAGCCATGTCAGTCAACACTTTCTCTGCATCTGAACCAGTGGCAAATTCAGGTGCCACAAATAACTTGTCAATCTCCTTTTCCATGGAAATAACTGCATGAAATGTTTTATGAATTGTGGGGTGCAAAGATGCACTCACCTTTAAGGTCACCTCATAAAACACCTTCAAAAACCTCACAAACATTGTTGCATTGTCCCAATCTACATCAGTTGGTGGTCCAACTCGACACTGCCTACTATTAGTTTGAACTACACCATCCTCATCAACTACCTCATCTGGCTCTTTGAAATAAGCCATGAATGGGCTGTTCAAATCCTCTGCCATTCTAGTAAAAGCCTTCTTAAATTTCAAGGCTGCATCCAACATCATGTATGTTGAATTCCATCTTGTGGGGACATCCATGCATACAAGACCTTTGCAGGTCAGTTTCTCCTTCTCAATAGAGGTTTTAAAATAATCCAATCTCTGTGGAGATGACCGAACATACCTCACAGCATTTCTAATTGCCATAACAGATTTTTGTAGCTTCCTCAACCCACTAGACACAATTAAATTAGTGATGTGAGCACAACATCTCATATGTAAGTATTTCCCACCCAAAACAGCCTGTGAATTGTTCCATTTGTTCATTTTATATCTCACCCAATCAATTGCCACTTTATTTGCAGAGGCATTATCCACAGTAACGGTTAAAACCTTCTCCATATTCCATTGTAATAAACAACTCTCAATAAGGTCTCCTATGGTGTTGCCTTGGTGATTAGGAATAACACAAAAGTTTAAAACCCGTTTGTGCATCTTCCAATCACAATCTATGAAGTGTGCAGTGAGCACCATATAATTGGTGTTTTGGACACTTGTCCAAGTGTCAGTCGTGAGGTTGATCCTATGTGCACTTAAATCATACTTCAGCTGCTGTTTTTGTGCATCATACATTTTAAGAAACTGCCTCACTGTTTTTCTCCTACTAGGCACTTCAAACATTGGACAAGCAACACTACAAAACCTCCTAAAACCATTTTTTCTACAAAAGAAAATGGCAGCTCATCAATCACAATCATTTCAACACATGCATCCATAACATCACTTTGCAAAAACCCCCTAGCAACCATTTTGTTACTCTGACTCCTATCACCAGTGAATGATTTTTGTTTATTTGGTTTTGTATTTTTGATCTTTTGTTTTATCTTGGTTAGGTGGGTAGTATTTGCAATATTTTCTAATATGACTTATCATTCCCGAAGTCCCATTTTTTGACTCACATGCATAATCTCCAAGACCAAGTTTAGATTTAGGACAATATCTGCATTTAGCTCTTTTATTCACAACTTCTACATCTATCATATTCCCTGTGGCCTCATCCTTTCTTTTGACAGTTTTTTATCATCATAGGGTGTAAAATGATCCCAAACCCAACTTCTCTTATTACCTCTACCTTTGCCATCTGAGTTCAGTTCACTAACCATTTCTGTATCTTCACTCTCAATGGCTTGCATTGGCTCATGCACATGAGCTTCAGAAGGTTGGGTTTCCGACTGCACAGCAAACTGTGGTGGTGGTGCTGGTGATGTTGCCGTTGAAGAAAAAGCAAGCCCACTGTGCTCCTGATGCTTACTTGATTGAGACTGCATGACAAGAATTAACAAAAATAAAAATAAAAATAAATCCTTAGATAAAGTTTCTGCTTCACATGCAATGCATATAAAGTTTCTGAAAGTTTAAATTCTCTCCAAACGCAAGCATGTAATGCCCATCTTTGTCATCATCTCGCCAATGCCATGGGGGGAACCTTTTTGAGTCATATCCAACTTTTTTGAACCCTTTAAATTCTCTTCCACTATACAAAAAGTAATAGAAAATTTTAACCCTTTACCAATCTATCATTGATTTTCCATCATAATAAATAAATAAATAAAAAGTTACAAATGTATCATTGAGAAGGTGGTCCATTATCTATAAAAAGAAAAAGAAAACGTTTTGAAAGTTGCAAGATTTGTTTTAAATCACATACAATGCTTGCTTTAAATGATGAAAGGACCTTTGCGTGTAATCCCCTATCAAAATATATATGGAATCCAATGCTTGCTTGGGGTTGGGATCCCCTATTAAATTCTCTCACTCGATTCAAGCTCTCTCTGTCTCTCACTCTCTCAAACTTGATCTGTCTCACTGAAACACTACCCACATTCTCCAAATTGTTGTTTATTGTAGATCTCGTCAATGGAGAAATTCCAGGAGGCCGTCGGTGGAAAGCTCAAGGAGGATGAGTCCGAATTGAGCATGGTGAAGGTGCCTAGCCCAATGGTTTTGTTGAACTCACTGCCAGCTATTCCACCAGAAGATCATTTGGGAAAGGATACCATTGTGCAACGGGTGTTTGAGGTGATTGAGGTGCTCGTGGTTGTGTTTGCCATGGATCCCTCAGAAGTTGTCATAGATGCCTTTTTGTTTCATAGAGGTAGGCTGATAGAAGAAATTGAAGACATGATTCCAAATTGGGATCTGGATTGTGGATTGGAAGAGATGCAACTTGCGGCGCTGGCACATTGTCTAGATACTTGGAGGGTATATCTGCTAGATAGGAGGTTTGTGGCAAGAACTGTTGTGTTGAGCGGTCATATGTATTGTACAGGTAACATCCGAGTTGAGTTTGATATTTACTTAAGTGTGCTTAACGAGTTTGACTTCCAGTTAGGGTATATGACCACAAGGCTCCGAGACTTCGTGGAGCAGATGGATGAGTTGATGATAGATGGAGCCCTATATGATTCGTCTGTTTCAGATCCTTCGGAAAGTGAGTCAGAAGAAGAGTCATGGGTGAGCTCAGCCATCGATAGCATTTTGAGAAATGCTATGTTTGAAGGATGAACCATGCAGTGCCATGTATAGATGATGAACATGAGTTATTTATTTTGTGATGTATTAATTATTATGTATGGATGATGAAGAACATGAGTTATTTATTTTATTTTATGGAATTATGTGATATTTTTAATATTGAAAATCAATTATTAATTATTATGTATGGATGAATAACTTTTATAATTCATTAAATTTTAGTTGCTGATCCAACTTGGTAGTGAAAAAATAAAAAATGCAGTAGATGAAACGGAGACAGCGAGAGAATGAAAAATAATAATTAATTAAATTTTAGTACTATTCGGTACGGTACGGTATTAACCGGTATCAAAATCTTGATACCGCTACCATACCATACTATATTGGTACAGTACAGTACGGTACCGAATATCTCCCTATACCAAATGAAACGGTATGAAACGGTATGGTTCCGGTACGGTTTTGGTATTTCGGTTTGAGATGCCCACCCCTAATTCAAAGTAATTCAGACCATACCCTAATCTTGAAGCGTGATGGAGGACAAATCACTGCATTAATTGTTTATGTGGATGATATGGTCGTAACTGGGATCGACACAGGCGAGCAACTGAAGCTACAAAAGTATTTATCTAAGGAATTTGAGATGAAGGATTTAGGTGCTCTGAAATACTTCCTCGGATTTGAAGTAGCAATGTCAAAAACTGGTATATTTCTATTTTAAAGGAAGTATGTGATGGATCTACTTGCTGAAACAAGAATATTTGGATGTAAGCCTGCTGACACACCCACTGAGATGAATCACAAGTTGTGTGAAGATATAGACCGGGTGCCTACTAATAAGGAATAATACCAGCACCTTGTTGGAAGGTTGATATATTTGGCACACACAAGACCAGATATTGCAAACGCTATAAGTGTGGTTAGTCAATTTATGCATTCTTCCAGTGCTTCGCATAGGAATGCAGTTGATCGGATCTTAAAGTACTTAAAGTTATCCCTAGGAAAGGGACTAATGTTCTCCATGAATAGAAATCTTGAAGTTATTGGATATACAGATGCTGATTGGGCTGGTTCCATTATAAATAGACGCTCTATATCGGGTTACTTTACATTTGTTGGAGGTAACCTTATCACTTGGCGGAGTAAAAAACAAAATGTGGTTTCTAGGTCTAGTGCAAAAGCAAAGTATCGATGAATGGCTTAAGGAGTTTGTGAATTATTGTGGATTAGAGGACTCTTGACAGAATTGAGTTTCAAATCAGAAAAGCCAATGGAGTGCATTGTGATAACAAGTCAGCTCTCGATATTGCTCATAATCTAGTTCAACATGATTGAACCAAACATGTTGAGGTGGATAGACATTTCATCAAAGAAAAAATTGAGAACAAGATCATTTGTCTACCCTTCTGTTTGAGCCTGGTTGAAATTTGACCAGGTTAGGCTCGAGATCTGACAATTAAACTAATAGCGAGCCCAAGCTATATTTCGGTGGGCCTAATCAATAAACTCGGATAGAAGCCCAAAATCATAAATGTAGCAGAATATCTACATGTGGTGGAATACACCAATCTGGCCGAACACATCAATATGACCGAGAGCATAAAAGTGGTCGAAAGCCTATATGCGGCCGAAAATGTAGATATGGTCAAAAACCTATATGTGGCCGAAAATATAGATACGGTCGAAAGACTAAAAGCGGCCGAATACATAAAATCAGTCAATGCTTAAATAAGGAGAGAGATAATTTGTAGGAGGATTTTCTCATAGGTTACAATTCAAATATGGAAGGAATTATGCCAGCTTGATGGTCAACTGAAGTTATTGTGGGAGAGCTCAAGATGGAAGGAAAATCAAATCAAATATTATTATTCACATTAAATCACATGCATGAGACAAGGGATTGAAGATATTCTGGAGCAATTATGATTGATTTGAAGGCCAATTGATGACCGACCAAATTGAGATGCACCAAAGCCCTTATAAATACTAAGCTTATGGAAGAGAGAAAGGACCTTTGACACAACACACAACTTGTCATTTTACATTCTCTTCAATTTCTATCCTAGGAGTAGCACAATGTAGCCATAGCCTTGTTCTTATTTTTCCCGTTCTAGTTTCCGTAGATTTTAATTATGCCTTTACATTCTTGTTCTTATTTTTCAATTCTATTTTAATTACAATAATTTCAATTCATGTTTCTTTATTGCTCTTCGTAATCTAGTTTACTTTCTGCCCTTTACTTTATGCACTCGCATTTCAATTATTTAATTTACGCAATTTACATTACGCACTCGCCTTTAAATTCTTTAATTTACGCAATTTACATTACGCATTTGTCTTTACATTCTTTATTTTACGCACTTTATATTACACACTTGTCTTTAAATTATTTATTTTATGCACTTTACTTTCCGCACTTGTCTTTCAATTATATTTAAATTCAAGCACCTTTTACTTTACGCACGTGTTCTTCGTTTCATTACATTCCACTTTCAATCTTCATCTTCACCCACTCTACATCATTTGGTTGCTCACATAAAGCCTTGACTCCGAGGTAGTAAAAGAACCTAGGCCGTGAGGAGGTTCCTTGCTTGGCCGAACAATCGTTTGATTAAAGTCAAATTTCGGATGCATCATCTACTTACATTCCATTCAAGCCTAATTCGTGGCTTGGTGGTGGCACACCCCGCACTCAATTAAAGAAGGACCAAAAACTCCTTCAATTGGCCTACTTGGCCGAAAAGAGGGAAACACCTTCATAAAATCAGAAGATTAATTAGCGAATGTCTTAACAAAAGCTATCTGTGGAATAGTGTTTTATGACTCGGCAATGTGTATGCACCAACTTGAGAAAGAGTGTTGATGTGAGCTATCCTAATTAATCAAGGAGATTTATTTCCTTGATTAATTAGGGGATTTACTTCCTTATTTTATATAGTTTGGAGATATTCTCCTAATTGATTACTGTATCTATTTCCTTGTAAAACACTCATGTAAACTCCTATATATACCTCCTTATGGAGAAGAATACAATTAACCTAAAGTATTCAAACCATATTCATATTTTAGGAGTGAGGATAGTTGATGGCTTATTCTAGTTATTTTCTATGCCTTAAATGATAAAGGTCTTCAATATTTATCAAGTGCAAATAAGAAATAAAGGGCTAAATCGAATTAAAAATAGTCACAATAAAAATAACAGGACTAAACTAGTTGCAAACATACAATGCAATTCGAATCACTACTACAAAATAATAGCAATAAGTCTTGTTATGAGAATGATAAACAACATAAAATTAAAGCAAAGTAAATGGAAAAGAAAGCAAAACTCGATTCGGGCCGAAGAGTTGTCAACTCGAACTGATTGGCTACATCAGGAAATTAAGATCGTCTATTGGAAATTATACTAACGCAAAGATGTGGTAGAGCAATCTTCGAAAACAATGGTAAGATCTTGCAAAAGTTGTCAATTGGAAATCCTCCAAATCTGTATTAGAATTGGTTTGGAATCAGTTATGATGATTGTTGTGAGCACAGTTGTAGAAGCATATTTATAGATCCTATGTCAAATAATTAATCCAATCAATTTGGTAATTATTTGACTAAACTAATTAACTCAATCTCTCCAACTTGAGAGAGAATAATTCCTTTTCATGTGTGAAATTATTTTTCCGAAACCCTAGCCTTCAAGGCTCCTATAAATACATGGGTACACACAAGATTTGAGGGACATTTGAAACTATGCAGAAATCCCCTCTCTCAAACCCTAGCCGCCACACACACACACACACACACACACAAGACTCTGGCCACCCGGTTATCCTCGAGAGAAATCTCCGTACACTTTGTTAGCTACTGTTTATCCTACACACAGTTGACTTAAACTAGGCATCGGATGGCCTTTGCTCAACACCCTTCGGGTGTGGTCTTTTCACTTTGTGTTGTTTTATAAGGAACAAGAGAAGCGAAGAGGAAGAAGAGATCTCAAGACGAATATTCTCTAGGGAGGAAAATCACTCCCACAACAGTTGCTTAAACATTGCCTCTAAATACTTTCCTTGAATATATTTTCCTATTTCCAAATATTACTTCCATTTGGTGATTATAAGAAATAATTTCCTTGTAATCTTCTATTACATATTTTGGCTAAAAAGAGAAAACTGCAATTTTTTTATTTAAAAAAAAAGCTAAACAAAAGAATAAAATAATTCACAATATAGTCATTGCTAGGGGTGGCATTTTTGACCGAAAAACCGCAAAACCGCAAAAACCAACCGCAAAATTACCGCAATAAAACCGCAATCGCGGTAAACCGAACCGCAATCGCGGTATTAAGAACCGAACCGCATTTGCGGTTGCGGTTGCGGTATTCGATATTCAAATATCGCGGTTACCGCAAACCGCAAAGTATAGTCGTTGAGATATCCAATGAAGTGGATAAATACTTGATGGATCCTTTTGAGAGCCCTTTGAGCAAACAATTCAACCTCTTGAATTGGTGGAAAGGGAACCAAACAAGATATCCTATTCTTTCACAAGTTGCCAATGATATCTTTGCAATTCCAAGTTCTACGGTCGCTAGTGAAAATGCTTTTAGCCTAGGCAAGAGGATTGTGGATCCTTTTAGAAGCTCTTTGCATCCTAAAATGGTAGAGGCATTAGTGTGTACTAGTGATTGGCTTAGAGGGGACGAATTTTCCTTTTACAAGGAACCAACGGATGATGAGGTCGAATTCTACAAGGAAATGGAACATATGACAACTTGTAAGTAATTCATTTATTTATGCTAATGTTATTTATGTTTCTTCTTATAATAAAATGTACTAAACTATGTTGTTTTTTTGTAGATAGCATTGGTGCTCAAACAACACAACGGGGTTCTTCAAATTCACTCACCACCAACACTTGAGTTTGTAACTTTAGTGTGTAATATTGGTGCATTGCATTTTCCTTTTATATTGTAACTTTAATTAACTTTGAATTGGATTTTTCTTTTTGGTTGTAACTTTAATTCATTTTACTTTGCATTTTGCTTTTGGTTTGTAACTTTAAAGGATTTAGAATTGGAATGCTTGAGAAGTTTAACTTTAATTGGAATGCTTTGAATTGTAACTTTAATTTTCTTTAGGTTGTGAATTTATAATATGCTTGAGGAGATTGTGAATTTATAATATGCTTGAAAAGTTGAGGTTGTGTATTTATTTATTTATGTTGTGAATTTATATTTTTGTGAATGTTTGAGAACTTGCGGTTTTAAACCGATAATTCGCGGTAACCGACCGCAATTTGCGGTTTACCGCAAATTGCGGTCGGTTCGCGGTTTGAAAAATCCCCAAACCGCAAATAGTCGGTCGGTTCGCGATTTGGGCAAAAATTCGCGGTTACCGAACCGCAACCACCCCTAGTCATTGCCCCTCGCAATTACAAGTGCACAACGATGTCTTCTTTTTGGCTTGAGTTTCCAACCTTGTCTCCTTCTGTAGAAAACCTTGCCTATCATAACCGTGACAGGGACACCGAAGTCTTTCTTCTGAATCAAAAAACACCAACACCCCATTGCAACTACAGCAACCTCTTTCTTTTTCCTTAGCTGATCAGGTGCTGCTGAGGGAGCATTCAGTTTGGGTACAGAGCCAACCAAATGGCAGGTGAGGAAGTGTCACCACTAGCACAAGTCAACCCAATTGACAAGGAAGCCTTCAAATTGGGGTTCATTGGGGCTGGTAACTTGGCATCAAGTGTTGCAACCGGATTGGTCAAGCAGGGGATACTACCAGCTTCAAGAATTTTCACGGCACACCGGAACCCGGAAAGCAGGGTGAATTTTACATCCATGGGAATTAAGGTTTTCCCGAAAAATCATCAGGTACATGTCTCTTTATGGTCATAGTCAAAGTCAATGCACAGTTGGCCACGGCAGTGAGGCTGTCAGTTTCTTGTGTTAGTTGTTAATTGGTGCTCCCTTCTTGCTGAGTTTGGTTGGGGCTGTCCCATTCTTTGTAGCTGGTTCGTTGTTTTCATTTTCAATATATTCATTGATTTACCCAATAAAAATTGAACCTTTATTTGTTGTTATTTGCTGAATGTGGCACAAATGAAAAACAAATAGAGTTAGGAGATGGGTTGAAAAGCCAGAGCAATTACAAGGGAACTGCAGAAAAGCAATTACAAAGGGACTGTTAAAAAAAAAACCCGAGACAGTAGTTCTAATGGAAAAGGAAGATAGTTTCGTGTGGCAGTTTTCGCTATACGAATATGTTTTACGGATTATTTATGTGATATTGCTATATATTTGATATTGCTATATATTTGTTTGCTGGAAAGGAAAAGAAGGCGAATATGTAGTTTCAATGTACTAAATCCAGTCATATTCGCCTACATTGCTGCAAGAGACAAGAAGTCCCCTATTCTTCAATTGCTGGACAAAACAAATTATTTACTCATATATTAACAAACTTGGATTTAATCAATTTTTGTACTGCTTCGTGTTATTATACTGCTCTTATAGTTCCCTTTTTCCTTCCTCTTTTTCTTTTCCATTAATATCATGGACAGGTAGTTGAAGAGTGTGATGTAATCATTTTCGCAGTGAAACCTCAAATACGTACGCCTTCTTTTGCTTGTTTTCGTTTCCCGTCCATATTTGAATATGAAATAATTTGACATGCATTCTTATTAACGCTCTGTTGATCATGGATAATCCTTATTAAGTTTTATCTTTTTTTTTTTATCATGAACTGGATTGTTGGATATGCAGTTAAGGAAGTAATCTTGGACTTACGGCCACTACTTTCACAAAATAAACTTCTTCTGTCACTTGCTGTGGGACATAAATTGCAAGCTCTGCAGGTTTGTATAGATGACCGCTATATGAAATTGACGACTTGTTGCATAAGTGCTTAATAATAGAATCTTAATAATGTTAAGGGATGACGACGGAACTTCTCAACCAATTTATTACAAAATGATGATTTCTTAGGTTCATGTCCTCTGACTCTAGATTCACACTCTTAGCCGGTCATTGAGTCTCAACTGTAAGACATGCTCAAAGCATACTGCGATATTTAGACAATTCCGGTCCGGTTAAAATTCATCTTCCTAGTTGACTCTGTGTAGATGTTATCATCAATCACAATGTGGTCTGTCTACTTTGCCAATTGCTATACAGGTTTTATGGAATATCTTCTAGCAACTTAATATTGGAAAACATATGCATTTTATCTATGATATGAAGGTTAAGAGTTTTTTTTCATTCGATACAGGCTGATTTTCACTTTGATAGTAAACATTATTCATTATTATGGAGTTATGCAGACGCTCAACATTATTCATTAGGTCGTTCATGAATACTCTCTGGAAGATTTCAGTTATCTGTTATACTGTTACAATTTATTCTTTTGAACTGGTACTGTTACAATTCGAAAGTCCTGTTTCCTTGACCAATTCCAAAAATACCTTAGTTATCAAATCTATTATGTTCGTTTTGAAGTGTCATTTTGGTTTATCTTTACTAAGGTAAGGATGAATCTAATATCTAGTGAGTAAAAGCGGTGGTCATCATAGATGGAAAAGTAAGCCAAATTAGATAGAATCATGATTGCTTACAAATTTTCTCATGTTCTATCCATTACCAGAAAAAAACGATACTTCAATGCAAACATTTCTACTCTTTCCTCTGTGTCCTTAAGCTATCTGTTGGTAGCGTTACTGTGATATGCTTGAAAAAGTTTTCAAAGATTATTAATTTACAGTCAAGTTTCTGAACTTTCATATTTTTAATACTTATTTGTTCAAAGCTTCTATCCAGGAATGGGTCGGTCATGGTCGATTTGTTAGAGTAGTCCCTACTACTGCTTCTATCATTGGTGAGGCAGCTACAGGTAACAACTAATTCCTTGTTCTCACATTTATTGTATTACACTGAAAGAAATGCTTTCTACGTCTGAATTATTTAACTTCACTGCCGTTTGGCCATATTTGGGAACTGGATTATGAGGTAGGATTGGATTGTACTGGATTACATTTGATTGGAGAGGATAACTAGTCCAATCCTATGTTTGACAACGACGGATAGCTAATGTACTTAAATTAAACAGTTATGCACTTGGGAGAAGCTGCAACAGAAAACGACGGAGAGCTAATAGCAGATCTATTTGGAGCAGTTGGCAAGGTGTGGAAAATGGATGAGAAATTGTCTGATGCTGCTGCTGCTGTCGGGTACGTACATGTCTTTGCTATCATCAGAGATAAACATAATCACTCATGTAAACTGGGGTAGCATATTGTTGCTGCTGCTGTATCATTCTTGTTCTAAATCAAAAGATAAAACATAATCACACTTGTAAACTAGGAAGTATCTGGTTACTGCTTATGTATATCATTAGAGTTTGGAAATGCACATGCTGTTGCACTTACACATCATTCTGTGTGCACATATGTTCATCTGTCAACAAATATTTAGAGGTACATTTGGTTACTGCTCTTCTGTTTATTTCTATTGGCACTTTGTGGAGTACTAAACACCATAGATGTGTCCTCTCGCATACGCATCTCTTTCAATTTTCAAAAAAGAAAATGCATAATTGAAGGGGTAGAGACATGCATCAATAGCCGTTCACCAAAGTTAGTGGCTTTTTGTTTGGATAATTTTGCAGCGGTTCTGGTCTGGCATTTGTATATATAGCAATAGAAGCTATGGCTGATGGAGGTGTAGCCGGAGGCTTACCACGAGAAATTGCTTTGAGTCTTGCTGCTCAAGCTGTAAGTGGAAACTGTTTGTATATCTGAAGAATCTAGTGGTGTATTATAAGCTATAACATTTATATAATCTTGACACTCCATTATCTTTCTCCAAGATTTGTCTATGCTGGGTACTGGATATATGCTTCTGAAAACAATTCAAGGCCTTAAATGAGATAGCTAAAAAGCTCAGACTTCTACTTTGGATTCACAGAACACACATTCTAGTGAGGGGTTATACAAACGTACAGATTTTTCACGGTCTATTTAGAAAGTGACTTTTAGCAAAGAATAGCTTCTGTTTCATTCTTCAGCCACTTCCAGCTTCTTTTTCTTGAGTTAATAATGCAGGCATTTGATAGGTTTAGATGCACAAATGTCTGAGTGATCAGAACATCATTTTTTAAGAAATGAAGTTGATTGAACTTTGAGATATTGTTTTGAAACATTTTGGAGGATCATAATTTCAACGGAATATAAGATGTTCTTATAGAATGCTCCTCCAAGTTTCTTCTTGCTCTATAGGCACTTAAAACCTCACGCAGGCTCATGTTATGCCATGCTTTTGCCTGGCAATTATATTCTTTAGGACCTGGTCCTCACGTTATGAACAATTCTAGGCTTCTGATTTATATATTTTCCCTTCTGTCTCTCTTGTTCTGCTGAAGTTCTACGGAGCAGCTGCCATGGTAATGAAAACAGGAAAACATCCAGGTCAGCTGAAAGACCAAGTTGCTTCACCAGGAGGAACCACCATTGCTGGGATTCATGAGCTTGAGAAGGGTGCTTTTCGCGCAAGCATGATGAATGCGGTTGTTGCTACTACCAAGCGTAGCCATGAGATGGGCCAATGACTTGGCTTTCCATGCGTAAATTACCCCTAGTAGGGTTGGTTATGCTTATGACAACGACATCAGAAAGTTACTCCGAATGCAGGAGACTGGCCATTCCAGCCAATTTGTACCATGTTGCTCATGGTATGATTCTTCTGCATTGTGTTGAAGTGGATTCTACTTCCAGTGTATGAATGTACGTTTGACTGCTATGTAAAATAAACGGTTTCTACTTTAGTAAGGCGATTCTCTCAGTGTAAATTTTACTAAAATAACTCTCGATCTTCTGCTCTGATATCATGTTAAAATTAGACTATTGATCTCAAAGCTGTGACAATGAATCGTAAATTTTATATATTGTGAGTCAAGGCTTCGAATTCTTAATTTGGGATTTTTATGTTCCCAACACGTACTTGTGTGTGTCTGGCTGGAACAGATTATGTTAGGCAGGCAATCTTGTTTGTGGCTGGAACAGATTATGTTAGGTATATGTTGGAGTACATGTGGCCAAATTGGGGTAGAGGATATTTTTAGGCTTGAAAGTTTGTTGGTACCATATTTTGAACTGTTCAGATATGGATCAATAATTTTTGTATATTATTTTAATGTTAACCAATGAAATAGTGGTTATTTTAATCATTAACTGGAACCTTATTAAAATTAATAATAAATTTAATTGAGGCAATTGAGTCTTTGAGTCTAGTCCTTGTATATTTGAAACAATCTGTTTGTGCCTAATAAATCTCGGCCGCTGTGGCCGAAGAGTACCCTTCTCGGCCGCCGCTTTACCCATAAGCTCATAGAAACGGCCACGTTTCGACGTCCTCTGTTTGTTGACAACAAAGGAGAAAACACTAAGGCAAGGTTTTCTCGGCCGCTCGAGTGAGAATCACGGGCCGAGGCCGAGGAACACACAGGGCACGGCCAAGGGAGATATTGACCAAATCATCAACGGCTTCAGGGTCCCACGCCCCATTTAATGAAGTAACGCCTCTGTCCATCACAGCAAATCCACTAGGGCACGAAGCATTTAATGCACGAGGGCAAAGGGTTGATTGAAAGCAGATTTGTAATCAAGTGGTTAGGAACAAACATTCCATCAGATGTTCTTGCAATGGGCAGTCCCTTCACCAACCACTAAACCAGGGCATTTAATGCGTTCCCACAGCCAGAGACGCAGAGACCTCGATCAGAGCGGTGGCCGAGATTTACCGAGATTTATGGGGGTCACACCACCATGCTTCACAGTCCCAAATGCTGAGCAGACCCAGCCATGCTTGCCCTGATCAGACTCCACCATGCAGGTCTTGTCAAGCCTCGATTGCCTCTCCCGGACTCCTGCTATATAAACCAAGCTCAAGACCACATGCAAGGGGTCCAACACCAAAAACCAAAAGCCTCCCACGGAGCAACTTATTTTTTCTGTCATGTACTTTCAATATCTTTACATGCTTTCTTAGGAGTAGTGATAGATTGTAAGAAACTTCCATTCATCAATATATCATACGACCCTTGATTTCTCAAGGCGCCGGAGCACCACCCGTTGTCGCCTCACTCACCCCATATATCATAGGACCGTCGCTCTCCGAGCAACGCGCCGGAGCACCACCCAAAACCCACCACCTACCACCAACGGCCTTGTAGTTCAGGCCGTGAACCTGACGGCCGAGACCAGTTCCTTTCTCGGCCACAATCGTTTGATAAGAAGTCCAGACCAAACAGGCGCAATATTCCAAACACCTTCTAAACCAAACACTCCACCGAACTCGACGCACGGTAGACCGTGCTGGCACGCCCGCGCACAAACCGCACCGCATTCCAAAAGTAGGACTCCGTGTTATACGCACGTCCCCTCGGCCCGGAGAACCAGGCCGAAGAGATTTGCGCAGGCAACACAATCCTAAAGTTACAAGCTGTTACACTATTTAGTTTCAGCGTCAATCTAACACACAAAGCATCGCTATTTTGTAAAGGGGCACTTACAACATTAGGGTTTTCTTATAAATCATTTGTTTTCTCAGGACATCCGTTAATCAACATGACATTGATTTAGTGTTTATGTAAAAGAAAGATGGGTTCATCAAGTGCTACGTCAAAAAATACAAATGTTATTTTAACCAAAAAAATTGTCATGATGAAACTAATGAAAGGGACTAATAATGTAAGGATTCGTAACTTTATAATTAATTTTATAGAATTTAAAAAGTTATGCACCAAATTGTCATTGATCTCAAATCAGAGGGATGCAAAGCTTGTCGTAGTCTAACACGTTTCACTCAATCCAACCCGACCCATTAATTCCTTTGTTCGGGTTAGATGACCCGAATTTTATTCAAACGAACCAGTCATGATAAAAGCATCACTGCCGCGCTGCTGACTGAGACTACTTCTCCTCCTCCCTCACTTCTGTTTCTGCGGCACATTGAGAAAACAAAAACAAACTGAATCAGACTCTGATACGCCGTCGCATTTGGCCATGGAGGCGTTACCCATCCCCACGGACACGTTCAAGCTAGGGTTCATCGGAGCAGGTAAAATGGCGGAGAGCATCGCCAGAGGGATCGTCCGATCGGGCGTTCTGCCTCCAAATCGCATCTCTACGTTCCACGCTAACCCCATTCGACGCCAAGCCTTCGAGTCCTTTGGCGTCGAGCTCCTCCTAAAAAACGACGACGTTTGGCCCTCTCTCCCTTTTCTTCTTTGTGTATCTGTCTGTATCTTTTGTGGTGAATAATTTGAGTTGCATTTCCTCTATGGTGATTATAGGTGGTGGAAGATAGTGATATCGTCATTTTCTCTGTCAAACCTCAAGTTGGTATTTACACTATTCCATTATCTCTCAATTTCTCAAGGATATTGTATTTATAATATAATTGGTTTTTAAAAATAAATTTTTTTTATTTATTTATCATTTTTTCTTGCTTCTTGTATGATTGAAATGTATCTTGATTTTAGAGATATGGGAATGAATTTTTAGGTGGTGATTTTGTGGATGTTTACCAGATAATGATGTTGTTGTGCCTTTGCATTTGTGCAGTTAAAGATGTAGTTTTGCAGTTGAGGCCACTTCTTTCCAAAAAGAAGCTGCTAGTTTCAATTGCTGCTGGAGTCAAATTGAAAGATCTGCAGGTCTCTCAGTTACAACTCTTCTTGCTTTTGATCTAAATTGACTATTTGTTTTTTTGATCAACTATCTAAATTGACTATAGTCTATATGGATTGGCCAAAACACACTGTATTTTATTCATGAACCTCTAACTTCCAGTTTATCATTTTGAGTGAGTTCTTTTCAGTTTGTACGAAAAGGTTATGTTCTGAACATAATACATGCGTTAATTGATTTAAGTATTGTACACAGTGGAGCGAAAAGTTTATATTGGTGTGTGCTAAGCTATATATATATAAACAAACTCTACTCTTAAGTACTGCATAGATGTTTTCTTTTTTTAAGGAATCTGTATGGAAATACTATTAATAAGAAAGAAAGGATTCACGTAGCCATGGGACACAAACAGAAAAAGACAACAGGAAATAAAATGCAATGTAAATGTACGTAAGAGTTGGAGTGAACAGGTTATATATGTTTTCAAAGAAGAAAATTACATGTATAATTTTTTTTTTTTACACATTAGCCCACCCACATTTGCATGCCTCTCCTTTTCCCTTCCCACAAAATTAGTTCCACTCCTTTACCATTCCACACTGAGCAGCTCTTTTTCATCTTTCACTTCTCTTTTGCCTTTCTCTAAAGAATGACAGAGAGTAGACAGAGAGTAGGGAATTAACTTTTGTGAAGGTAAAAGGGAGGATAGAGGGCTGGGCGTAACTAACGTCAGTCTAATATACATGTGTAAATTCTTTTTTCAAATTCTAGCTAATTTTCAGCTTTGCTTGTGTAAAAGTCAATTATAAAAGAATGCATTTCTTTCCAGCTTCAAGCATCACCCTTTTCTTTGTCTAATGCAATAGATGAATAAATCTGTTGTTCTGTTCCACATTTGTTTTCCTTGCAGTGTCTGATGAATAAGCACATTACTGTTAACCAAGTTTCGTAAGAAAGTAGAATTATATTTACTATTTAGGGGAAATTTGAAGTCCTCAATGTTTGGTTCACTATATAAAGGATAAAAGGAATGATAAGTTAATAACAGAACAAACAATTTGATGAACTGAATGAGCAATATAGCATGTTATCACCTGAGCATTCATTCTTGAATTTCAGAGTCTGGTAAATTTAGCCAGTTCTCACCCTTCAAAATTGTGACAACATAGTAACAAAAATTTAAGTTTCTTAACCATTTTATTTTTGAAAAGTAATCTTGGGCAGCTTCAGTAATTTGGGTTACTAGTTTTATGATTGCCGGAACATGGTATACTTTGTTTTGACCAGCATCTCTTGATAATAACTATAGTTACTGGACTGCATGCTTTTAATACCAGGGAAGCCTAATCCTGGAAATGACTTTTTAGCATCAAATTTGTTTAACATAAATAATTTTATTATTCTATACGTTAATCATAAGATTAAGTGTGATAGCTTCTCTAGTTTGTGCGCACTATCTCTTCCTGTTTGTTGATCCCCATGCTCTAAGTCCTTTGATTCCTACCACTGTACAAGTATATTCTTATTCTTTTTTTGGTCTTTCATGCATGTAGTTCTATTTTAAACTTTAATGTATAACTTTTGAGTTCTTAATGTTATTGAAAATAAAGGTTTGAGACACCTTCAGTTTTTTTTTTTAATGTATTAACGGAATCGTTCTATCTACCTTAGGAGTGGGCTGGTAACAGCCGATTTATTAGGGTAATGCCAAACACTCCTTCTGCTGTTGGTGAGGCAGCATCAGGTACTTCTGTTATCCTTTCAATGGTTTATTCCTTGACTTAGAATAAAAACGAATAATGTCGGGTATACTATTATTTTTAACGTATCTGCAAACTGGCTTGGCACTGTTTTTTACGTTGTGAACCAAATTGTTATTTGCTTAAGTGAATATTTTCGGTGTGAACTTACAACGAGGTGCTCCATGCAAATTTTCAGTTAAAAAAGTAAATTAATAGGTTTGGAGGATTCTTAAAACTAATATTCTTTTATGAAGCCATTTTTAAAGCAATATTTACTAAACTTCATGTTATACTTCTGCTGCCTATAGAAATAATAACTAGCAGCATTTGGTGTATTACACAAAAGTACTGTTTATTTTTTTTATTTTTTTATTTTTTTTCTCTCCATAATAGTTTGCATAAAAGTTGGGAATATCACAGCTGGCCACCCTAGATCATGCTAGTATGACATGTTACAGTGGTGACAAGACTTGCGAAATGCTGTTTGTGGTAGTGCATTGGATTGATTGACATGTTGCTAGTATGGAATAAAAGGAAAATTGACACTTTTTGTTGCTTACGGGTAGTCTTACGTACCTTTTAATCTTGAAGTTTTCTGCTCGCTCATATTTACATTTTTCGTTGTTCATTTTCATATTGCTTTTAATTTGGTACGCCAAATTTGTATGAGTAGAATGAAAATGGTCATGCCTTTAATCCTCTGGTCACGCAGTTTTGAGCTTGGGAGTAGGTGCAACAGAACAAGATGGAGACCTAATAGCTAAATTATTTGGATCAGTAGGAAAGACGTGGAAAGCTGATGAAAAATTGTTTGATGCAGTTACTGGCGTTAGGTATGTGACTTTGCGTCGCAATAAAAAATGATGCTGTTCATTCTCCACTGCAGAATATCTTTTACTTATCTCTTGTTGCAATCAGAGATCTTTCTTTCAAATATACTCTTAATGTATCTTCCAAAGAGATTCCTAGGTTTGTTAATCATGCATTTTCATCCCAATAATTGTAATGATTTTAGATATGAAGTCATAGATTCTGGTTTTATTGATACCTTTTATAAACATACAGTGGCAGTGGTCCTGCATATATATATTTGGCGATAGAGGCTTTGGCAGATGGAGGAGTTGCTGCAGGTCTACCTCGAGAACTTGCACTGGGTCTAGCATCTCAAACTGTAAGTCTGCTTACATTGCATGGTGTTTTAGTACTCAACCAGTCATGTGACATCATCACACCATCGTGTATTTATGTCTATTTGTCACAATTTGTAACAATGTAGGTCTAGATAATCCCTTTTACTTTTAAAATTTAAACCTTCACCAACAAGAAAAAGTTTTTAAAGAACTGAAATAGTTTCTAACTCTCAACTGCCTTCGGATTGATTTTGGTGGCTTGAACATCCGAAACACATTTTAAAAAATCCCTTTCTTTTCAACATCAAGAGTTCATATTGTATTTGCTGGCTGTTCATAATGTGTCGTCACTTTGGTTTATTTTTTCTTAAGTTCCGAATTGTGAGGATAGCCAATTCTTTGCTTCCCTTTGCAGGTATTAGGAGCAGCATCTATGGTTACTAGTACTGGGAAGCATCCAGGTCAGCTAAAGGATGATGTAACATCACCTGCTGGAACTACTATTGCTGGCATTCATGAGCTGGAGAAGGGCGGGTTTCGTGGAATACTGATGAATGCGGTCCTCGCTGCTGCCAGACGCAGCCGAGAATTTTCGCAGAGCCAGTGAGGGATATTCTTTTATCAGATGAGCTTTTTGCCCTTCCTTTTCATAGCGCAGGGGATAGAATTCATTTCCAGAGAATCTTATAGATTCTTATATATTGCCCCTTGCTACAATATGCTGAATTAGAGTTTGATTGAAATAATGTTTTCAAGATTGGACTACAGGTAGAATAAAGCTTAGCTAGCAATAATTATAATAAAAATTTCTTGGTTTTATGTTCGTTAACAAAATATTGGCGCAATTCCAAGCCCAATGCTGTCAACGGAGGCTCCACGTGAAATGCTTAAAGAACACAAATCAGAAGATATGATTGGCAGCTTTTACTCAAAATTCAACTGACCCAATGAACTTTCCTCCTGTCTCCATGTTGCCCCCGCCCATATGTAGAGCCATCTTTTGTTGCCCCCGCATCAAAGCATCACTTAAATATTACCCGACTCTTGTTTTTCAACAGAAAAGATTGAATGTATATAAGAGCACACAAAAAGAACCTGAGATTGTAAGCTACTTCTAGTAGACTTATTCACATAGTTTGTTCATAAGAATCTGAACAAAACTATATTTTTTGCCTAATTGGTATGGAATCTTTTGATTTGTGGCAATGAATATATAACAATAGCAGTAGATGTAGACTAACTCTGCATTGAGGAATATTCGTTCTCCTTCAAAATTTGTCCGCTTTTCTTTCAACCTCTTCTCGCTATGACGAGAAGGAGAGGAGTGCCTGGAAACAGACTTTCGAACCACGCTCTTTGGAGGAAGAGTTCTCAGTGGTCTTTGCCTAACAAAGACACACAGAGATTATTTTCAAGTGTGAGGACTAAGAATACGTCCCAGACCCATCTTTTAAAATGAAGATGAGATTATCAAATAAAGGATTTGGTATACGAGTTGATAAGATGCGTCTCTTCCACTGCGCTAAAGCAGGCACTTTGAAAATACAGAGCGCAAAAGGAAGACAAATTCAGAATAAATTTGCTTCCAATGATCCTATACATCAGCTAGAAGCTTAATACCAAAGATCCATAGTGTTCCCAGAATTCTCCGAAGCGACAGAAATTTGGAGAAGTACTTTGAGCCAAGGGTAGTGGCATTGGGCCCTATCAATCAATGTAAGTGCAAAGAAGCAGATGAACTCAAATACATATTGGCAGCAGACTTTATCCATGATAGCGGCCAGAAAGATGAAGATTTGTACAAGAAAATTAAGGACTGCATCAAGCTCCAAATATTCTAATTTTCAACAAACCATTTGTATTATCTTAACTTCTTAAGCAATTATGTGTTAAAAAATCCCTCTTAAACATCTGAGGCCCCACTTCTATATGTATTTTGTGAAGCATCAGATGAGCACATCATTTCGTAGTCATTTACTAAAGAAAGCCACATTTAAACGAGTCCAATTTTCCTGTTACCAAATCTCCTGTGTCCCTTTGTTTCCTCATTATTCTTGTGACATGTGGCACACAACTTAACAATAATTTGACCCTGTAGTTTCCATACAAGCACATTTATTTTAGGCAAAAAGTCACTTTTGGTCCCTGTAGTTTGGCACTTCAACCACTTTTGACCATTTAGTTTCAATTCCATCAATTTTGACTTGTAGTTTTATATTTGTAGCAATTCAAGGACAATTATTATTCCTGTCAATTTCTTTGACGATGCAATGGGCAATTTAGTCAACCCAAAATCCTTGAGCATAAAAGCTCATCTGAAACTCCCATAATTTCATATTAGGGCTCGAAATTTAACCACTAATCCCATTTTTTAAGAACCCTAAATCCAAATGACCAATTTCAAGCCCTAATATGAAATTAGGGAGTTTCAGACGAGCTTTTATGCTCAAAGATTTTGGATTGACAAAATTGCCCATTGCATTGTCAAAGAAATTGACAGGAATACTAACTTGTCCTTGAATTGCTACAAATATGAAACTATATGGTCAAAATTGACGGAATTGAAACTACAAGGTCAAAAGTGGTTGAAGTGCCAAACTACAGGGACCAAAAGTGACTTTAGCCTTTATTTTATGAATTTATTTTATCGCACATTTGTTTTATTTAAAGTATGGTGCTGTCCATACAACAAACAATTTATTTTGTGAATTTATTTTACAAGTTTATTATGATGAGTGTTTACTAGAGATTAGGACTTGAAGTTCCTTAATCCTCATCAAACATGCTACATCATGACTTGAAGATCCTTGATGATGATGATAATAATATGAGAACTGGTAGACTCTCCGATACTATATTTGTGAAAAAGTGATTGAACCTAAAAATCCCTGATCCTTGACATGTAAATCAGGATATGAAGTTCCTTGATAATCTAGCAGTATTGTATCAATGAGTAGTACTGTACACATGAATAGTAATTGTATTGCAAATATACTATATGTATGAATAATCCGTATTCATGAATTAATGAATAGTAATTGTATACATGAATAGTAACCATTTTGATGAACCATTGCTATATACAATAAAGGGACATGAAGTTCCCTAAACTCATGAATGAGCAACTAAATGAGAGGCCAAACGTTCATCAAGACATGAACAATTAAGTGAGGGCCAGAAGTCTCGAAATATGAACATGAAATTATAAGAATGTCCATACCATGAGAATAGGCTTGAAGTTCACAATCTAAAAAGTGTTGAGAATGTAAAGTTCTAACAATTAAGTGGACAATCCTTGAGGTAATATTGCAAGTTGTGGCACACCACATATTTCTTTGGCATAAGGAAATGATGAATTTAGCAAAGATTGATTTTATTACAATCAACACCTCAAGGAATAACTACATTTTATGATTCTAGTTGTTAAAAATTCACCCTGAAGTGAGTAACATCAGGATAAACCTCAAAGGATGAATTGAGGCTCCCTATATTTTGTTATATAATATGATATGGGCTGGAAGCCCATGGATATCAATGTATCATAAATCCTGAACCTGAAGTTTTGGGTATATAGTAGTTAATGCTCTTCACTACTATATTGTAGTATTATTATGGCTCTTCCTCAATTTATATTTTATGCCTATTTGAAAAAGGTAATTAAAATTCTGAGGTTGTGTTTAACACAGGCTAGAAGTTTTGACACACATGCAGTGAAATATATAATTTGAGAGATTTAATGTGGTTATTTGAACATATAAGGCAAAAGGTTCTAAACCGTCATTTTGAAAGGATGTGCAAACCACAAGTGCAAGTTTAAGAATTTGCCCAATTATTTTAACAAGAAAAGAGCATACAACATATAGATTATTGTCACTAGCAAGAAATAAGCAGGCTCTGTAAAATCTATCAAGTTCCTATATGGTTTAGAATTTTTGACACAAAGAGAACAACGCCTCTTGACCGTAGCCATGAGCACCTCTTGGTCTTCCAAAATTGTTTCATTGGAACACTGCGAGCTTTGTCTGCATATCCTTAGAATATGAGCTCACCATTTTCAACAAAGCCTTATTGTCATATTTATGGTTTTCAACCTCTTGCTAAGAATCTTGAAGCATTCTTTGAAGAGATGAATTTTGGCAATATTGAATAACAATTAAACTTACAATTAGTTGGAAATATTCATTATTTGAATATGAAAATTTTATTGTAAAATTAGGAATTAAGTTAAACAAATAAGTAAAGCATTTATGACTCTCCAAATTAGGGAGCATGGTTAGAGTTGAATTTTTTTAGAGAGCTCCTAAATTAGCTTTTTATATTATTTTTTATTTTTTATAACTAAATTTTAGCTAAGAAATAGGGAGTTTGATTGTGGATGCTCTAAGAGGCTAAAACATATAGTACTTTAATTTATGTTTAAAAAATAGATAATTTTGTATCTAACTATTCAAAGCCAGACACATATCTATGAATAGAAAATGTTGTGCGAGTATCACATATTTATGTGGAACTTTTGAAAATTAAAATTTTCTTGGGGCCAAATTGTGAATTTGATGTCATTGAATGAGACTGAATGTTAGATTGCATTTTTGGTTTGGAGGTGTCAGGGAGCCCCGGAGCTCGCACACCCTTCACGGTTGAATACAAGAGTGGAGCAGCCGGGTCCAAGTTAGAAGGTCCCAGATATTGAATTTTGGGAATAGAGTGTGATGCATGTGTCATAATATGAATTTAATTTATTTTTTTGGTCGAAATGTGATAATATAGAATTGATGATTGAAAAAGAAGGATAAAAATATATATAAATAACGAAAAAAAAAAACTTAAAACTTAAAACAAATTAACTATCAAACTAGCCCTTAACGTATGAATCCTCCATTAATATTTGTCTCCTCATTCTCACATGTATCACATTTATTCTTGTTATAGGAAGATATTACTTTGTCACCTCACATGAAAAAAAGTCATCGCATATGCCAAACGTGAAATGAAGGTAAATTGGAATCCAAAGTTTTGCAAAATATATATACCAAGCTTAGAAAGTGCTTATTTACTGTTATTCATATATCATATTTATTCTTGTCACTTATATGAAGATCTTACTTTGTTACCTCAAATCAAAAGTCATCCTATATTCCAAACTTGAAATGAAGTTAAAGTGAAATCCAATGGTTTTGCAAACTTTATATATACCAAGCTTAAAGTCTCCAAATATAATATTCCTAACGCTTAAGTTATTTTTGCTGATCGGTCGAGTCATATAGAGAGAACTACCTTACTTTCAAGACAGGAACTTTGAAAATACAAAGCACAAAAGGAAGACAAATTAGGAAGCGAAATTTGCTTGCAATCACCAGAGCAATAAAATGCCTAATTCTGCAGAGCATTAAAAGCCAGACTTAGATTTATGAATAGGAGATGTTGTGCGAATATCACATATTTATGTGGAACTTAAAAGATAAAGTTTTGTTCAGAGAAATTGTGAAATTGATGTCACAGAATGCACATGAATGTATGTATAGTGAATTTTTGGTCTGGAGGTGTTGAGCATGGTCAAAGGGTCTCGGGGCTCGTACTACGTCCGTAGCTGAATGCAAAGAGTTGAGCAGTCGGGTCCAAATTAGAAGGTCCCGTATATCAAATTTTGGGACTCAAGTGCGATACATGTGTCATGATGTAGAATTTGTGAATGAGCAAGGAGTTCAAAAAATTAAACTTATAAAAATCGCCCTTATTTTGAAAACTGTTCTCAAACATGTTTTCAATTTTCAGTTTTCAAAAAAAGTGAAAATTTAAAACAAATTGGTTATCGAAAGAGCCCTTAAATTATGAGTCCTCCATTACAATTTGTATATTAACATGTAGGGAGATTCTCCAATAAATATTTTATGTTAAGGATTGGTTACATACTTCTAATCTTGGTTATTGGATTGCATTCATTAAATGTGTTGGTAGTCTTTTGAATGCAATCCAACGGCTGAGATTAGAAGTATGTAACCAATCTTTAACTTAAATACTTATTGGAGAATGAAAAATATTAGAAAAAGTGGGGCTCAAGGCTTGTCCTGCCTTAAGAGTATGACTCTTCCATGGGGTCTACACAGAAATATACTTCTCACAGGCACGTATGACATTTATTCTTCTAAATTTAAAGGAAAAGTGCAATCGAAAGTTTTGCAATATATATATACCAAGTTAAAGTAAAAAAGGGTCCAAATATAATACCAAGCTTCCTTGGAGATAAAGTGTGTTATTCTTCTATGCTTTTGCTGATCGATCGAATCATATTATATAAAGACAAAATTGCCTTGCTTATTAAACAAACTAAGAAGAAATTTGCTTCCAATTAGCAGAGCATTAAAATGGCTGATTTCACTTCAGCTAATAAAGTGAGCATTAAAATGCTTGATTCTGTGGAGCAGGGAGTTGATAAACTGAGGGACGCAGAAAGAAGACTTCCAACTCCCGATGGCAATGACAATTCAGCTACAAGCAGATCAAAATCAAAGATCCAAAGTGTTCCTAGAATTCTCCGAAGTCACAGTAATTTGGTGAAATGCTTTGAGCCAAGGGTACTAGCAATGGGTCCGATCCATCATGGTAAGTGCAAGGAAGCAGAGGAACTCAAATACACTTTGGCAGCAGACTTTATCAAGGATTGCGGCTGCACATATAACCATTTGTACGAGACGATTCAGGAAAACATCCTTGAAATTAAGGACTGCTACGATAGTGAAACAACGAAGTGCTACGATGATGATGAGGCACTCGCCTGGATGTTGTTCATAGATGGATGTTCAACCTTGCAATTCATACACAAATATGATTGCTTGGAAGAGTTTGGGATGAACGCAACCCAAGTGGCCTTTGCACGGCTGGACTTGTTCTTGCTAGAGAACCAACTCCCTTATCGAGTCCTCAAGCTGTTGAAGAGGTCAAGCAGAAAAGAAGATGAGCTGAACGGAAATATGAAGCGTTTTGCGAAAATGCAGATTGCTGCAGCAGAAAAGCCAGTGGAAAGGCAAACGTTGCGAAGCACAAGCTTTAAGTCATTGATTGATTTCGTTGACCGAAACGAGGAGGAACGAAGGAGTCGTGGGGAGCCGAAATACAGTACTCATCTTCTTGATTTTCTTCGGAAAGAAATGCTGGGTCCATCAGAAGAGCTTAGCTATCATGGTGGCAAAGAAGACTGTTCACCATCGTTTCGCAATGCGCAGGAGCTTAAGGCAGCCGGGGTCCATTTTAGGCGTAGCAAAACTATCTCCTTGAAGGACGTATCTTTTACTTCTCAAGGGTTTGCAGGCTTTCTTAGTCTTCCTCCCATAAACGAAGACGCAATGTCTTTGTTCTTGAATTTGATAGCCTACGAAATGTGTCCTGATTTCCGAAATGATTTTGCGGTCACCTCTTACTTCGGCTTCCTCAGTTCACTCATTGCTCATCCCGAAGATGCTAAGCAGCTAAGGTCAGCCCGCATACTTTGCAACTTGCGTGGGAGCGACGAAGCCCTCGCTGACCTCTTTCACGAGATAGGCCCTGATTTGGTGCTTGCCCATCCTATGTACAAGTCTATTAATGCCAAATTAGAGCAACACTACAAAACCAAGTGGAAGGCATGGTTCGCTCAATTCTTCGAAGATCATTTCAGTAGCCCCTGGGCCATGCTTGCTTTCATTGGAGCTCTAATAGCACTCATCTTAAGCGGCATCCAAACTTGGTACGCAGTCCTCAGTTTTTATCAGAAATAGGATCCTCTATTTACAGTTTCAATGCTAATACTCTGTTTATGGCTTAAACAAGGTCATTTGTAGGTTTTGGATTTGTGCTAGTAAAATAATTGAATCGAAGCCTAAAAATGACCTTAGTTTCGGACATAAATTGGAAAATGCAGAAATTATAAGCAGAGAATCACAACTCCAACCCTCTCCCCACCATAAAAGATGAGCTATAGGTACTGAAAATGCATATGGCTTATACTCATTTCTGTTTTCTGGTTTGTTGAAGTATCCAATAAATGCCAGGGTATTTGTAGGCTCTTCTTTAATAAACAATATGTAATTCTGTATGGTTTCATTTTATGGGTTGCTGCAAATTTACTTGCGGCTTACTTGTTGTAAGCAACTCTTCCTCAAACATTTTGTGAAAATATTAATTTCATGAAAAGAAATAGTTACTAATTAGACCAACTTAAATCTAGCTTAGCTCAACTTAAATCGAATTCGCAGTGACAATTACCATTTAGACACCAAGAAATCTAGAAAGTTTAAGATGATCAATTGTATGTCAGACAAAGACAATACTTGTGAAATGCATGAGGTAATGCATTGGATTTATTGACATGTTATAGTGTGGAATAAACGAAAAATTGACACTTTTTGTTGCTCACGGGTACTTGTATTAACTCATGAAGTTTTCCCCTGGCTCATATACTGGCATTTTGCTTTGTTTATTTTTTATATTACGCTCCAAATTTGTATGAGTAGAATTAATATGTTCATGCTTCTAATTTTTTATATTACGCGCCAATTTTATAAACTCAAAATCAGATTTTAAGTCTAAAGCAACAAAAAAATCGTTTGGTAGGCCCATTTTTAAAAACTCAAACCCAAGAAAAACTCAAAAACACCCCCATTATTACAAACGAAAAAAATGAGATTTATAATTTTTTTTCTCTCTCCTCCCTCTCTCCACGCTCTCTCTTCTCCCTCTCCCGTCTCTTTCTCTCTCCTCTTCTCTCTCTCCTCTCTCTCTCTCTCTCTCTCTCTCTCTCTCTCTCTCTCTCTCCTTTTCTTTTGTTAATTTCAATTTGGGAATCTAGGGTTTCAGATTTTCTGGTTTTAATTTCAATTTTTTTTAGATCTTAAAAATAGTTTGGAGTTCAAATACAAAATTTATGTGTTCAAATTACAGTAAAATAAATAAGGAATTCAAATACATAAGCGGCATCCAGACTTGGTTCTGGCTTAGGTGTGTTTCCTTCTCCTGATGTATCCTTGTGTTGTGCCTTGCCTTTTAGCTTAATGAAGTATCTTTTCGATATAAAAAAAAAAAAGTCCGCAGTTTTTATAAGGAATAGGATTGATTTACATTGTCAATGCTAATACTATGTTTATGTCTATAACAACGTTTTAGGTAGGGCTCGTCAATGGCCCGGCCCAAATTTAACGGGCTTGGGCCGGGCCGGGTCGGGCTTTAAAGAAGAGAGAAAATATCGAGCCGGGCCGGGCCGGGTTTTTTTAGAAAATTCAAAGCTCAAGCCCGGCCCATAGGTCGGGCTTGAGAAAGCCCATTGGGCCGGGCCGAGCTAAGCCCAACGGGCCGGGCCGAAACGGGCCTACTTCATTCGAAAAGAATCATAAAATTAATCATAAGGGCATTTTAGTCTAAATTTGAGATTAAACTCACTTAATTCCAATATTTTCACATCAAACCAAATTCATAAAATACCCAATAAAGTCACACAACTTAATAAGATTTTCCACAAAAATAATAAAATAAAGTATTATTTTTTAGGTTATTACATAATTAGACCGTAATACGTTTTAAGAAATAATTTTTAAAAATAATAGTATCAAAAAGATATTTTTTTTAAAGGATGGTATAAATAAATATGTAAATGTTTGGTGATGTGTTCAAGAAAAACATGATTATATTTGGTGGTATGATTATTGTAACGACCCGGTCCTTAATTAATATTTAATTAATAATTTATTCCAGTAAAAGACCATTGTGCCCCTAGATTATTTTAATGGTTTAAAAGTTGACTTTTTGACCGGGGAGGAATTTAGGAATTTCAGTTACACCGTTGTGTAGAGCGCGACGAAACGAGTTCGTAGACATGCAGCACGCTCGTTTACGAGTTGTAACGAGGGAGGAAAGGTCTAGAAACAAAAAGGACAGTTTGGGAATTTTAAAGTTGTCGGTGCTACAGTACCCTGGTGCTACAGTAACCGGGTATTAGTTATCTTCTTCCTCCCTCTCTCGCAGACAGCACCTCCCTCCCCTCCTGTTATTATTCACCCGCCCAGTTTTTGGGCCACCACCGCCACGTCCGGCCACCAAAGTTGACGGAGCCGGTACCAAAATGACCGGGACGCCGTCCTCTTCCTACCCCAGCCAGTTCTTGCCGCCAACCGCCGTGGTTTCGCCGGAAAATGAGGAGAAAAGCTCCGGTTTTGACTGAAACTTCGCCGGCTTCGTTCTCAGTCGTCCGGCCACCAAATCGGACCAGTGAGGTATGGTTTCTCACCTATTTTCCGTGCTCTAGCTGTTGGTTGGGTAGGATTTCAGAGTTTTCAAGTGTAGATCGTTCGATTTGTAAGTTAAGTTTTGACAGATTTTCGGGTTACTATTCCGGCCATTTCCGGCCAGATTTTGGGGTAAGTCCAAGAACAAAAGTTGTTCCAAATGGGGTGTTTTAGCTAGGCCAGGAGTTTGGACCGGCGGTTTGGAGTTTTTCCGGCCGCCGGAAATTGACCAAGCCACCCACGCGCTGCCGGCGCGTGTGGCAGCGCGTGGGCAGAGTGGGGGAGAGCACATTCCATTCTAGAACGATCCTTGTGCCGTCACGAGCGCGTAGGATTTCGCGGATCGAAATTCGGATATCGTTCGGATCCCGAACGGAACCTGCATATTGGGTAATTTCCGGGTTCGATAGGTTTGGACCGTTGGATCGAACCTGAATTTAAGCATGTTATTCTAGACACTCTCAGGATCGTATAGAATGTGACGGATCATAAAACGGAGTCCCAGATACTCCAGAAATGTCAGCCCTAGGGCGAGGATTACATTAAATTAACCCAGCTACAGTTAAGTAAACCAGTTACAGTTAAACGAACTAGTTACAGGTTGCGGCCCGGATTGAACAGTATCTCCGAGGCCTGCCAGTTTACTGATCAGGGACAGAGGAAAGAACTACGTGTGGCTTGATCCCTCAGTAAGGGTACGTAGGCAGCCTACAGTTATCAGGCGCAGCCACGAGTTAAGGCCCCACAGTTTATGTTATCGCTTCCAAGGGTATTTTGGTCATTTTGAACCCCAGGCACCAGGTGTCAGTATCAGACAAGATCTGACCCGGATTTCAAAGTGGAATTAGGGTCGGGTCGTCTTAATTATGTTTCGTGATATGATTATATTTAGTGATATGATATATTGTTCATCTTATATATATATATATATAATATATATATAATTGTTGTATTAATAATTGACACAAATTAATGTGCTAATCATCCAATTATAAACTAGGAATGAGTAAAGAAAAGTAAATGAAATGAAACAAATTATATATGTGATTTAAGTGATATAATCCTAATCCTAAACTCTTATTTATACATAATTATATATGTATGCGGTCCTAACGGGCCGGGCTTTTGTGGGCGGGACGGGCCGGGCTCTCTTGGGCTTAATCAGGCCTGGCCTGGCTTCAGACACCTAAGCCCAAGCCTTGGGCCGGGCCATCCAAAAGCCCATGTTGGGTCGGGCCGGGTTATTTCTCGATGGGCCGGGAGGGCCCCCATCGGCCCACGGGCCCGCGGGCCAAATGATGAGGCCTAGTTTTAGGTTTAGGACAACTTTTCAGTTCTCACTAATTTGTTTTACTATACACAAGTGTGACTAAATAAATCAAGTTGAGCATGTACGAGTTTATTTATTTAATTTTTTCTTAAAGTGGTTTATGTCTCAAGAATGTACTTCAATTTCTTCTGTCCACAAAGGTAAATTTGCAGCTCACTTAATCTATGCAGTGGCAATTACTAGTTACACCAAGAAATCCAAAAAGTTTCAGATGATCAGTTGTATATATGTCAGACAAAGACAATATTCTCAACCCAACTGAAAGCTCTTAGAATAACTTGAGCTAAAATTCAGCCCAAATATCAGTTCAAAAACACTATAGAACTGTACTGCGGAGCATTAGTTTTGTTTCGTTTTCAGACTTTGAGAACATAACATTACTTTTGCTTAAATATGATGCATAGGTGAAACTTCCAAACTTTTCAACCCTTGAAATATATATTTGATATTTCACGATCTAACTTCTTTATGCCTACAAAGGATAGGATACGGCCAGAGAGATGTGGTTTTTTTTTATTTTGTAAGTAAATTTGGTTATTTCCTTTCAATGAAACTAATGAATTACATTTGTAATGGATTTGAAATGACAATATGCAAGGAAATATGGGGTTGGCCATAAGTTTTGAGTGGCATAGGCCAGAAATTAAAATGAGGCCCATTTCTCTTTGTATATGTAGGGGGTTTTTTGTTCCAGCAGCCTGACGAATGGGCTTGGGCTGCTGTAAGAAGACAACGAACAAAATCCCCCAAATGCCTAAGTTCGAAAACAAGCTCTCCAAAAGAGTTTTTAGAAAATCTGATGAGATTTTAAATTCTTAGGATCACTTTACTAACACCCAAATAAGCATGATGATTTTACTAATGGCTTAGCCTGAGGAGTCTGTGGTATGAGAGCTAAGCTTTCACAAGTTTAGCAATTTGAGAGAGAGAGAGAGAGAGAGAGAGGCATGAGTCCCTTATAGAGAAAAGGAGACGGAAGTGAACAAGGGAATATTAGCACGATTCCTATCCTAAGGAGGAGAAGAAGAATGAACGAAAGGAGGGATTGGGTGTCTTGAGTGAATTCTCATATTCTTGACAAAGCTTGGTCAAGCTATCAATGGTTGGTTTTTCTGGGTAGCAAAAGCCTCCTTTTATAGGCGTTAAGAGCCCTAATTTTGTCTGGTTTTCCTCTTCCTTTTCCCTTGGCAGCTCCTACTTAGTCCTATTTTGGTTCAATTCTCTTATCAAGGCATATGGGAAAGGAACCATTGTGGTTCCAACGAGTTTGACGCAGCTGGACCTCCCCACAAGGGTGAGGCGCCACTTTGCTTTCTCTCAATGTTTTCAAAACAGAGCTTGTAATGGGGAAGGAGATGGGTGGAGCCTTTTGTTCGGTGAGTATTTGCCCTTTACCCATGAATTTCTGCTGGTTCTTGCCTTGGCCCTTTGTCTGACTTATTTGGAGTCTCATCAGAGGTGGAACACGATGACAGCTTTTTATACAAGCTGCTGGACTGGGCTTGTGCGTAACATTGGGTTGCTGGCCTATTATTTCTAGTGAATTTTCGTCAAACTGCTAGAAAGGGCTTTTAACTCTATTGATGTGGGTTGGGCTAAGTATTTTGGTGGGTTACTTGGTGTCTTCTTAGAGCATGGGGCAATTTTCTCTTCTCTCTCATGCTAACCCATGTGCTTGGGTTCTAGGAACGGGCTTGAGTTTCAAAGCCCCCAAGTGGCTTGAAACTTGCGTTCCTTGAACCCTCAATGGGCCCCGTGATTGCTTGTTTCCTTCCATACCACAACCTTCTCAGTAAGCCCCGGTTAATTTTGTGGCTTAGGCCCACTTATGCTCGTGGCACGACTTGGTATTAGAATAATGCTCTTTCTTGCATGAGGCCTATGCTTGTGCTTGGATTTTATTATGCCGCGATAGGCTATAATTGGGCCAAGTGACATTGAAGGGATATGTAAGCGTGATTTTGCGATGTTGGCATGCTCTTGGCCCCTTTGCACGTGCTTGCTTAGCATATACGTGGCTTATAGCTTGCATTGGCGGGTCCCATAAATTCTCTTTTGTCCCGATTAAGCCTATTTTGCATTCAATCACCTGTGTTGGGCCAAAGATTAATTTGGGTTTAGCCCCTTGGATTTTTGGGCCTCAACAGTATATAATCACAATTTAACAAACAAAATTGTGTACATGTTCTTTTATTTTGGCATAAATATAGTAGTCCCATGTTTGTTTCATTTAATCCTAGTCTTAGATGGGATTGCTAATACTGGGCCTACCAAAAATACCTCCTTAGGATGGGACTAATAAACCCATGTAGAAAGGGAGGATTAACCAATATCATGATCACCTATACATATTATATTGTAATAATAATAACATATATAATAATTATTATTATTATTATTATATATCCATATATATATTATATTATATTATACTTACATATACATATACTATAATGTACATATATACATGTACACACACATAAGAAAAGGGGAGTGGAAAAATTAGCTCCCATATACGGGTATATTATTATTATAATATACCCATATACACATGTACTTATTAATATTATAATAATAATATATGTGTATATACGTAATATATTATATATTATATATTATAATATACATATATACGTATATATACATATATGTATATATATTATACCCATGTATATATTAAAATACATATATATAGATATGTATATGTATTATATACCCATGTATATATTATAATATACATATATACATGTATACACACACACACAAATATCTATATATATATATATATTATGTGTGTGTATAATATATATGTAATATATGTGTATATACATATATAATGTTTATAGTATTTATAATATATATAATATTATTATAGTATACATATATGCATATATATTATATATGTATATATAAATTTACATATATATATATTATATTTATAAAATATATATATACACGTACATGTATTTTTAAACTCTCAAGAAATGCCTTTTAATATGGCATAAGCAATTATATATATTAGTTTTGATCTCTTGGACAACATGAGTCCAAGAGATTGTGGTCCCATTGATCCGTGGACTTGGGTTATCGCCCTCAGAGCGTAGGCTTAAGGCCGTCCCTGATGAGTTATTTGAAATCTATTTTGTTTTCGTCATTTCCTTTTTATTCAAATTTGGGTATACATAGATTAATTGTAATAGTCTAAACAAATAATTTAACCTCATAATGTTATTCAAATCCCTAAATTTGGAATCACTCCATCCAAATCCTAATGAATTACGTGATTCGCGTTCTTTACATGAAAATTTCTCTTCAAGGATGCAAACTCTACTTTACATGCGTAACACATTATTGATTCTTATCGTACGCTAGATTTTTCTCAATTTTTTTTTGGTCTGAAGGACACTAGCTAGATTTTTACTTCTTTTTTTTTTGGTCTAGAGGACACTAGCTATATCTTACATTCTTGATCATTTTATTTGAAAATTTCTCTTCACCGATGCAAACTCTACTTTACATGCGCATCACATTTTTTATACTTATCGTACGACACTAGCTATCTTTTTCATTCCTTTTAGTGAGAATAAAGAAACTATCCCAAGTAAGTATATTAGCAAGTCGTAATATTTATGGCAAGCCAATCTTCATGATGAGCAAAACTTTCTCTTTTTTCAGTGTGGGGTCCAAAACAACATATATGCTATTGCATGATTAAAGTTACAAGGCAAACAGACTTTTTATCTGATATGGAGACAAAAAGCTCTCATATGATTAGTGTACTTGCTAATAAAAATATATACCAATCTTCCCATTCATATAAAGTCATTCAAGTGTACTTGTTTCTAAATTAAGCTTCTATTTTCTTGAAGCCCAAGTGATGAATTTCTGTGGCATGTTGTGCTATATATAAATATCCATTACATCGACAGATTATTCAGGCCAAACCAAAAAGAAAAAGAGAAAAGAAAAGAATAGCCACAAATCTTCATTTCGACAAGCAGCAGTTTGAAATTAAATGGCCCTAAACAAATGAAAATGTAGTTTCCACGGAGAAGGAGCTGTCTGTGAAGCAAGTCACAAGAAGAGGAGGTGGGCAAGTAAGCAGAGGAGACCAAGACCAACCTGCAGAAATTGAGCAAAGTTCAAGAGTGAGTATTCCTAGGGAGGAGAGACTCAAAAAATTTAAGGAAGAAGCAGCAGAAGAAGAAAGGTCATCAACTCAAAATGCCAAACCAAAGATCCAAAGGGTTCCCTTCATTCTCCGAGATCACAAAAATTTCGAAAAATACTACGAGCCAAGGGTAGCTGCCATCGGTCCTTTCCACCATGGTAAACCAAAGTACGAGCAGGCAGAGAAAGTCAAGCGTCACTTAGCTGCGAACTTTGTCAAAGACAGTGAACAGAATGAAGCAGATTTGCTCAAGAAGGTTGAGGAGAACATCAAGGGACTAAAGGAGTGCTATGATGAAGAAGCAACAAAGAAGTATGATGATGATTACCTCGCATGGATGCTGTTCGTTGATGGGTGTTCGACGCTGGAATTCATATACAAATATGAAAAGTTAGAATCTTTGAAGATCAAGAGAGACCAGGTGGCCTTTGCAGAACAGGACATGTTCTTGCTAGAGAACCAACTTCCTTATCTACTCCTGAAGCTGCTGATGAGCTCGAGCCGCAAACATGAGGAATTGAAGGAGTCAATCGAGAGGTTTGTTCAGATGCACGGCGTTACACCACCAGATGAGAACCAGAAGTCACAACAAGGTGCACAAAAGCCGGAGCAGAAGTCACCACAACCGGGAGCAGGCTTAGCACGACCCGGGCAACACCCTGCAGTCACAAACATAAATAGGGAAGAGAAGCAACATCCTCAAGGCATAGCAATAACCATCGAACCAAAGCAAACTAAACCAGAGCCAACTCATCTTCTTGAGCTTCTGCTGACAAGAATGCTAGGATATACACCTAGAAAAAGTGAGCCAAGTGTCAACCTTGGTGCCCAATCTTTTCGTAATGTACAAGAGCTTCAGGCAGCCGGGATCCATTTTAGGCAGAGTAAGGAGGGCAGCTTATTGGGCGACATAGATTTTAAGAGCTATATATGCTGTGGGTTCCTTCATCTTCCTCAACTAAAAGTAGACGATTCTATGGGGCCTAAATTCATGAACTTGATAGCCTACGAAATGTGTCCCGATTTCCAGAATGATTTCGGGGTCACCTCTTACATAAGCTTCCTCGATTCGCTCATCGATCATCCGGATGATGTGAAGCATCTGAGGAAAAAGCACATACTTCGAAACTTACTTGGGAGTGACGAGGAGGTGGCTCAACTCTTCAATGAGATAGGCACTGACTTGGTCCCTAACAATGCAATTTACCGCAGAGTTAAACGCGAGATAGAAAATCACTACAAGACCGCGTGGAAGAAATGGGTGGCTCAATTCTTTCATGAACATTTCAGCAGCCCCTGGACTATCCTGGCTTTCATTGGTGTTCTCTTAGGGCTTGGGATGACCGCTGCTCAGACGTGGTACAGCGCCAATTCTGGTACCCCTCCATGTGAGGCCTTACTTGAGTACCTGAAAGCGCGCGGGTACTAAAAGGACTACGTACTTGAGCCTTTCAGGTACTAAAAATACATTTGCTGCTTTGCAATTTGTGTGTTGCATGGTTCTGTACATCTCCCCAATTACGACTTCTTCTAGAGGTTTTCACAAGTCATAGCTTCTCAAGGGTCCTCTCTCCATTTGGTATTTCACTGTCACTATCAGCAGATGTGACTAAAATAAGGCAAGTTGAACATGTGTGTTTTTCTCTTAATTTGGTGGAACTTTTTCTTTGATTTTAGTTGAAGTTTGTGTGTAACATGCTTATTGTATAAGTTGTCGTTTGATAATCGATGTGATTCTCGGATAAAAAAAACAATAAATAAATAAACAATTTGTGATCATGTGTGGCCTTTGTTGTAATTAATCCCTAAATTATGTGATCATATTCTGTCAAGTTTAACTAATGATATTTTGTGAGAGTCAATGTGTCAATTAATGCAACAAGTTGACACTACTGGCCATATAATATCAAAGAATATTGTGTTTACTCTGGTAAATCTTTTCACAAAATTGAGTCAGGTGAGCTATAGGTACTGAAAATGCATATGGCTTAGACTCATTTCTGTTTTCTGGTTTGTTGAAGTATCCAATAAATGCCAAGGGTATTTGTAGGCTCTTCTTTAATAAACAATACGTAATTCTGTATGGTTTCACTTTTGGGTTGCTGCAAATTTACTTGCAGCTTACTTGTTGTAAGCAACTCTTCCTCAAACATTATGGGAAAATATAAATTTCATGAAAAGAAATAGTTACTAATTAGACCAACTTAAATCTAGCTTAGCTCGACTTAAATCGAATTCACAGTGACAATTACCAGTTAGACCAAGAAATCTAGAAAGTTTAAGATGATCAGTTGTATGTCAGACAAAGACAATACTAGTGAAATGCATTGGATTTACATTGACATGTTATAGTGTGGAATAAACGAAAAATTGACACTTTTTGTTGCTTACGGGTACTTGTATTAACTCATGAAGTTTTCCTCTGGCTCATATTGGCATTATTTGCTTTGTTTATTTTTTATATTACGCTCCAAATTTGTATCAGTATAATTAAAATGGTCATGCTTCTAATTTTTTATATTACGCTCCAATTTTATAAACTCAAAATCAGATTTTAAGTCTAAAGTCATAAAAAACTGTTTGGTAAGCCCATTTTTAAAAACTCAAAAACACCTCATGATTACAAACTAAAAGAATGAGGTTTTATAGTTTTTTTTCCTCTCTCTTCTCCCTCTCCCATCTCTTTCTCTCTCTCTCTCTCCCCCCCCCCCCCCCCCCGGAGAAATGAAATTATAGAATAGTACCGTATCACCACGTTAACTAGTGATACTTCCACTCAAAATATGCCATGTGTCAATCTTTTTTTTAAATAAATTTTATTTTTTTACAAGCTGTATTTAAAATTCATTATTTACATTTAGAATAAAATTTTAGAAAGACAAAAAGGAAAAGACGCCATAACCACCTCCCTCCCAGCCCAATTTCCCACTCCCACTGTTTGCCTCCCCCTCCTTCTCTCTCCATAAAAATATGCAAGATCTCTTAAACCATGGGAGCAGAAAACAAAACCAATATCATACATTTAAGTATGTCAGAAGCATCCATCACTTAAACCCAGTTCGAAAAAAATTCTAAATCTTCAACTTGGGTTTTCATTTTCAAGCCATACTCAGAAAAAAAAAGTAAACTGGTAAACTGGGTTGGTGTTTTTTGTCTTAATATGTATCAGGAAAGTGAGTGATGGAGGAGGAGGAGAAGGAGAATTTAATCCCTTTGGTAATATTGTGGAGAGAAATCAGCCCAAAAAAGAAGATGGCGTTATGATGCTCTCTGCATGTCGATCCATGAATAGAGATATGGTTGTTGTTTATGGAATAGAGAGATGGATGGAGGGAAAATGATAGGGAGGGTGCGTCAGTCTAAGGAGCGGGTTGGGGGTGGGAGGTGGTTCTTCTTTTGGATATTTTTTTTTCTCATTTTATTTTTATAGATTAAAACATATTTAAAGTCCAGCTGTAAAAAAAAGCTTTAATTATTTATAATAATTAATACGTGGCATATATTTTGAATGGAAGATACTAGTGACTTGGTGTTCGGTTCCATTGCCATTAATTTCTTCCCCCCCAGCCCTTTTCTTTTGCTAATTTCAATATGGGAATCTAAGATTTCTGATTTCTGATTTTAATTTCAATTTTTTTAGATCTTAAAAATAGTTTGGAGTTCAAATATAAAATTTATGTACTCAAAATACAGTAAAATAAATAAGGAATCCAAATATATAAGCAGCATCCAGACTTGGTACTCAGTCCGCAGTTTTTATAAGGAATATGATTAATTTACATTGTCAATGCTAATACTATGTTTATGTCTATAACAACGTTTTATGTTTAGGACAACTTTTCAGTTCTCACTAATTTGTTTTACTATACACAAGTGTGACTAAATAAATCAAGTTGAGCATGTACGGGTTTATTAAATTTTTTTTTTTCTTCTTAACGTGGTTTAAGTCTCATGAATGTTGTTGGAAGCAACTCTTTCCTCAAAAACTTTGCGTAAATCTTAATTTGATGAAAATAAATAATTATCGATTAGACCAGCTTAATCTATGCAAGGCTCAACTTAATCGAATTCGCAGTGGCAATTACCAGTTAGACCAAGAAATCCAAAAAGTTTCAGATGATCAGTTGTATAAATGTCAGACAAAGACAATATTCTCAACCCAACTGAAAGCTCTTACAATAACTTGAGCTAAAATTCAGCCCAAATATCAGTTCAAAAACACTATAGAACTGTACTGCGGAGCACAAAACATTATTTTATGCATATAGGTGAAACTTCCAAACTTTCCAACCTTTGAAATATATATTTGATATTTCACGATCTAATTTCGTCATGCCTACAAAGGATAGGATACGGCCAGTTGAGAGCTCAATCAATTTCAATGAACTGATCTGTTTTGGAAAGTCTGATGAGAGAGAGAGGAGGGAGATGTGGTTTTTATTTTATTTTATAAGTAAATTTGGTTATTTCCCTTCAATCAAACTAATGAATTACGTTTTTAATGAATTTGAAATGACAATATGCAAGGAATTACAAGGTTGGCCATAAGTTTTGAGTGGCATAGGCTAGAAATTAAAATGAGGCCCATTTCCCTTTGTATATAATCACAATTTAACAAACAAAATTGTGTACATGTTCTTTTATTTTGGCATAAATATGGTAGTCTCATGTTTGTTTCATTTAATCCTAGTCTTAGATGAGATTGCTAATACCGGGCCCACCAAAAACATCTCCTTAGGTGGGGACTAATAAACCCATGTAGAAATGGAATATTAACTAGTAGCATGCTTACCAATGTATAGGATGCATATATATTATATTGTAATAATAATAACATATATTATTTTAGTATTAGTATTATTATTATTATTATTATTACTATTATTATATATCTATATTATTTATTATATTATACTTACATATACATATGCTATAATGTACATATATACACGTACACACACATATAAAGAAAAGGAGAGTGGGAAAATTAGCTCCCATATAATATATATATACATATATTCTAATTATACAGGGTATATTATTATTATTATTATGATATACCTATATACACATATACTTATTAAATATAATAATTGTAGGGGCCTTTTTCCTCCTGTAGCTAATGGACTGGGCTGCTGTAAAAGTAGAATGAGGAAATTATCCCCTTTTGCTTGGGTTCAAAAATTAAGCCCAAAAATATCTCGAAAGTTAGTAAAACTTAGGAAATATTTTTGGTTATCTTCATCAATTGAAAATACAGTAGCTGAGGCATGCTTACAGGTAATTTTCTTGGCTTAACACGAATGGCATGTGGCATGGGAGCAAAACCAACATGAGTTTAGCATCAAGAGAGAGATTAGACTTGGTTTGTGAAAAAAGAGAGTGTTTAAATAAGGAATGGGGTGTTTTATGAAGAACTTGAAGAGAAAGGCTAAGTTCTTCTGGCAGCTACCAGAAGAACAGATTGGAGAAGAAGATGAACAGTGCATGACTTGGGTTTTTGCCTATTAGAGAGGAAGCTTGCTCTCTCAAGGTTGTTGTGTTGTTGAATAGGGGAAGGCTCAATTTATAACTGCTGGGAATGGGTTTTTTCCAAGAAACCCTAATGGTTTCTTCCTATTTTGGCTAAGTTTTCCCTTCCTTTCTTCTCCTTTTCTCTGATTTTCCTACTTTGGCAAAGATCATTTGCATGAATTCAGGGGATTTGGGGGCTCAACATCCTCTTTTCCTGCAGCTGCGCAGTGGGAGCTTCCACTCTTGGTTTGCTATTTTTCTCCTTTCCTTTCCTTTGTTTTAACCAAATCTGATAAAAGAAAGGAAGTGAAAATATCTACTGGTCCAGGGGATGACTCTGACATCATGCAAACTAATACTCCTTGGTTCTTTGGGCGTCTCTGACTTGGGAGTTGTTTCCAGTAGCTGATGGAACCTCCCAGCAGCTTTGCTTGCTGAAGCTGCCAACCTTCCCCACGTGGCTCCATATTTTGTTTAAGTGAGCTGAAGCTGTTTGTGGTTTTGTTTTGGGGTTTTAAATGGGCTAGGGTAATTTCCTAAACAAATGGGCTTTTACCAAATATTGGGTCTTTTGATTTGGGCTTATTTTGGTTGGCCTATTTGGGCTTTTGGGCTAATCTTTCTCCCTTGTGCTTACTCACATATTTGGGCCCGAAAAATGGGCTTGAGTTTCGAGGCTCCCAAGCAACCCGAAACTTTCCATTTCTCGGCCCATCAATGAGCCTCATGTTGATTTATTACCATCCATGCCACAACCCATTCGAGCAAGCCCCGGGTTTTTTGAGTGGCTTGGGCCCACTTAGTCTTGTAGCGTGATTGAGATAATAATTTCGGGCTTGGCATGGCACGTTGCTTGTCATATTTTAATTTATCGCCCTTGGAAAGAATTGTTTTAATTTTAGCGGGGGTTAATCATATTTTATTACGGGTCCTGGCATGATAATTTATTTATTTCGCGTGGCGTGTGAATTGCGCGTGATAGATTTTTCCTCATGAAATATTGCATTGGGCCGGTAATTGCTCGGGCCCAATCCGTGGATTTTTTGGGCCTTAACAATAATAATATACCTGTATATATATTATATTTATAATATACATATATATATATGTATACAGTCCCCTTCTATTGAGGGATCCCTCAAATAATTTTATTTGAGGGACGCCCTTTAGGGTACCCTATAATTTTTTTTCCAATGATCCAAACAATTTATTTTTTAGGTCTTCATTCATAGATCATCCTTACAAAAAATTAGACAAATCGGAAACCGTTTCGACATCCAATTGTGTCTTACAAAATCAATGAACATGGTGCTTCAAGAAAGTACTAAAATTTCAATAACTCAAATGAGTGGTCAAATGATATCAGATTTAAGTAATTTTTTGTAGAGAAGATCTTTGAATGAGTATCTACAAAATAGACGGTTTGGATTAGTAAAATACAATCCGGAGTGGGGCCTACAAGGGGTGTCCCTCAAATAAGCTTATTTAAGGGATCCCTCAATGGAAGCTCTCTGTATATGTATATATATATAATAATATACATATATACATGTATAAACACACATATATATATATTATGTATGTATAATATATATATATTATTATAATATACATGTGTGTATATATATATATATATTATATGTATGTATACATATAGATATATATTATATATTCTAAAATATATATATAAACGTACATGTATTTTTAAACTCTCACGAAATGCCTTTTAATATGGGCCTAAGCAATTATATATATACATATGCAAAAAGTTTTGAGGGCCCCCTTGATCCGAGGCCTTGGGCAATCACCCTTGGAGCCTAGGCCTAAGGCCGGCCCTGATGAGTTCTTTGGAATTTATTTTGTTTTCGTTATTTCCTTTTTATTCAGATTTGGGCATACATAGATTGTAATAGTTTAAACAAACAATTTAACCATATAATAGCTAGGTTTTTACTTCTTTTTTTTTTTTTTTTTTATCCAAAGGACACTAGTTATATATTACGTGACTCACATTCTTGATCGAAAATTTCTCTTTACGGATGCAAACTCTACTTTACATGCGCATCACATTTTTTATTCTTTTCGTACAACACTAACTAGCTTTTTCCTTCTTTTTAGTGAGAAAGAAACTATCCCAAGTAAGTATATTAGCAAGTCGTAATATTTATGGCAAGCCAATCTTCATGATGAGCAAAACTTTCTCTTTTTTCAATGTGGGGTCCAAAACAACATATATGCTACTGCATGATTAAAGTTACAAGGCAAACAGACTTTTTATCTGATATGGAGACAAAAAGCTCTCATATGATTAGTGTACTTACTAATAAAAATATAATATACCAATCTTCCCACTCATATAAAGTCATTCAATTGTGCTTGTTCCTTCACTATCAATATGGTTTCATATAGAAATATGCATCACCCTTATAAATTAAGCTTCTATTTTCTTGAAGCCCAAGTGATGAATTTCTGTGGCATGTTGTGCTATATATAAATGACATCGACAGATTATTCAGGCCAAACCAAAAAGAAAAGAAAAAAGAAAAAAAGAAAAGAATAGCCACAAATCTTCACTTCGACAAGCAGCAGTTTGAAATTAAATGGCCCAAACAAATGAAAATGTAGTTTCCACGGAGAAGGAGCTGTTTGTGAGGCAAGTCACAAGAAGAGGAGGTGGGCAAGTAAGCAGAGGAGAAATTGAGCAAACTTCAAAGGTGAGTATTACAATCCATGAGGAGGCAATAAAAACTAGTCCTAATGAGGAGAGACTCAAAAAATTCAGGAAAGCAGCAGCAGAAGCGGCCGCAGCAGCAGAAGCGGCAGCAGCAGCAGCAGCAGCAGGAAATTCAACAACTCAGGCTACCAAACCAAAGATCCAAAGGGTTCCCTTCATGCTCCGAGATAACCCAAAAAACGACAAATACTACGAGCCAAGGGTAGCTGCCGTCGGTCCTTTCCACCATGGTAGTAAACCAAAGTACGAGCAGGCAGAGAAAATCAAGCTTCAGTTAGCTGTGAACTTTGTCAAAGACAGTGAGCAGAATGATGCAGATTTGCTCAAGAAGGTTGAAGAGAAAATCAAGGATCTAAGGGAGTGCTATGATGAGGAAGCAACAAAGGACTTTGACGATGATTCCCTCGCGTGGATGCTGTTCGTTGATGGGTGTTCGACGCTGGAATTCATATACAAATATGATGACTTAGAATGTTTTGAGATCAAGAGAGATCAGGTGGCCTTTGCAGAACAGGACATGTTCTTGCTCGAGAACCAACTTCCTTATCAACTCCTCAAGCTGTTGATGAGCTCAAGCAGCATACACAACAAGTTGAAGGACTCAATCGAGAAGTTTGTTCAGATGCACGTTGGTGATCAGAAGCAAGAGCGCCAACCAGGTGCAACTAAGCAGCATCCTCAACCCATGGAACCAGAGCCAACTCATCTTCTTGAGCATCTTCTGACAAGAATGCTAGGATATCCACCTAAGAAAAGTGAGACAAGTGCAAGTGCCCAACCGGGAGCAGGCGAAGCACAAAACACACAACGGCATGATGAACCAGAGAAAACTCATCTTCTTGGGCGTCTTCTGACAAGAATGCTACGATATCTACCTAAGAAAAGTGAGACAAGTGCAAGTGCCCAACCGGGAGCAGGCGGAGCACAAAACATGCAACAACACGTAACACTAAGCATGGAACCAGAGACTCATCTTCCTAAACCCTATCCTCCTAAGAAAAATGGTAAGTCAAGTGCCCAATCTTTTCGCAATGTACAAGAGCTTCACTCAGCCGGGATTTATTTTTGGCAGAAAAAGGGGCCAACCGCATTGAGAGACATAAATTTTAAGAGCTTTCTATGCTGTGGGTTCCTTTATCTTCCCAAAATAAAAGTAGACGACTCGATGGGGCCTAAGTTCATGAACTTGATAGCCTACGAAATGTGTCCTGATTTCCAGAACGATTTCGGGGTCACCTCTTACATAGGCTTCCTTGATTCGCTCATTGATCATCCGGATGATGTGAAGCATCTGAGGAAAAAGCACATACTTCGAAACTTTCTTGGGAGTGACGATGAGGTGGCTCAACTGTTCAATGAGATAGGCACTGACTTGGTGCCTAACAATGCAATTTACTCCGATGTTAAAAGCAAGATAGAAGATCACTACAAGACCAATTGGAAGAAATGGATGGCTCAATTCTTTCATGAACATTTCAGCAGCCCCTGGACTATCCTGGCTTTCATTGGTGTTCTCTTAGGGCTTGGGATGACCGCTGCTCAGACGTGGTACGCCGCCAATTCTGGTACCGCTCCATGTGAGGCCTTACTTGAGTACCTGAAAGACCGCGGGTACTAAAAGGACTACGTACTTGAGCCTTTCAGGTACTAAAAATACATTTGCTGCTTTGCAATATGTGTGCTGTATGGTTCTGTACTTCCCTCCAACTTCTTCTAGAGGTTTTCACAAGTCATAGCTTCTCAAGGGTCCTCTCTCCATTTGGTATTTTACTGTCTCTATCAGCAGATGTGACTAAAATAAGGCAAGTTGAACATGTGTGCTTTTCTCTTAATTTGGTGCAACTTTTTCTTTGATTTTAGTTGAAGTTTGTGTGTAACATGCTTATTGTAAGTTGTCATTTCATAATCGATGTGATTCTCGGATAAAAAAAACAATATGTGATCATGTGTGGCCTTTGTTGTAATTAATCCCTAAATTACATGTTGGAATCCTCTTGTTTTTTTTATAGAATTTCCAAACTTTAAAATATATATATATATATATATATATATTGCAAGAGGGATCTCAAATTCTGTCAAATTTAACTAATAATATTATGTGAGAGTCAATGTGTCTATTAATGCAACAAGTTGACACTACTGGCCATATAATATCAAAGAATATTGTGTTTACTCTGGTAAATCTTTTCACAAAATTGAGTTAGGTGAATTAAATACAACCTTCAGTTACATCAAATTTGGAACTTTTTAGGACGATAAAGCACATTCAAACATTATGGCTTAGGTGACTTGACTTTGCTTTTTGGTGCACGTATTTATTTTGTTTTGAATGCCTAACATTCATGGCTCAGGAATCAGTTTAGTTATCTGGTGATTTTTAGAGGATAGTTATATCCCAATTGACGAATTTACCGAACTACTAGATAGAAAATTTATGAAATTATTTGACGGAAAGGTAAAAATTAGAACATGTGCGATAATTGGAGTATCAAAATGATTTAAAAATGAGTTGGAGGACCAATATAAAACTCGAGCATAAATTCATAGACCATAGATACCGTTTAAATAAAGCAACTCCCGAAACCAAATGAAATGATAATAAGCTAGTCTCATCTAAGTGATACTATTTTATGATTTTAGTAGATGCATCTGCAAGATGGGTTTTCACCTTGTAAACATTAAGCCCACTAGGTATTCAAATTCCTTTAAGCAAAGCTTTACATTTAACTAACCCTAAAATCCAAGTAAGAGCATCACCTAAGGGAGTTGTATCAGTAGGCGTATATCACATTTACACCCCTTTAGCCCGACACATCTGCAATGGGAGTGTAAATATAGAGGACGTGGTTGAAATGTGAAAAAAGATGGAGCTTTACATCTGTTTTCACATCTTGAAAATGGGTCCCACAAGAGAGACAATAGGAGAGAGGAGAGAGAAGAGCAGTTGGATTCCAAAACCACTTGCTTGAGACGCGCAAGTACAGGCGCACTCTCCCTACTTTTCTCGTTGGTGGGCCCCTTTGCATGTGGGAGTGTTGTGCTTGTAGCCGTTGGAGTTGCCAAATATAAGAAACAAAAAAAATCAAAGCATGCTGTCAAAACTCAAAAGCAAACGGCTACAAATTGGATGGCTTTTGAAATGAAAGGCCATCATTTGGATGGCTGTGATTTACCTTCAGCCTTTTTGCTGCACTCTTGTCCACCTCTCTCATTTCAGCCGCCTGCCATCTTCTTCCCCTCTCTCTCTCTGTGTCTATCTGACCCATTTACAAGTCTAATTTTTGCTCATCTGTGGAGTCATATTATATAAGGAGGGAATTAACTAACTGGCCGCGCAAAAGGAAGACAAATTAGTCAGGAAGCGAAATTTTGTTCCAATCAGCAGAGCATTAAAATGCCTGATTCTGTGGAGCAGGGAGTAAATAAACTGAGGGACGCAGAAAGAAGACTTGTTCCAGCTCCCGATGACATTTCAGCTAGAAGCTCAAGATCGAAGATCCAAAGTGTTCCAAGAATTCTCCGAAGTCACAGTAATTTGGATAAATACTTTGAGCCAAGAGTACTAGCAATGGGTCCTATTCATCATGATAAGTGCATTGAAGCAGAGAAACTCAAATACACATTGGCAGCAGACTTTGTCAAGGATTCCGGCTGCACCTACGACCAGTTGTACAAGCAGATTCTGGACCGCATCGCTCAAATAAAGGACTGCTACGATAATGAAGCAACAAAGTGCTACGATGATGATGAGACACTCGCCTGGATGTTGTTCATAGATGGATGTTCAACCTTGCAATTCATGCACAAAATTGACCGCTTGGAAGAGTTTGGGATGAACAGAACCCAAGCTGCCTTTGCACGGCTCGACTTGTTCCTGCTAGAGAACCAACTCCCTTATCAAGTCCTCGAGCTGTTGATGAGCTCAACCACAAAAGAAGAGGACCTGTTCAGAAGTATACAGAGTTTTGTTGAAATGCAGATTATTGCAGCAGAAAAGCCACTGGACAGGCTAGAAAGGGAGAAGCAAGAGACGCTATTGAAGATTAGAGCTCACGCGCAAGCCATTAGGGCATCCTATTTATATAAAGAATACATTCATCATCCTTCTGATTATCTTCGGCCCACTCATCATCTTCCTGATTATGGTCACCCCACTTATCATCTTCTTGATTTTCTTCGGGAAAGAATGCTAGGTCCACCACCAAAGGTTCCCAATGATGATCATCGCAAAGAAGACAATTCACCATCTTTTCGCAATGCACAGGAGCTTAAGGCAGCGGGGGTTCATTTTAGGCGCAGCAAAACTAGCTCCTTGTGGGACATATCCTTCACTTCTATAGGCTTTGTTGGATTTCTTAATCTTCCTCCAATTAACGAAGACGCAATGTCTTTGTTCTTGAATTTGATAGCCTACGAAATGTGTCCTGATTTCCTAAATAATTTTGGTGTCACCTCTTACTTCAGCTTCCTCAGTTCACTCATTGCTCATCCCGACGACGCTAAGCAGCTACGGTCAGCCCGCATACTTTGCAACTTGCGTGGGAGCGACCAAGCCCTCGCCGACCTCTTTCATGAGATAGGCCCTGATTTGGTGCTTGCCCATCCCATGTACAACTCTATCAATGCCAAATTAGAAAAACACTACAAGACCAAGTGGAAGACATGGTTCGCTCAATTTTTCGAAGATCATTTCAGTAGCCCCTGGGTCATGCTTGCTTTCATTGGAGCTCTAATAGTGCTTGTCTTAAGCGGCATCCAGACTTGGTACACAGTCCTCAGTTTTTATCAGAAATAGGTTTCCCTATTTACATTTTCAATCCTAATGATGTGTTTATGGCAAAGACAACATCACTTTAAGGTTTAGGATTTCTCCTGATTCCTTCTAATCTCTGTTTCCTTCAAGCCCAGTTAATCAAATGAACAATTTAAATTCTTCAGTATGCCTTTGTTCAATCAAATATTTCATTAAAGCCAACAAGCAGAAAAACAGAGCAGGAAATCCACAAGCCACCAGCTGCACATTTTGTCAAACAAGTAATATGCATTCAACTATCTCACACTTGTCATACAAACCTTATCATTCCAAAATTCAGTACAACACCAGGAGATATCTCCAACAAAGAACCACATAATCACATCAATGAACAATTTAAATTCTTAATTATGCATTTGCATATGAACCTTTTCATGATTGGGCCATGGTCTCCATGAAAGCCTTTGGTGGGAAGTCCCAATATTGAATTCTTAAGTCCTCAAAATGGGCTATGGTATTCGTCCTAGGAGGTAGTCAGCGAATAGAGAGAGAGCACCAGAAGTGGTGTTGCATTGAAACTTAGGGCTTGAGAGCCAGAGGATGCTCCAGACTATTTTGGAGTTTTTAATTTTTAATTTTTTAAAAAGAAAAATAAAAGAAGTTAACAGATTTAATTCTCTGTTAAATGGTAGGACACGTGTCAAACATTTAAAGAGGGCAAATAGAGGGGACACAAAGACAGTGGATCCGCTACCCATTATGTCTGTTCAACTAGAAACTTACTGAAGATCCAGAGTGTTCCTAGAATTCTCTCGAGTCACATGCATTGTAGCATTTCCGTTGTTAAAGACGAACTATTTATATTTGGCCCTTCTATTTTTAAACTTTCAATAAATATCGTGCAAGCATAAATAATTATATATAAAGTTTTGAGGCCCCTTGATTCGAGATCTTTGGTCGCCCTCAGAAGCCAGGCCTAAGGCCAATGAGTTATTTGGAGTCCATTTGTTTTCGTCATTTTCTAATTGAATTTAGACTCATAAAATTCATTTTAAATCATTTATAACCTTTTTCTTTCTTTTTCTATTTAAAATACCTAATTTTTTCAAATAATACCCGATGACTAGAATTCAACTAAGCAAGTTACCTAATATAACTTAAAATTTGATTTATTATATTTTTTGGATTCCAAAACTACCCCTATTTATGATTTAATCTGTTATGAGAGGGTGTAGCTAATGACACACGTTAAATTTGGAAAGATCTCCAAATGGTTGTAATAGATGTAAAAATTAATTTAGAAACTTATTTGAAATTAAATATTAAATTCAACATTAACTTATTAGTAATCTATTTTACGACTAGTAATCTTTTTTTGAATTAATGTTGTTTTCCTTTTATGAATTACGACTACTAATCTATTTAACGTATTCAATATTAAATTTAGGAATTAATGTTGTTTTTCTTTTATGAATTATACAACTAGTAATCTATTTTATTATAGTTTTATGAATAATAGTGTACATTTTAATTATGTTGAAAAATAATTTGATAATCTATTTATTGTTTGTTTTTTGAAAAACATTTCTCAGGAAGAACCAGATAATGAGCCATACATCATTCGAAAGATGCGGAAGTCTAGTTTCTGGAGAATTTTACGGTTCATGATTCCAAGTCTTCTAGAGAAAGTTATATAAGTTGTGGCACCTTAAGGTAAAAAATCGGCCGCATCTGCGTTACTGGGCCAAAAATCACATTTGCAGGTCTTTCCGATTTTCCTTGAGCTGGGCTACTGTTGCGTCGATTCAGCTGCACCAAAATAGATTCAGCTGCATTCTCAACTTGTGATACTCGCAAGTGCACGAGCCGTTGGTAGTTTAGCATATGTAAGTGCGAGGTCGATCCCACGAGGATTGATGATAGATTGATTCAATTCAATTCCCTGTAAAAAAAACAGAAATGAAAAAATAAATAAATAAATAAATCAAACAAGAAAGAAAGAAAAGAAATTAACTCAAACGAATAAGTTCCCAAGTTCTATTTAGATTAACGGAATGATTCTAGCTAAAGTATGATTAAGCCATGGTATCTGGTCTTAACCTTGTGTTCCTAATTCCCTAATTTGATCATTTGTTGTCTAACCTAAATTAAGCATTAGGAACCCATTAAGCATAGAAGAACATTTTAAACAACCAAGCATGTATCTAATCCCTGTTGTCGAATGTCCATACATACTCTTCCTATTCATAGTTCAATTCGAATTAAAGCATGGTGTCTACTCTTAATTCAAACCAAGATAGCTAACATGCAAGCCTTAATGGTGATCAATCATTCAAACTAGCATAATAACTTATAAGCATAATGAATAAGAACAAAAACCATAATTGAAACTTGAAAACTACTCAAACTTGAATTGCTAAAGAAAAGAATTTACATTACAATGGAAAGTTAAGAAGAACTCAGAAACATTTAGCAAAAGGATTTTATTACAACAATTGAGAACTAGAGAGGAAAACTAAGAGAATTTGAGGGAGAGAAGGGAGGGGAGCTCTAGAGAAGTGTTTGAGAGCTCCCCCCCTTGGGGTGTGTTTACAAGCTTGGAAAACCTCACTATTTATAGGCCTAAGGAAGTTGAAAATCTAAATTAAATATTGCTTTCCACTCACTTCATCAACTTCACCTAACACACCATTACATTTGAAAACAATTTTTCTTTCTTTAAACTTAGTGTTGCAGCTCCCACTTCAATTATAAGACTTAACTATGCTTCACCTAACCTTCCCACAATCAACAATACATCATGCATGACATTGCATTGCAGTCAGATTGTGGGCAGGTTTTGGGCTTGGTATTTGCTCTGAAAAAATCTGGAATAATATGGATCTTCAAGCCCTTTGTCTTATCTTTCCAAGCATATGCAGCCCAACTCAAGGAAAAATCGGGAAGACCTTCAAATGTCATTTGTGGTCCAGTAACGCAGATGCTGCCGAATTTTGACCTTGAGCTACTAAATTATGTATAACTTCCTCTAGAAGACTCAGAATCATGAACCGTAAAATGCTACGGAAAGACTTCCGTATCTTTCCAATGATGTATGGCTAATTATCTGGTTCTTCTTGAGCAAGTACAGGTTAATCCGTGAAATTGAATGATTTGCAGACACGTTTTGAGCTAACTTGTCTTCAAAATGCATGTAATGAGTCTCAACCTTATTACACTGAAACATACACAAACTTTATTAAAAGCACAAGTTTAACTCAAAAACATAACCAAATCATAAGTTAGAAGGGTATAAAAAGATATATAATTATGCACCGATCAGCTACATATGCTTGGAAAGATAAAACAAAGAGCTTCAAGATCCAGATTTTTACCAGATTTTTCAGAATGAAGGAACAAGCCCAAACTAAGCCCAAAAGAAGACTGCAATACATTGTCATGCATGACATATGCATGAGCTAATTGTTTGTGGTGGGATTTGTTAGTGGAGTTTTGCAGCAGCCAAAAGAATTAAACAAGATGAAGTGGGAGCTGCAACACTAAGTCTAAAGATAAGAGGAATTGTTTTCAAATGCAATTGTGTGTTAGGAGAAGTGAGTGTGATTAGTGCACTCAATTGTATAATTAGATTCTTACTTCTCCTAGGCCTATAAATAGTGTGATTAGTGCACATATGGAAAAATTTTATCTCATTGCCTGTCACGGGACAATGACAAATTTGGAACCAAGCCTCACACAAAGAAACATCTTCCATGGTGCTCCACACCCCTCCAGTTTCGATAGAAGAAGCCATAAAAATAAGAAATAAAAATACAAGGTGAAAGAGATGAAAATGTTGAGTGAAGAGTGAATAAAATGTTGAGTAATAGTAGAAGTAGAATAAAATGTATGAGAATTGGTGTTGAAAGTGAAGGGTATTGATAGGTATTTATAGGAAAAAAAATCAGATTTTTAAAGTTTTTTTTAGTTTTTTAAATTTCGATTTTTTTTCATAATTTTATTGCTGGAAAAACGAGGGCCGTTGGATGAAGGAAGAGAACCAAATCGGAGCGCTGGGGGCGTGCCACATGGCTTCCAGCCGTTGGAGCTGCGTCGCACTAACGTCAGTGCACGCTAGTTCAAATTTTTTCCAAAAAGCCAACAAGTATTTATCCTCTGTTTCCTTCAAGCCCAGTTAATCAAATGAACAATTTAAATTCTTGAGTATACCTTTGTTCAATCAAATATTTCATCAAAGCCAACAAGCAGAAAAACAGAGCAGGAAATCCACAAGCCACCAGCTGCACATTTTGTCGAAGTAATATGCATTCAACTATCTCACACTTGTCATACAAACCTTATCATTCCAAAATTCAGTACAACACCAGGAGATATCTCCAACAAAGAACCACATAATCACATCAATGAACAATTTAAATTCTTAATTATGCATTTGCATATGAACCTTTTCATGATTGGGTCATGGTCTCCATGAAAGCCTTTGGTGGGAAGTCCCAATATTGAATTCTTAAGTCCTCAAAATGGGCTATGGTATTCGTCCTAGGAGGTAGTCAGCGAATAGAGAGAGAGCACCAGAAGTGGTGTTGCATTGAAACTTAGGGCTTGAGAGCCAGAGGATGCTCCAGACTATTTTGGAGTTTTTAATTTTTAATTTTTTAAAAATAAAAATAAAAGAAGTTAACAGATTTAATTCTCTGTTAAATGGTAGGACACGTGTCAAACATTTAAAGAGGGCAAATAGAGGGGACACAAAGACAGTGGATCCGCTACCCATTATGTCTGTTCAACTAGAAACTTACTGAAGATTCAGAGTATTCCTAGAATTCTCTCAAGTCGCATACATTTCCGTTGTTAAAGGCCAAGTATTTTTATTTGGCCCTTCTATTTTTAAACTTTCAATAAATATCGTGCAGGAGTAAATAATTATATATAAAGTTTTGAGGCCCCTTGATTCGAGGTCTTTGGTGATAGCCCTCAAAGCTCAGGCCTAAGATCAATGAGTTATTTGAAATCCATTTGTTTTTGTCATTTGCTAATTAATAAATTCAATTTAGACCCATAAAATTCATTTTAAATTACCTACACCCTTTTTCTTTAGTTTTCTATGTAAAATACCCAATTTTTTCAAATAATACCCCATGACTAGAATCTAACTAAGCGAGTTATCTAATATAACTTAAAATCTGATTTATTATATTTTTCGGATTCCAAAACTACCCCTATTCATAAGTTAATGTGTTATGGGGGGTGTAACTAATGACACCCGTTGAATTTGGAATATCTCCAAATAATTGTAATGGATGTAGGAACTAATTTAGAAACTTATTTGAAATTAAATATTAAATTCCACATTAAAGTATTAGTAATCTATTTTTGAATTAATGGTGTTTTCCTTCTATGAATTACAACTAGTAATCTATTTAACGTATTAATAATTTAAATTCAATATTAAATTTAGGAATTAATGTTGTTTTCTTTTTTATGAATTATAAGACTAGTATTCTTTTTTATTATAGTTTTATGAATAATAGTGTACATTCTAATTATGTTGAAAAATAATTTGATAATCTATTTATTGTTTTGTTTTTAAAACATTTTTTTTAATGAACCTATTTTTTCTCCAAATATTGTACCTATTTTTTTCTTTATTACTTGTTTTATAAAAAATAATTTGATCATCTTTTTATTGTTTGTTTTATGAAAACAATTTTTTTTTTAAATGAGCCTACTTTTTCTCTCAAAATAATGTACCTTTTTTTTTTTCTCTAAATAATGTACCTTTTTTTTTGCTTTCTAAATAATGTACCTAGTAAAACAATTTAGCTAGTATAATGAACTTATTTTTTTCTTCTAAGTAATGTACTTATTTTTAATTTATAAAAAATGTGCATAAATTTCAATTATACAACGTACCTATTTTCTATAAATTATTGTGTACCTATTTTTAATTTATGAAAAATGTACGGAAATTTCAATTACAAAGTAGTTGACCTATTTTTGTTAATTTGTTTGGGTAAATAATATACCTATATTTTTATAGGTATATATTTATATTTATATTTTTCATATGTACATTATTCGATATGAAATTTACATTTTTTTTTATTTGCAATTTTATGGGTCCATATGTTAGAGGGAATGGCAACCAAAAGAAATGGGGTGATTGATATGCTATTAATAGGGAGTTATAATTACAATTATGGCAGTTAACGAAATGTTTGGAATAAATTATAAATAAAATATGAAGTCTGATGGCAAGGATGTAAAAACATACGAATACTACGACCTCTTATATCCTACTGGTCATTTAAGTTTGAAATTAGGTTTTACACATAGATTTATAGAATGATGGATATATGTCTAGGAAATAGAAATTGTAGGGACCTATATTGGATAAGCCCTTGAGCTTAGGCACATAAATTCATTTTAAATCACCTACACCCTTTTCTTTCTTTTTCTATTTAAAATACCCAATTTTTTCAAATAATACCTGATGACTAGGATTCAACTAAGCAAGTTACCAAATATAACTTAAAATTTCATTTATTGTATTTTTCGGATTCCAAAACTACCCCTATTTATGACTTAATATATTATGGGGTTGTAACTAATGACACACGTTGAATTTGGAAAGATCTCCAAGTGGTTGTAATAGATGTAGGAATTAATTTAGAAACTTAATTGAAATTTGTAAGCCGTGTATCCTTCTCGTATATGTAGTTTGAGGGCCCAACTTGAGAGCTTTGGACCCGTGTTGGGCCTGTAGGTATGGACTGCTGCCGAGAGATAACCTACACACTTGAAATGATATCAGAATTAAGGGTAAACTGGGGTTGATTCCAGTTTAACCCTCTCCAATGGTTAAGTCAGAAACTAGCTTGAGTCTGAGAAGAAATGGATGTAAGGCTTTTATTACATGAAGAGTTATTACCTTCCTTTAGAGACAGGTGAGAGGTATTTATAAGAGGGAAGAAGATAGGCCAAGATATTTCCAGAAGAGATCTTTTCCCTCCTTTGGGTTACATTTAATGTTACATTTCAGATCACCATACTGGGCAGAGGTCAGATGGTGAAGTGACATGTAACCAGGGATGTGAGGTGTATTAAATGATTCCCTCCCATCCCTGCACACTTATATGGAGAATAATGGATAAAGCAACAGCTGTTCGAGGATGGGACGCGTATTGAGCTAATCTCCTTACCTAACCAGGCTATGCATTGCAGGGATGAGGTTGATTGATTTGTCAGAGGCTGAGTTGAGTCCTTGCCTAGGAGAGTGACCGTCTTACTGATCGGGTGAGCAATGACATACCCGATCACTGGCCTTCTCCTCGGGTTCATTGCCTCCATATGAAGTTGGTGATGCCCATATGATCGAGTTGGTAGAAAGGGAGTCCCGCTATGACCAGGTGTCATTCATAATAGGGTTGGCTTATGGTGTTTGTATGAGCTATCAACAAAATTAAATATTAAATACAAAAATTAACTTATTAGTAATCTATTTTACAACTAGTAATCTATTTTTGAATTAATGTTGTTTTCCTTTTATGAATTACAACTAGTAATCTATTTAACGTATTAGTAATTTAAATTCAATATTAAATTTAGGAATTAATGTTGTTTTCCTTTTATGAATTATACGACTAGCAATCTATTTTGTTGTAGTTTTCTGAATAATAGTGTACATTTTAATTATGTTGAAAAATAATTTGATAATCTATTTATTGTTTGTTTTATGAAAACAATTTTTTTTAAATGAACCTATTTCCTCTCCAAATAATGTACACAATTTTTTTTAAATGAACCTATTTTTCCTCTCCAAATAATGTACCTAGTAAAACAATTTACCTAGTATAATGAACCTATTTTTTACAAACACACTTTAGACTCCAAGTGTCATTCTACTAAGGTGACTAAGCTTTATTTAGCATGAGGTGTTGGCAATTTGATGATAGCTATCCTAATCTTGGAGACCAAGTTCCCACGTGGTCATCACCTCCCCACCAATTAGAACAAATTGAATCCTCCTGAGTAATACTATAAATAGGACACTTCCTTTGTTTTTGAAAGCATTTAACCTTGCATGAAAGTTCATGCAAAGAGAGAAAAACGTAGAGGGAGAGAGTAGGAAATTCTTGGAGGAGGTATAGGGCTTAGCTTGTGTTTTCTTAACTTGGAGCTAGCTTTGGAAACGAGGTAGGGGTTTCTTGTGACCTTTTACAAATATTGATCTAATTAAATTTCGTGAGCAATATATTATGCATGATATTATTATTTGATTATTATTGATATTGGATGTTTAAGTGTTGTTAATTATCATTATATTATTTTATTAATATTGACATGATCATATGTTATCAGTGATGGCTGGAATTCTTGGGTTGATAAAGAAAGTATGGAAAAGAGGATAATGGGAAGGATCATTAGCATGTGTGGCTTTCGTGAATTATGCAGAAATTTGAAGTTGTAAGGCTTACAAATGAATAGCTCTAAACTCCTACTAATTTAATCCATTACTAACACTACTAACAAACTACTCCACTACTGGGAGACTCCTAAAGACTTGTAAACATAACAACGTGCAACATGACTTCCTACAGAATAGGATAATCAGTTTATTTAATTAAAGAACAACTGTTGTAACTAGATAAAATCTTAACACATACATAAGCGAAATAAGTATTATGAACATCACAAATTTCAGTTAAGCAATTCTATATATCTTTACTGAAGTAAAAGAAGCAAGTTCCTAAACCGAATAGAATTGTATTATCTTCTGATTCAAAAAAAAAAAAAAAAAAATAGAATTCTATTATCTCTTGCATCCAATCCAATCCAATTCTATATCAGAAGTTAGAACTATAATGGACATACTTAAACACTTTGTAGTTCCAATAAAAGAACTATCATGGAAATTGGAGAGGAAGCAACATGGTAAGCAACAAGGGTTATTGCAGAACAAAAATATTAAATCCTAAGGCTTCACTGGCACACATAAAAACACATGCTTCAGAGACGAGGAAGGAAAGTGACCTTTTTCCATTTGTTTACCATAACAAACAGTTACATTTTATTTAAGGTGCTAAAGCCACTTTTATAGTATATTTTGTACTTCGCTTGCAATTCTTTAGGCTGAAATTGTTTAGGCATACTAAAATCATCTACTTTCACTGGATAATATACAAATTTTAACTAACTTATCATTTGGCTTTGTACATTTTGGTTTTGAAAATAAAAAAGATTATTTACGGACTTAGAAGGATTATTTAGACCACTTTTATGCATTCCATAACAAATTCAAATAGTTATATCTGTTACCTCAACAACAATAAGTAAATGACATGAATTTACACAAACTCATTCTCTATTTGTTGCAGCAGATTAGTGAGTCCTAGAACTAACCCATGACAATTCTTTCTTTTTTTTTTCTTTAAAAAAAAAAATGAAACTCAATAGAAATCAACAGAAAGTAGAGGAAATTGACATGAATGTGGATAAATAAATAAAAAATTAATCCACAAATCAAAGTGTGAATCCCACAGGATTCGAATGCATTCCTTATTGATTAACAGAAGATCAAATGGTTTATTGTTTTCTCACAACCATTACAACCCAGCTCAGATAACACATATACACGATGAGTTATTTGGAATCTATTTTGTTTTCGTCATTTCCTTTTTATTCAAATTTGAGTGTACATAGATTGTAATAGTCTAAACAAACAATTTAACCTTATAATGTTATTCAAATTCCTAAATTTGGAATCACTCCATCCGAATCCTAATGAATTACGTGACTTGCGTTCTTTACATGAAAATTTCTCTTCTTTACATGCGTAACACATTATTGGTTCTTATCGTATGTAGGACACTAGCTAGATTTCTCTTCTTTTTCTTTTTTTGGTCCTGAAGGACACTAGCTAGATTTTTACTTCTTTTTTTTTTTTTGTCTAAAGGACACTAGCTATATATTACATGACTCACATTCTTGATCATTTTATTTGAAAATTTCTCTTCACGGATGCAAACTCTACTTTACATGCACTTCACATTTTTTATTCTTATCGTACGACACTAGCTATCTTTTTCATTCCTTTTAGTGAGAATTCTAGAAACTATCCCAAGTAAGTATATTAGCAAGTCGTAATATTTATGGCAAGCCAATCTTCATGGATGAGCAAAACATTCTCTTTTTTCAGAGTGTTGTCCAAAACAACATATATGCTACTGCATGATTAATATTACAAGGCAAACAGACTTTTTATCTGAGATGGAGCCGTCTGTGAAGCAAGTCACAAGAAGAGGAGGTGGGCAAGTAAGCAGGGGAGACCAAGACAACCTGCAGAAATTGAGCAAACTTCAAAGGTGAGTATCTCTAGGGAAGAGAGACTCAAAAAATTCAGGGAAGAAGCAGCGGAAGAAGAAAGGTCATCAACTCAGGCTCAAAATGCCAAACCAAAGATCCAAAGGGTTCCCATTATGCTCCGAGATCGCAAAAATTTCGAAAAATACTACGAGCCAAGGATAGCTGTGTTGGGTCCAGCCCATGATGAAGGGACATCATGATGATGTCTGTTGGAATACTTTTCCCTTGCCATCATTATGACTCTTGCTTTTGGTATTGAAAAATCACCTGACGTACTGCCGGTTTCTTCGGCAAGAAAGTGAGATGGTCCTTTTGAGAGAAAATCAACTTTAATGCAAATGATATTATGGAGACATAATGATGACTCATGGTAGAAGAATATAATGATGATGCTGGGCAAATGATGTTGCCAAGTATCCGTTGGTTTCCTTTCTTCCTTCAGCCATCTCAACATCTTTCGTTTTGGATATATAAAGGAGTGTGTTTTTGTGTAAAGCACGAAAGAGGGGAGAAGCCAAAAGCAGATAGAGAGAAGAAAGAGAAAGCCATCAGAATTCCACTCCAATATTGTGAGAGTGAGAGAGTTATTTGTATACCACTCAAAGTGTGTGAGTGAAGAAAAAGAGAGAGAGTATAGGTGTTGTGTAATTGTACTTTCTCTGTGTGTATCATCAAGCCTTGGGCATTGGCTTGGTAAGATCCTTCTTGTTGTACCCATTATTTTGTTATAGTGGAAGATTTTATATTGTCGCCCCGTGGACGTAGGCACACTGTCGAACCACGTTAATTCCTTGGTGTTAATTTATTTTTCCGCTGATCTTGTTATTTGAGTTTTGAAGATCTCCATTCTAGCACTAACCGATCCTAACAAGTGGTATCAGAGCCGGAAGAAATTCTGCTCGTGAATAGTGTCTGTGAACAGTGCTCGTGAATAGTGCAGAATGGAAAGAAGCTCTATGATCAAACTCAACAACTCCAATTGGGTGACATGGAAACCAAGGATGGAGGATATTCTCTACTGCAAAGATCTACATGAACCAATAGAAGGTGCAAAGGCCCGGCCAGAGACGATGTCTGATGCCGAATGGACAAAAATGAACCGTAAAGCTATTGGCAACATTAGACAATGGGTGGATGACAGCGTGTTTCACCATGTGTCAAATGAAACAGAGGCACACTCTCTTTGGGAGAAGCTGGAATCCTTGTTTGAGAAGAAGACCGCAGCCAAGAAAGCCTTCTTGATCAAGGAGCTCATCAATATGAAGTACAAGGACGGTTTGAGTGTGAGCGAACACTTGAACAACTTCCAGAATCTGATCAATCAATTGGCAACTATGAAAATGACGATTGACAGTGAGTGGCAAGCCTTTTTGCTACTGGGATCCTTGCCAGATAGTTGGGAAACTTTTGTGGTGATTGTAAGTAACTCTGCTCCTACTGGTGTTCTTACTATTGATAGTGTTAAAGATAGTATGTTTAATGAAGAAACAAGGAGAAAAGTTTCAGGTACCGAAAGTAGCCAGGTACATGTAACAGAAAACAGAGGAAGGAGCAAGAGTAGAGGACCAAAAGGTCATGGAAAGAACCCAAACCGCTCCCGGTCAAGATTTAGAGGAAAATGTCATCATTGTGGCAAAGAAGGCCATATGAAGAAGCATTGTCGTGCATGGAAGAGAGAGCAAAACGAAGGTCACAACCAAAGAAGAAATGAAGATGACAACCAAAAGAGAGAAGAAAACAACAACACCACAGCAGTCCTGAGCAGCAGTGAAGCTGAGATTCTCTCTATTGGAGAATGCCTAAACATGGGTCATCATGATCAAGGCATTGAATGGATCTTCGACAATGGCGCTTCGTTTCATGCTACTTCCGAAAGAGAGTTCTTCAGCACATACAAAGAAGGAGATTTTGGCATAGTGAAGATGGGAAATAATAGCTACTCCAAAATTCTTGGAATTGGTGATATTTGTCTGGTGACTAATCTTGGATGCCAGTTGCTGCTGAAAGATGTGAGACACGTTTCAGAGTTGCGTCTCAATCTGATATCTGTCGCTGTTCTTGACCGACAAGGTTTTGAGCATCATATTGGCCAAGGAAAATTGAAGCTTACCAAGGGCTCTATGGTGATTGCTAGAGCAAATCTTTGTAGCACCCTATACAGGTCATATGCCAAAGTCTGCAAAAATGAGTTAAACTCAGTGGAGGATTCCTCACCAGAATTGTGGCACAAGAGGTTAGGTCACATGAGTGAGAAAGGCCTACAAGTCCTGGCAAAGAAGTCTCTTATTCCCTTTGCCAAAGGTACGCATAAAAATTCTTGTGAGTTTTGTTTATTTGGAAAACAACATAGAGTTAGTTTTTCCACGCCTTCCACAAAGAAAGAAAATTTATTGGAACTTGTTTACTCTGATGTGTGTGGTCCCATGGAAGTTGAGTCACTAGGAAGAAATAAATATTTTGTTACATATATTGATGATGCTTCACGAAAGGTTTGGGTGTATTTGTTGAAATCCAAAGACCAGGTGTTCCAGACATTCTAGGAGTTCCATGCCATGGTAGAGAGAGAAACCGGGGGATCTCTCAAGTGTCTTCGCAGTGATAATGGTGGAGAATATACATCTCAACAATTCAGAGATTATTGTGCAAAGAATGGCATAAGGCATGAGAAGACAGTTCCTGGTACTCCACAACACAACGGGGTAGCAGAAAGAATGAACCGGACCATCATGGAAAAAGTCAGGTGTATGCTAAGGACTGCAAAGTTATCCAAGCAGTTTTGGGGTGAAGCCGTGATGACAGCATGTCATCTGATCAATAGATCCCCATCAGTTCCCTTGGGTCTTGATATTGCAGAAAGAGTGTGGACTGAAAAAGCTGTGTCTTACTCTCATATGAAGGTGTTTGGCTGCAAGGCGTTTGTGCATGTGCCCAAGGAGCAAAGATCAAAGTTAGACTACAAGGCAACAACGTGCATATTTCTTGGTTATGGTGGTGAAGAATTTGGCTACAGATTGTGGGACCCAAAGGCAAAGAAATTCATAAGAAGCAGAGATGTGATCTTTTCTGAAGATCAAACAGTAGCAGACCCTGATGAGAAGGCTCAACTTGAAGATGTGATTAAAAAGGTTGTTGATCCCTTAATTTCAGCTGAAGAAGCACGAGGTGACATGCCAGGAGAAGCTACTGAAAAGGCACACGAGATTGCTGATCAGGGGGAGCCTGATCAGGGGGAGCAAAATGAAGAGGAGCATGATCAGGGGGAGCATTCAGCCTTACAAGAGACTTAAGCTCAGCCTAGAAGATCTACCAGAAACAAACGTCAAACTACCAAGTATCCTTCATCGGATTATATCCTGCTGACAGATGACGGAGAGCCTGAGACGTATGATGAGGCCTTAGATCACAAAGACAGCAACAAATGGTTGAAGGCAATGGAGTCCGAGATGCAATCCTTATTGAAGAATGACACTTATGAGCTGGTGAAGCTCCCAGAAGCGAGAAAGGCACTCAAAAACAAATGGGTGTTTAAGCTGAAAAAGGATGAGCAGATGACGAAGTACAAGGCTCGCTTGGTAGTAAAGGGATTTGGTCAAAAGAAAGGCGTTGATTTTGATGAGATTTTCTCACCAGTGGTGAAGATGACTTCTATCCGTGTTATTTTGGGTATGGCAGCCAGCATGGACCTTGAACTTGAACAGTTAGATGTGAAGACTGCATTCCTCCATGGAGACTTAGAAGAGGAGATTTATATGGAACAGCCTGAAGGATTTGAAGTCAAAGGGAAGGAGGACATGGTCTGTAAGCTGAAGAAAAGTCTATATGGACTTAAACAAGCTCCAAGACAGTGGAACAAGAAGTTCGACTCATTTATGGTGAGTCATGGCTACAAGAGGACAGTTGCAGATCCATGTGTCTATATCAGACAATTTGCAGGAGGTAAATTCATAATACTTCTATTATATGTTGATGACATGTTAATTGTTGGTCAAGATGCTTCTATGATCAGGAAGCTAAAAGAAGAGATGTCCAAGAACTTTGATATGAAAGATTTAGGACCAGCAAAACAGATGTTGGGCATGCGTATTGTTCGTGACAGGAAATCCAAGAAGTTGTGGTTGTCACAAGAGAGGTATGTTGAACGGGTGCTTGAAAGGTTCAACATGAAAGGAGCCAAACCAGTGAGTTCGCCTCTAGCAAATCATTTCAAGTTAAGCAATAAGTCATGTCCAAGTACAGATGCAGAAAAGAAGAAAATGGCTTCCATTCCCTACTCTTCAGCTGTAGGGAGTCTTATGTATGCCATGGTGTGTACCCGACCAGACATTGCTCATGCAGTAGGTGTAGTGAGCAGATATCTCTCCAATCCAGGAAAAGACCACTGGGAAGCAGTAAAGTGGATTTTAAGATATTTGAAGGGTACTTCTAAAATGTGCTTGTGTTTTGGTAGTTCCAAACCGATCATAGAAGGATTTACTGATGCTGACATGGCAGGAGATCTTGACAGCATAAAATCTACTTTTGGGTACTTGTTTACTTTTGCAGGGGGAGCTGTCTCTTGGCAATCTAAGCTGCAAAAGTGTGTTGCTTTATCCACAACAGAAGCTGAGTACATAGCAGCTACAGAAGCATGCAAGGAGCTATTATGGATGAAGCGGTTTCTTCTAGAATTGGGTTTAAAGCAAGAAGACTATGTCGTCTACTGTGACAGTCAGAGTGCTCTTGATTTGAGCAAAAATTCAGCATATCATTCTCGCACCAAGCACATTGAGGTACGATATCATTGGATCAGAGAAGCCATTGAAGACAAGCTGCTGCAGTTAAAGAAGATTCATACTGAAAAGAATCTGTCAGATATGTTAACAAAAACTGTCACTAAACAGAAGCTGGATTTCTGCATCAAAGCTACTGGAATGGACTCCAATTAAATTTGGGGTCATACGCGGTATTCCTCCCTCATGGACTAGAGGGGGAGATTGTTGGGTCCAGCCCATGATGAAGGGACATCATGATGATGTCTGTTGGAATACTTTTCCCTTGCCATCATTATGACTCTTGCTTTTGGTATTGAAAAATCACCTGACGTACTGCCGGTTTCTTCGGCAAGAAAGTGAGATGGTCCTTTTGAGAGAAAATCAACTTTAATGCAAATGATATTATGGAGACATAATGATGACTCATGATAGAAGAATATAATGATGATGCTGGGCAAATGATGTTGCCAAGTATCCGTTGGTTTCCTTTCTTCCTTCAGCCATCTCAACATCTTTCGTTTTGGATATATAAAGGAGTGTGTTTTTGTGTAAAGCACGAAAGAGGGGAGAAGCCAAAAGCAGATAGAGAGAAGAGAGAGAAAGCCATCAGAATTCCACTCCAATATTGTGAGAGTGAGAGAGTTATTTGTATACCACTCAAAGTGTGTGAGTGAAGAAAAAGAGAGAGAGTATAGGTGTTGTGTAATTGTACTTTCTCTGTGTGTATCATCAAGCCTTGGGCATTGGCTTGGTAAGATCCTTCTTGTTGTACCCATTATTTTGTTATAGTGGAAGATTTTATATTGTCGCCCCGTGGACGTAGGCACACTGCCGAACCACGTTAATTCCTTGGTGTTAATTTATTTTTCCGCTGATCTTGTTATTTGAGTTTTGAAGATCTCCATTCTAGCACTAACCGATCCTAACAAGCTGCCATCGGTCCTTTCCACCATGGTAAACCAAAGTACGAGCAGGCAGAGAAAGTCAAGCGTCACTTAGCTGCGAACTTTGTCAAAGACAGTGACCAGAATGATGCAGATTTGCTCAAGAAGGTTGAGCAGAACATCAAGGAACTAAGGAAGTGCTATGATGAGGAAGCAACAAAGAAGTATGACGATGATTCCCTCGCGTGGATGCTGTTCGTTGATGGGTGTTGGACGCTGGAATTCATATACAAATATGATAACTTGGAATCTTTTAAGATCAAGAGAGACCAGGTGGCCTTTGCAGAACAGGACATGTTCTTGCTAGAGAACCAACTTCCTTATCAACTCCTCGAGCTGCTGATGATCTCGAGCAGAAAATACGAGGACGTGAAGGACTCAATCGAGACGTTTGTTCAGATGCACAGTACTCTTGCACCAAATCGGCGACCACCGCGACCAGTCGCAGTACGTCGTGAAGATATAACAATACCCATGGAACAAAAGGAACCAGAGCCAACTCATCTTCTTGAGATTCTTCTGACAACAATGCTAGGATATCCACTTAGAAAAAGTGAGCCAGATGTCAACATTCGTCCCCATTATTTTCACGATGTACAAGAGCTTCAGGCAGCCGGGATCCAGTTTAGGCAAAGAAAGGGGACAAGCATATTGGGCGACGTATTTCACAATGTACAAGAGCTTTAGGCAGCCGGGATCCAGTGTAGGCAGACAAAGGGGACAGGCGTATTGGGCGACGTATATTTTAAGAGCTTTCTATGGTGTGGGTTCCTTCATCTTCCCAAAATAAAAGTAGACGACTCGATGGTGCCTAAGTTCATGAACTTGATAGCCTACGAAATGTGTCCCGATTTCCAGAACGATTTTGGGGTCACCTCTTACATAGTCCTCCTCGTCTCGCTCATCAATTATGCTGATGATGTGAAGCATCTGAGGAAAAACCACATACTTCGACACTTTCTTGGGAGTGACGAGGAGGTGGCTCAACTCTTCAATGAGATAGGCACTGACTTGGTGCCTAACAGTGCAATTTACGGCGATGTTAAACGCAAGATAGAAGATCACTACCAGACCAGGTGGAAGAAATGGATAGCTCAATTCTTTTACCACCATTTCACAAGCCCCTGGAGTCAGGGCCGGCCCTGAGCCTGGGCACCGAGGGCGACGGCCATGGGCCTCCAATTTTTGGGGCCCCAATTTTTTTTAAAATATTACAAGAAACCAACCTTTATAAAACTAAAAAAAAAACATATTTTGAGCCTATTGCTATTGCCGACACATCTCTTTTCTATTGCTATTGCCGACATATTTTGAAAGGAATCTTCCCCTTTCCCAACTTTCCCAACGTCTTTCTTCTCCTTTTTGACCCAAAAGAAAAGCTCTCTTCAATATATTATTTCCAGATTGAAGTTAAAGCTCTGTAGTTTTTGACCCAAAAGAAAAGCTCTCTTCAATATATTATTTCCAGTTTTTCTCTCATCCCTCTTTTATCTTTCTTTGCCTTTGAATTAATCTATCCATTCAAAGAAAGATTTGTAGATTTCTTTCTTCTACACTACACGATTTCTGTAGAATTTGGTTCATTTCATTTACTTTTCTTTACTTTTTAGGATTATGATTATATCACTTAAATCACATATATAATTTGGTTCATTTCATTTGATAAAGAGGGATCCAACGTAAAAAATGTAAAAAGGGATCCAACGTAAAGTATTACAGCTGAATCATATAGGGCTCCAACGTAAAAAATGTAAAAAGGGATCCAACGTAATGTAATTATCTAAGCCCATAATTTGATAAAGAGGGATCCAACGTAAAAAATGTAAAAAAGACTTGAAAAGCATTACAGCTGTAACCTTTTGTTTCGCTTTCAAGTGACAAAATTATAATGCGCACAAGGTTTTTACATTAAATAATATGAGACAGATGACATAAATGAAAACGCACAAGGTCTCTTCCTCTTCTCTTCTGTTTTCATTTCATTTTTCTTCTCTTTTTGACCTAAGGGTTGTGGCGGCGCCTCTCTCTCCCGATCTCACCTCAGATCTTCAGTCGACCTAAACCTAACCCCTGAACATCTCAACTTCCTCTTCCTCCCGAACCAAACCTTCTCCAAATTGTTGCTTATTGTAGATCTCGTCAATGGAGAAACTCCAGGAGGCCGTCGGTGGAAAGCTCAAGGAGGAGGAGTCCGAATTGAGTATGGTGAAGGTGCCTAGCCCAATGGTTTTGTTGAACTCACTGCCAGCTATCCCACCAGAAGATCCTTTGGGAAAGGACACCATTATACAACCAGTGTTGGAGGTGATTGAGGTGCTCGTGGTTGTGTTTGCCATGGATCCCTCAGAAGTTACCATAGATACCTTTCTGTTTCATAGAGGTAGGGTGATAGAGGAAATTGAAGACATGATTCCAAATTGGGATCTGAATTGTGGATTGGAAGAGATGCAGCTTGCAGCGCTGGCACGTTGTCTAGATACTTGGAGGGAATATCTACTAGATAGGAGGTTTGTGACAAGAACTGTTGCGTTGAGCAGTCACATGTATTGTACAGGTAACATTCGAGATGAGTTTGGCATTTACTTAAGTATGCTTGACGAGTTTCATTTCCAATTAGTGTACATGACCACAAGGCTCCGAGACTTCATGGAACAGATGGATGAGTTGATAATCGATGGAGCCCAATATGATTCTTCTGTTTCAGACCCTTCGGAAAGTGAGTCAGAAGAAGAGCCATGGGTGAGCTCAGCCATCGATAGCATTTTGAGAAATGCTATGTTTGAAGGATGAACCGTGCAGTGCCAGGTTACCCTTAATCCCTGTTTTCTGTTTTCTTATATGCTTTCACATTGGGGGCAATGTTCAATTCAGGTCTGGGGGGGAGGTTTTCAATTTTTGTTCATTTGATTTGTGTTTTCAATTTTTGTTCATTTGATTTGTGTTTCCAATTTTCGTTCGGTGTCGCTAATTTTTTTTTTAAGAATGTCATACAATCAATGCTATGGAGCGGCCATTTCAATTTTCATATGAGACATATTACACTTCACAAAGCGGTAGCTCTCAGAATTTTGGTGGATAAAGTACCATGCTCAGATTTTTTTTTTAAGAATGTCATACAATCAATGCCAAGGATAAATTTGGAAATGCATAATGTTTTTTTTCATAATTAAAGGTTGTTAGCATTTTCCATAAAATTATTATATTTAAGCACACAAAAAAAAAAGGCAATCAGCAAAATTTTTTCTTCTTGTTTACTAAGAGCCTCACTTAATATTTGCCCTAGGGCCACCAAAATGTCAGGGCCGGCCCTGCCTGGAGTATCCTGTCTTTCATTGCTGTTCTCTCAGGGATTGGGCTGAGCGCTGTTCAGACGTGGTACTCCGCCAATTCTGATAACCCTTCATCTCCATGCAAGGCCTTACTTGAGTACCTGAAAGCGCGCGGGTACTAAAAGGACTACGTACTTTAGCTAAAGCATAGTCTGGCAGCATGATGTGGTAATTAACATATACGAACATGATAATTATAATGTAGTAAGTACACATCAACTGCGCGCAACTTTGTTGTAATCCCTCCAGCCTTTTTCAGGTACTAAAAATACATTTGCTGCTTTGCAGTTTGTGTGCTGCGTGGTTCTGTAAGGCCCCCCATACTACTTCTTCTAGAGGTTTTCACAAGTCATAGCTTCTCAAGGGTCCTCTCTCCATTTGGTAATTTACAGTCAACAGATGTGACTAAAATAAGGCAAGTTGAACATGTGTGTTTTTTTTCTTAATTTGGTGGAATTTTTTGTTTGATTTTAGTTGAAGTTTGTGTGTAACATGCTTTTGTAAGTTGTCATCTGATAATCGATGTGATTCTCGGAAAAAATAAACAATAAATAAATAAACAATTTGTGATCCCTTAATTAATCATGCAGATTACATATGTTGGAAGCCTCTTGTTTGTTTTATAGCATTCCAAACTTAAAAAAAAAAAAAAAAAAAAGGATATTGCAAGAGGGATCTCATATTCTGTCAAATTTAACTAATCATACTATGTGAGAGTCAATGCGTTTATTAATGCAATAAGTTGATATCAGAGCAGGTCTTGACATTTTGAGGGCCCTGTGTGAAACTTAAACTAGAGCCAACCATCAATACTCTATTTTACAACTTGCTTTTGAGAGGCAACCCAATATTTCACATTCGAGGCTTTTTAGTTGTGAAGCTTATGTGCCTGTTGTTCCCTCACAATGCACTAAAATTGGTCCTTAACGTCGACTGCAGAGTTATATTGACTTTAATTCGCCGCATATTATTCGATATATCTTGAACCCTTCACGGGTGGATTTGTCGCAATAAAAAGCTCTCCGTCGCCTGGTTAATTTGTTAAACTAAACTTTGATGGTCTGATGCTGCGATCAGACTATGTAGCTGAGTGTCTTAATGCTTTTGGTGCCTCTCTGTGTTACTACAGAGTATCAAATTGGTTGTGTTGACTAGTTTTTTTCTTTTGCTGTGGCAAATAAGCTTCTGCTTCCTGTGATGAGTTGTGAGTTTAAAGTTTTTAGTTGGACCCCAAGCATATAACCAGTTGTTCCTTTTGTAGAGTTTTTACAGAAGTTGCTTAGATACGAGAATAAAGTTGCAAGTAACAACTTTTTGGTTTTCCTAGGCAAGAGTTCTTCCTTATACAATGATCGGCGTATATGCTAAACTTGTGATGAAGTTAAAGTCACTATCAAATGTGTGAATTTCAAGAAATCATTCTAAGCCTCCCAGGCAAATAAAGTCATTATATTTGCTTCTTCCTTTTGGCCTGGAAAGTCACAAGATGTACTTGCTCAATAGCAAAGTGCACATCCAAATATATTTGAATAATAAGGGTGACAGATCCTATATTCTTAGTTAAATTTCAAGTGCCTAAAACCTATGGTTTCCTATAAAATGCAGAAACTAGGGAATATCAAAGCTTTGCTTTCTATAGACGAGCACCTAAAAAATAGCCTGAGATTGGAAGTGAAAAAACCATAGTTTCCATGGGGGATGTAAGGGAAAGTCGTAAGGAGAAGAGATTCAAAAAATTGAGGGATGCACCAAAAAGTCCAATTCCCAGCTCGCAACCAAAGATCCAAAAGGTTCCCTTAATGCTCCGGGATCACAAAAATTTCGACAAATACTATGTGCCAAGGGCAGTAGCAATTGGCCCTTTCCATCATGGTAATCCAAGGTGCAAGCTGGCACAAAAATACAAGCGTATGTTGACATCAAAGTTTGCCGAATTTGTTGGCCAGAAAGAAGAAGATTTGTATAAGAAGATTGAGGAGAAGATCAAAGAACTAAGGGAATGCTACGTCAAGGAAGCAACAGAGCACATTGATGATGATGACCTCGCCTGGATGTTGTTCTTAGATGGGTGTTCAACCTTACAATTCATATACTCCCTCTTTGACAAGCATGAAGAGATTGAGTTCAAAACAGACCAGGTAGCCTTTGCACAGCAAGACTTATTCTTGCTGGAGAATCAAATCCCATATCAAGTCCTCGAGCTGTTGATGAGCTCAAGCGACAAACGTGAGGTTTTGACGCATGCAATCGAGAGTTTTGTTCAGATGCACATTATTGTACGAGTAAAGAAGCAATCAAAAGGGCAGGAACAGAAGCACCAACGAGGAATAACAGAAAACGGGGAACAGAAGCAAGAACCAGACACAACAGCAAGCACGGAACATAAGGTAGACATAACAGAAAACACAGAAACAAAGCAACAAGAAGGCTTAACAACAGATACTGATCAGAAGCAACAACCAGACGTAACAACAGATGCGAATCAGAAGGAACAACCAGGCGTAACAACAGACGCGAATCAGAAGGAACAACCAGGCGAAACAACAGACACGAATCAGAAGCAACAACCAGAAGAGCCCACTCATCTTCTTGACCTTCTGCGCAAAAGAATTCTAGGTCCACCAAAGAAAGAAGTTGGAGAGTTCTCTAAACAAACCTTTCGCAATGTGCAGGAGCTTAGTGCAGCCGGGATACATTTTCAGCCCAGTGAGACTAACTTCTTGGGGGACATATCTTTTAAGTCTCATTGCTTTGCAGGATTCCTTAGTCTTCCTCCAATATCAGTAGACGACTCAACAGGGCCTAAGTTCATGAATTTGATAGCCTATGAAATGTGTCCTGATTTCCAAAATGATTACGGGGTTACCTCTTACATAGGTTTCCTCGATGCACTCATTGATCATGCTGATGATGTTAAGAAGCTAAGGTCAGCGTCTGTGCTGTTCAACTTTCTGGGGAGTGATAAGGAGGTGGCTAAACTCTTCAATGAGATAGGCACTGACTTGGTGCCTAACACTGCCATATACCTCAGTGTTAAAGCCGAATTAGAAAAGCACTACAAAACCAAGTGGAAGACCTGGATGTCTCAGTTCTGTCACGATCATTTCAGTAGCCCCTGGACTATCCTGGCTTTCCTTGGGGTCTTATCAGCACTTGGGTTAAGCGGCATCCAGACTTGGTACACAGTCCCTTCTAAACCCTCTCCCTGTGAGGCTGCTGTATGCCAGTACTTGAAAACACGGCTACACATAACCTGAGAGATACATACAGTTACTAAAATACATGCTTCGGTTGTTTTTACATGCATTTCTTCTTTCTGGCTTGTTTGGCTACATGGTTTTATACCTTCTAGTTGCCGGTGCCCGTACCGGTATCCAACCTTTCAGTTCTCATTTAAATTTCTGTGTGTGCAAGTGTGACTATAATAAGCCAAGTTGTCTTAATTGGTTGAGGTGTTTATCAGAATGTAATTTCATTTTGTGTGGCCAATGTGTTTGTAAGTTTTCATTTAAGCAACCAAGTGATTCCATGTGTTGCGTATTTTATGAGTTTCCGTAAACAAACCAGCATGTTACATGTTGTAAGAAACATTTCCTAAACATTCCCAAAGCCTCCTGGCAAAATTGGTCAGGTGCACAGCAACCTCAGCTTAAATCGAATTTTCTGTTCAAATTGACAAAACCAAATGCAACCACCCAAAAAGCTCAGCTTGAATCGAATTTGAAGTTACATTTTCAGTTCTAACCGACCTCAATTAGACCAACTTGACAAAAAGATTAGTCCAAACAATTTCAGATGAGGTGTAAACAAGCTTAGTGTAAACAATTTTAGAAAATGATATAGATTAGAGTTTTTTGCTTTTTGTTTCAGCTTAATGATTTTCTTGGTTACTTGTTGTGACCCTATGAATTCTGCATCAACTTCAATTAACTTTTCAATCTTCAAAACCTGGCCTATACAACTTATGATTTAGAGGTAATGTCTCAGCAATGCAACAGTAACCATTATTTTTTTTTGTTTGTTACCTTTTTTCTTACAAAACAAAATGGGTAAATCAACAGGACAAGAAAACTAACCTTTATTTATTTGATTGCACAGCATTAAATATATATATATATATATATATATATATATATTAAACAAATTGACTTGCAAGTAAGCACACAACTAGGTAAATTATTTGAAATTTAAAATAATTAAAGCCATGTTCAACAACAAGAGTTTCTGTAAGCTAAGTATTGTACATATAATAATAAAGTACAGATGATTCCTTTTTCTTCCTTTTTTTTCTCTTTTTGTTATAAAAGAAGAGTAGGTGATTCATAATGATTTGCTGACAACTATTAGCAATTGTAAGTATTTTCAAAGATGCAAATTTATCGACGCAATTTGCTTAATACAAATAACATCAGTCCTAATCTCTATCCTGTATCAAGTTGTTGATCATCTTTACCAAAGGAAGAGTCCCCTTTGCCATAATTTCTATTCTACTAGCATTAGAAGCATGAGAAAACAGTGAAAGCCCAAAAAATACAAGATCAGGTAGAAAGAGTCGAGATGACAAGAATCCGTGCCAATAACGGGGTTCTAGATCAAAGAATGCATTGAAAAACCTCCGAGTACTTTTCAAATCAAGCTTAAGCAGAATAGCCATACCAAAACAGAAAAACTCCCTTTGTCTCCTCCTTTCTATGGGCCATAAATCTTTCCAAACTTCTGCAGACAGTTCATTTCCTGAACGAATTCGATCAGAACCAAGGTACTGAACTATCGCATTTGCAACAATAGGAGCCGCTGCCAGAGTCCTTGCAACCATATAACCAGTTGAAGGATGCACCATCCCAGCTGTACCACCAATTCCAACAACTCTTTGAGGGAGCACCGGAAGGGGGCCCCCCATTGGAATGACACAATGCTCATCCTCTTCAATGCTCTTAATTTTAATGCCTAGGTGCCTTAACCTAGCAACCATTCTATCCTGGATATCTTTCATAGGTACTCCAGGCCGAGCTACCAGGGAAGTTTCTTCAAGAAATATCCTGTTGGATGAGAAAGGCATTGCATATAGAAAAGTAGGGATCCTAGCATTTCTCTCCTTCAGTTCGATATTATTGTTCAAGTGTGAGTCTCTCCAATCCATAAAAACCATCTTATCTACATCAAATGGATGCTCTTCAACCTCCGCCAAAATCCCATAAGCCACTTGGTAACCTGGATTGTAGGGCTTATCATACTGTACAAGGCATCTTGAAAAACCAGTTGCATCAAGAACCACAGCAGCTTGAATAGTGACACCATCATTGCAAATCAACAGTGATTTTTCCTCCTCGTGAATAACCTTATTTACTTTAGCTTGGTGAAATTTGACACCATTCGATATGCATTTTTGCAGCATCTTGGACTTAAGCTGCTTCCTGTTAACCCTTCCATAAGGTCTGTCAAGATCCTTTTTCGTCTGCTCATCTATGAACACAACAGCACCAGACCAGGTAGTGTCCAGGCAATCAAGCAAATCCATGGCCTCAAATTCATCCACCCAAACACCATAATTATTGGGCCAAATTAATTTGGGAGACGGGTCAATCGAGCAAACAGAAAGCCCTGCCGCTGAGACTTGCTGTGCCACGGCAAGTCCTGCAGGACCGCCGCCTACAACTGCAAGGTCCACCACAAGACCCTTTGATGGGTCATACATGGGAAGCTCAAAGTCAAGACTCTCCTTCTTGGTTTCTGGAACAAGCTCCAGAAGAGCACTGCTACTAGCCTTAACAAGACCAGTCCGGCTCAATTTCATATGAGACTTTCTAAGACCACATCTCAGCTCCTGGTTTTGAAGCTTCGAAGAATTCAAATTACTAACTTTCTCTGAAAACCCATGAAGCGGGTGCAAAAATTCAAGCTTGTTATGAGTTTTAAGTAATGTATCCATGAATTCCCAACACTTTTCCCAGATATCTCCCTAAAACTCAAACTGGGTCGCCTGAAGTTCCTGAAACTACAGTCTGGGCGTGAAGAATTCTCGCAGTTCTCAACTGAGAACTCAAAATTTCCGAGATGGGTTCTCTTTAGCAAACTTAATTTTCACACATACATACAGAAAACAGCAACTGGAGCACTAGCATTAAAGCCAGAACAATCCTTTCAATCCTGAAGAGATTTTTCTGGGAATTTAGAAGAACAAAAGTACAAAAATCTACAAGAAAGGAAGCTCACAGTGAATTACAGTAGAGAACTTATTGCTTACCAGAGAGCTGAGAGATATGAGAACGACAGAAGAAATCATTTTGCAGCCCAAACTCTCCGAGTGACCCAAAGAGATTTGTAAAGGTGAAGCTTGTGTGGCCTGTTCTTGACGACGACAAACCCAAGTGGTATGTGGTGGATGTCAACTACGTCCTTCGTGTCATGAAGTGGCCCGCTGTATCCCGTCACAGTTGAGACACGTGTCAACGTGATCATCATTGTCCATGCGTTCTTCCTTTGTGAACCAATAATGGAGGTTTGAGTCACGTCATTTAAGTGACCAATTTTTCTGGTAAGTTGCCCTTTTTTTCTAGTGCAAGTTTACCTCTTAAGTGCAAATTTTGGTAAGTTGCCATTTAAGTCACATCATTTAAACTTTTCTTTTTCAGCTAATTATAGACGCCATCTTCAAGATACTATGCAAATGAGCTAGGCAAATATGTAATTCAACAATTTAAGTGACATGTTGTTTATACATTTGTTAAGTTGATCACTCCAATCAACTTGATAATAGAGTTGTATTAACTATTATTTTATTATTTTATTTTTATATTTTACATTCATTTTTCTCTTTTATGAAAAGTAGATGGGAGGGAGGAAATGATATTTTGTTATAAAATATTGGTGGGACTTAATACATATTGCTTTTGAGATGGGCAACATTCCTTTATTAGAGGGATAGGTAAATTATGTATGTTGCTTGTTTGTTACAAAATCTAAGACAACATTGAAAAATTAATTTAATTTATAATATGTGTAAACAAAATAAGAAGTTTATTCGTTTATCATACATATTACATTATTTTGATTAAGTATAAAATGAGGTTAAGGAGTACAACAATTAAATCTTAAAACGGGCTGTGACCTTAGAAGGGCCTAGATTGGGCCGTGCTAAGCGTTTCAAATCCTAAGCCAAAGTCCTGCCCAACCTTAAAACGGGTTGGGCCAAGCTTTGGCCTATTAGGCCTCGGGCTACCTAATTCGGCTTGCGGGCTACGAGACAAATGATGATCCCTAAGAGCATCCACAATCATGCTCTCTATTTTTTAGTTAAATTTTAACTAAAAACATATAAAATGTTATAAATCCATACGTTATGGGTTTACAGGTTATGGATGCCCACAATAATAGCCCATATTAACCTGTCATAATACCCATCATTATGTACTTGTAACCTACCGATTATAGTTGGTAAATGATTTAGGCCTCTGTACCCCTATAAATAGTGTATCCAAATATGAATGGAATACAAGTTGATTTGAGCAAATTATATTGCCTCTTTCTTCCTCTTATTTCTCCTTACTAATTCCCTAGTTTTACAACCCGTTATCAGCACGAAGGCTCTTGGCATGGAAAACAATCATGGATGCTCTCGTTTTGGGAGAAATAATGAAGATATTTGTCTTGCGGATAGTGCAACTACGCACACAATTCTTTGAGATAAAAAATATTTTGATAATTTACATTTATCAAAAGCAAAGGTAACTACCATATTAAGTTCTGCAAACCTAATTGACGGCTCTGGAAGAGCTCAAATTTCGTTACCCAATGGGACTCAATTCACCATTGATAATGCTTTGTATTCTTTGAGATCGAGAAGAAACTTACTTAGCTTTAAAGACATTCGAATGAACGGATACCATATTGAAACTAGAAAGGATCACAATGTGGAGTATCTTTGCATTACCACCAATATCAACAGCCAAAGTCGTTTATTGGAAACACTTCCTGCTTTCTCTTCTGGGCTGTATTATACAACCATCAAAGCAGTTGAAGTCCATGCTATCATGAACCAGAAGTTCATTGACCCAAAGACTTTCATGCTTTGGCACGATCGTCTTAGGCATCCTGGATCCACAATGATGCGTAGGATTATTTCAAATTCAAATGGACATCCTTTAAAGCCTCACCATAGTACTTTGTCCATTGACCAGTCTTGCAAAGCTTGCTCCCAAGGGAAATTGATCATCAGACCATCTCCGTCAAAACTTGGCTTTGAATGTCCATCTTTCTTACAGAGAATTCAAGGGGATATTTGTGGGCCAATTCACCCATCTTGTGGACCATTTCGTTATTTTATGGTTTTAATTGACGCATCTACAAGATGGTCACACGTTTGCCTATTGTCAACTCGCAATGTTGCTTTTGCTAGGCTCCTTGCTCAGATAATTAAATTACGAGCACAATTCCCTGATAATCCAATAAAGTCAATTCGACTTGATAACGCTGGTGAGTTTACCTCCCAAACTTTTGATGCCTATTGCATGTCACTTGGGATTGATGTTGAGCACCCAGTTCCCCACGTCCATACTCAAAATGGATTAGCATAAGCTTTTATCAAGCGTCTCCAGTTCATTGCTCGCACTTTGTTATTGAAGACAAAGTTGCCAACTTCTGCTTGGGGACATGCAATTTTACATGGAGCAACTTTAGTCCGCTTGAGGCCCATTGCCCAACACCAATTCTCTCGTTTACAACTTGCCTTTGGGAGACAACCCAATATATCACATTTTAGGGTTTTTGGTTGTGCAGTTTATGTGCCAATTGCACCCCCACAACACACTAAAATGGGTCCTCAACGTCGATTGGGAATATACATTGGTTTTGATTCACCAACTATCATTCGCTATCTCGAACCTATGGCAGGAGATACTTTTACAGCACGCTTTGCGGACTGTCACTATGATGAGACATTCTTCTCGTCGTTAGGGGGAGAAAAGACCGTTCCTGAAGAACGGCGTGAATTAGGTTGGAACATATCCATTATGTCTCATCTTGACCCTCGTACAACTCAAAGTGAAAATGAAGTACGAAAGATTGTCCACCTTCAGCAAATTGCTAATCAAATGCTAGATGCATTCATTGACACAGGAAAAGTGGCAAAATCACATATACCTGCGGCAAATACACCAGCAAGTATTGATATCCCAATCAGATTAACAAATGTTGCAGCAAATGAATCATCTACTGCACGCCTGAAGCGAGGTAGACCCATTGGTTCGAAGGACTCAACTCCTAGAAAGCGAAAATCAAAAGCATATTCCAACCCCAATGAAAACACTCATGAAGATATTATTGGGAAAGAGATTGACTTTGAACCTACAATTCATCCAGAGAGTGAAAGTGTCATTGAAAGGACACAAGCCATTGAAGAGGAAAAGATACCTAATACAGAAATTTCTGTAAATTTCACATGCAATGATGAATTGTGGGACCGTAGTGAAATGGTCATCGATGATATTTTTTCTTTCACAATAGCCGCTGAAATTATAAAAGGTTATGAAGATATTGAAACACGATATGTTGATGAATGCAAAGAGAGGCCTAATTGGCCTAAGTGGAAAGACGCAATCCAAGTTGAGTTAAATTCCTTGGAAAAACGTGGTGTATTCGGACCTGTGGTTCAAACACTGCAAGGTGTAAACCTGTGGGATATAAATGGGTGTTCACAAGAAAGCGTAATGAGAAAAATGAGATTGCAAGGTATAAGGCACGACTTGTTGAGCAAGGATTTTCTCAAAGGCCTGGGATTGATTATGAAGAAATATATTCTCCTGTTATGGATGCAATCACGTTCCGTTATTTAATAAGTCTTGCAGTTTCAGAAAAAACTTGACATGCGTCTTATGGATGTTGTTACTGCATACTTGTATGGAGAGTTAGATGCCAATATTTATATGAAAGTCCCAGAAGGACTCAAGTTGGCAGAATCAAACACTAAATCACGGAACATGTACTCCATTAAGTTGAGACATTCACTATATGGGTTGAAACAATCCGGACGAATGTGGTACAACCGTCTTAGTGAATATTTAATTAAGGAAGGCTACATCAATGATCCCATATGCCCTTGTGTTTTTATAAAGAAATCAAATTCTGGATTTACAATCGTAGCAGTGTATGTCGACAACATGAACTTAATTGGAACTTCTGAAGAGGTCATTAAAACTGCTGAATATTTAAAGTGTGAAATTGAGATGAAAGACCTTGGAAAAACTAAATATTGTTTGGGCTTGCAGATCGAACATCATCCCAATGGTATTCTTGTCCATCAATCAGCTTACACTGAAAAATTTTTGAAGCGATTTTATATGGATAATGCCCACTCGTTGAGCACTCCAATGGTAGTTCGTTCATTAGACACAAATAAAGATCCATTCCATCCTAAAGAGGATGATGAAATGATACTTGGTCCAGAAGTACCATATCTTAGTGCGATAGGTGCTTTATTATATTTAGCCCAATGTACTAGGCCAGATATTGCATTTTCAGTAAATTTATCAGCCATGTATAGCTCAGCTCCAACACGTAGACACTGGAATGGTATAAAGCATATCTTGCGCTACCTTCGTGGAACAACTGATATGGGCCTGTTTTATTCGAACGAACCTTCCAACAGTCCAAATCTTATTGGATATGCGGATTCTGGGTATCTCTCTGATCCACATAAGGGTTGCTCTCAAACTGGTTATGTGTTTACTTGTGGAAATACAGCGATCTCATGGCGATCTACAAAACAAACCTTGGTTGCTACCTCTTCTAATCATGCAGAAATTCTTGTGCTCCATAAGGCCAGTAGAGAATGTGTTTGGCTGAGATCCCTAGTTCATCATATTCGGAAAACATGTGATCTTTCTTCAAAAACAAAAACTCCGACAATCATGTATGAAGACAATGCTGCTTGTATAGCTCAAATTAAAGAAGGGTTTATCAAGGGTGATAGAACCAAACATATACCACCAAAGTTCTTCTACCCACATGAGCTTCAGAAGAATCAACAGATTGAAGTCAAACAAATTCGTTCCCAAGATAACCTGGCAGATCTCTTCACCAAAGCTCTTCTGAAGTCTATATTTCAGAAGTTGGTATATGGTATAGGGATACGACGACTTTACAAGCAATCAAACTGTTCAAGATCAGGGGGAGATATCAATTGAGGAAACTCCTCAGTTTTACTACATCAGATGTATGTGCAACGTACTCTTTTTTCCTTCGATCAGGTTTTTATCCCATGTGGTTTTTCCTGACAAGGTTTTTAATGAGGCAACATTTAGCACGTCCAACATGATGTCATTGTATGGTGGACATCCAAGGGGGAGTGTTATAAATCCATACGTTATGGGTTTATAGGTTATGGATGCCCACAATAATAGCCCCTATTAACCTATCATAATACCCATCATTATGTACTTGTAACCTACCGATTATGGTTGGTAAATGATTTAGGCCTCTGTACCTCTATAAATAGTGTATCCAAATATGAATGGAATACAAGTTGATTTGAGAAAATTATATTGCCTCTTTCTTCCTCTTATTTCTCCTTACTAATTCCCTAGTTTTACAACATAAAAGTTATTTTATGAGCTATCTATAAAATTTAAACTTCAATCATGCTCTCTAATTTAAGGAGTCATAAATGTTATAACTCTTTTTTGATTGGTCCATCTCTATTAAAAATAAAATAAAAAATAGTTAGCATTAAATAAAAGTTTGAAATACTCATTAAATAAAGCAGTATTAAATTATAGAGAACCACTAAGGGTCCTTTCTCTCTCCTCAGATTTATGAGCTCCTAGAGGTCTCCCTATTTTAGGAGGTGGATGGGGAGTATGGTTGGATTTGTATTTTTACAATTCCTCCCTAAAATTTGTCTAAGGAGGTGGTTTAGGGAGCCCATTGTGGATGCTCTAAGCTACTCAAAGGAACGTACTATACTAATATTCATTTTTTTATTCATCATCCTTCTTTAATTGATAATTTGGGCTAGGTTCTTTGGCCCTTGGGCTTTGACTGCTTATGTTCTAACATTTTGTTTTGTATTAATGTCAAGTTGAGGAGATGGATCCCTATGATGATTTGGTATTTTGCAAATACTGTGACTCAATGTTTTGTGAGTACAACTATGCTAAAGAGATCTCTCACATGATTGAAATACACAACTATGCATATGAGGTGTAGAGGGTGACCATAAAAGACAATCTTTTGAGATGCAACATGTAACATCCCTACCCAGGGTTAGACCCAAACGTTGCAGTTCACAAACTTGGGATACCTGATGAGGCTCGATGGGTGAAGCAAGCGCCACGCCGTTTTCGGCCAGAGCTAACAATACAAATAGAAATCGAGATTCACAAGCTTATTGTTGCCGGTTTTATCCGAGAAGTCCAATATTGTTCCAGTCATTAAAAAAAAAACTAGGGCACTGCGTATATGTGTGGACTATAGAGACGTCAATGACGCATGCCCAAAAGATGAGTTTCCGCTGCCAATCACAGAATTATTCGTAGAAATGGTTGGATTCTCATGCCCAAAATTAGTGCTCTATCGTTCATGGATGGATTCTCAGGTTACAACCAAATAAAAATGGCTCCAGAAGATCAAGAAAAAACTGCCTTCCTGATCGGTGCATAATTACATATCTTTTTATACCCTTCTAATTTATGATTTGGTTATGTTTTTGAGTTAAACTTGTGCTTTTAATAAAGTTTGTGTATGTTTCAGTGCAATAAGGTTGAGACTCATTACATACATTTTGATGACAAATTAGCTCAAAACAGTGTCTGCAGATCATTCAATTTCACGGATTAACCTGTACTTGCTCAAGAAGAACCAGATAATGAGCCATACATCATTGGAAAGATACGGAAGTCTAGTTTCCGTAGCATTTTACGGTTCATGATTCTGAGTCTTCTAGAAGAAGTTATACATGATTTAGTAGATCAAGGTCAAAATTCGGCAGCATCTGCGTTACTGGGCCACAAATGACATTCGAAGGTCTTCCCAATTTTTCCTTGAGTTGGGCTGCATATGCTTGGAAAGATAAGACAAAGGGCTTGAAGATCCATATTTTTCCAGAATTTTATGAATGTATTAACAAGCCCAAAACGAACCCAAAAGAAGAGTGCAATGCATTGCCATGCATGACATATGCATGATGAAATGCACTATCTAGTGGGAGTTGTTGGTGAAGTGCACTATCTAGTGGGATTTGTTGGTGAAGAGCATTAGCCAAATAGATGAGTTTCTAATTACAAGTACTATCTAGTGGGAGTTGTTGGTGAAGTGCACTAGCCAAAAGGATGAGTTTTTAATTACAAGTGTTATTGGCATAGACCATATTTAATTTAGAATTTCAACTCCCCTAAGCCTATAAATAGTGAGTTCTCCAAGCTTGTAAAGACACCCTAAGGGGGGGAGCTCTCAAACATTTCTCTAGAGCTCCCCTCCCTTCTCTCCCTCAAATTCTCTTAGTTTTCCTTTCTAGTTCTCAATTGTTGTAATAAAATTCTTTTGCTAAATGTTTCTTTGAGTTTTTCTAAGTTCTTCTTAATTTTCCATTGCTATGTAAATTCTTTTCTTTAAGTATTCAAGTTAGAGTAGTTTCCAAGTTTCAATTATGGTTTTTGTTCTTATTCATTATGCTTATAAGTTAATATGCTAGTTTGAATGATTGATCACCATTAAGGCTTGCATGTTAGCTATCTTGGTTTGAATTAAGAGTAGACACCATGCTTTAATTCGAATTGAACTATGAATAGGAAGAGTATGTATGGACATTCGACAACAGGGATTAGATACATGCTTGGTTGTTTAAAATGTTCTTCTATGCTTAATGGGTTCCTAATGCTTAATTTAGGTTAGACAACAAATGATCAAGTTAGGGAATTAGGAACACAAGGTTAGGACAAGACACCATGGCTTAATCATACTTTAGCTAGAATCAATCCGTTAATCTGAATTGAACTTGGGAACTTATTCGCTTGAGTTAATTTCTTTTCCTTCTTTCTTGTCTTATTCATTTCCTTTCTTTTTCATTTCTGTTTTGTACAGGGAATTGAATTAAATCAATCTATCATCAATCCTCGTGGGATCGACCTCGCACTTACATATGCTAAACTACCAACAGCTCGTGCACTTGCGAGTATCACAAGTTGAGGATGCAGCTGAATCTATTTTGGTGCAGCTGAATCGACGCAACAAGTTTTTGGGCATGGGGCAGCCGCACTCCAAAAGGAATATATTGCTACACTGTGATGCCTTTTGGGTTGAAAAATGTAAGGGCAACTTACCAAAGAGCAATGACAATAATTTTCAATGACATGCTTCACAATACCATTGAATGTTACGTTGATGATTTGGTGGTTAAAACCAGAAAAAGGGAGCATCATTTGAGTGACTTAAAACGAGTTTCTGATAGACTCCGAAAGCACCAGTTGAAAATGAACCCTTTAAAATGTGCATTTGGGGCAACTTCAGGAAAATTCCTTGGCTTTGTTGTCCGACATCGAGGAATTGAAATTGATCCCTCAGCGTTGCATCGGTATTTGGCCTACCATTTTTATTTTTTAAGTTTTTGTTTAGTCTAGTAAATGCCCATCACTTTGTGCTTAGTCTAGGACTTGGTTCGAGGCTCCTTCGCATTGACAACAACCACATCATCAAGCTCACGACCTCCAGCCACAAGCAGCAACTGCTGCTTTCCACCACTGATCGGTACATAATTACATATTTTTTTATACCCTTCTAACTTATGATTTGGTTATGTTTTTGAGTTAAACTTGTGCTTTTAATAAAGTTTGTGTATATTTCAGTGTAATAAGGTTGAGACTCATTACATGCATTTTGAAGACAAATTAGCTCAAAACAGTGTCTGCAGATCATTCAATTTCACGGATTAACCTGTACTTACTCAAGAAGAACCAGATAATAAACCATACATCATTGGAAAGATACGGAAGTCTAGTTTCCGTAGCATTTTACGGTTCATGATTCTGAGTCTTTTAGAGGAAGTTATACATAATTTAGTAGATCAAGGTCAAAATTTGGCAGCATCTGCATTACTGGGCCACAAATGACATTTGAAGGTCTTCCCAATTTTTCCTTGAGTTGGGCTGCATATGCTTGGAAAGATAAGACAAAGGGCTTGAAGATCCATATTTTTCCAGAATTTTATGAATGTATTAACAAGCCCAAAACGAACCCAAAAGAAGAGTGCAATGCATTGTCATGCATGACATATGCATGATGAAATGCACTATCTAGTGGGAGTTATTGGTGAAGTGCACTATCTAGTGGGATTTGTTGGTGAAGAGCATTAGCCAAAAAGATGAGTTTTTAATTACAAGTGCTATTGTCATAGACCATATTTAATTTAGAATTTCAACTCCCCCAAGCCTATAAATAGTGAGTTCTCCAAGCTTGTAAACACACCCCAAGGGGGGGAGCTCTCAAACATTTCTCTAGAGCTCCCCTCCCTTCTCTCCCTGAAATATCTTAGTTTTCCTTTCTAGTTCTCAATTCTCGTTTTCCTTTTGCTTCTTAGTTGTAATTTATTTTTGTGTAATGTAAATTCTTTTCTTTAGTATTCAAGTTTGAGTAGTTTCCAAGTTTCAATCATAATTTTTGTTCTTATTCATTATGCTTATAAGTTAATATACTAGTTTGAATGATTGATCACCATTAAGGCTTGCATGTTAGCTATCTTGGTTTGAATTAAGAGTAGACACCATGCTTTAATTCGAATTGAACTATGAATAGGAAGAGTATGTATGGACATTCGACAACAGGGATTAGATACATGCTTGGTTGTTTAAAATGTTCTTCTATGCTTAATGGGTTCCTAATGCTTAATTTAGGTTAGACAACAGATGATCAAGTTAGGGAATTAGGAACACAAGGTTAGGAACAGACACCATGGCTTAATCATACTTTAGCTAGAATTAATCCGTTAATCTAAATTGAACTTGAGAACTTATTCGCTTGAGTTAATTTCTTTTCCTTCTTTCTTGTTTGATTTATTTTCTTTCTTTTTTCATTTCTGTTTTGTACAGGGAATTGAATTAAATCAATCTATCATCAATCCTCGTGGAATCGACCTCGCACTTACATATGCTAAACTACCAGCGGCTCGTGCACTTGCGAGTATCACAAGTTGAGGATGCAGCTGAATCTATTTTGGTGCAGCTGAATCGACGCAACAACCACCACCACCAAATGAGACACTCTTCTTCTTCTTCCTTCTCATCCCTCCTCTCCATCTCCCAGCCTCGAAAGCCCAGAACTTATAGTCCCACCCAGCTGCACACAGGTTGCCCCTTTGTGGCATTTCGTCGAACACTTTGCGAGGGTCAAGTTTGGCTTCTCTAATGGAGGATTTCAGAGGTTGCAAGGGTCAATTGACCACTCTTGCTCCTCTGTGGATCCGCCCCTGGTTGCGAGGGCTACAAGGAAGACTATCCTATATACGACGGTTCATCTCAAATCTCTCTGGAAGGTGCCAACCATTCTCAAGGCTCATGAAGAAGGATGTTCCGATTGCAAGGGTCAATTAACCACCCTTACTCCTCAGTGGATCCGCCCCTGGTTGCGAGGGCTGCAAGGGAGACTATCCTATATACGATGGTTCATCTCAAATCTCTCTGGAAGGTGCCAACCATTCTCGAGGCTCATGAAGAAGGATGTTTCGTTTGTATGGGATCAAGCATGTCAAAATGCTTTGGAAAGCATTAAACAGTAACTGTTGAATCCGCCAGTTCTTGGGGCGCCAATTAAAGGGAAACCTTTAATCTTATACATTGCGGCATTAGAACACTCGTTGGGCGCATTGCTCGCCTAACACAATGATGATGAAAAAGAAAATGCACTCTACTACTTGAGTAGAACACTTGTAGGGGCAGAACAAAATTACATCCATATCGAAAAAGTCTGCTGTCACGCCCCGGACCCGGGGGTCGGTGGAAACCCCTAAGCCCGGTGCGTGAATAAAAATAAAATAAATAAAATAAAAAGATGGGTTTTAAAATAAACTTCTCTTATAAAAATAGCTCCCAAAATCTTACAAGTTTACAAGTAAAAAAAAAAATAAAGTTCTATCACTTTCATCTAATTCAGCCTCAACTGGTTTAGTCATTGTCTTGCCTACTAATTTATCTGAAAAATTAAACAGGGTGAGGGGTGAGCAACCACAGCTCAGTAGGGACATGAGACCTTACCACAGTAGATTGATATAACTAAATTAAGTGACATGCAATCACACAGCCAAATATCACATTAATAATATTAATGCATGAATGCTCATCATCTAATCCCGTTAATTCATATAACTGGACAAGCAGACCTGCACGTCTCATACCATGCTTATACCACTTGGTCCCGAATGCCCATTTATATGAACTAACACCCATTTCAATCATCCCATAATTCCCCTTTTGTTAGTCATCTTGTCTAACTCCCTTTCGCCAGTCCCGAATCACCCAATAAAAATCATGTGCACTGTGGGATCCCTAAGACCTGGTACCTGCCAAGAGTTAGACTCAACTACACAAAAGACTATTTCCATTACCCTCTTTTCCATCATTATTTTCTCAATCCAACAACTCCAACGATGATATAATTATGCTTTCCATGTATCTCACAACAATGTAACATTTAAACATCACCAATGTACATATAATCATATCACGCATAATATAGAGCTCACGAAATTTAATTAAATCAATCTTTGTAAAAGGTCATCAAGAAACCCCTACCTCGATTCCAAAGCATTTCTCCAAGTTAAGAAAATACAAGCTAACTTTTAGATATCTTCCGAGAATTTCATCATCATCATCTCTCTCTCTCTCTCTCTCTCTCTCTCTCTCTCTCTCTCTCTCTCTGTCTCTGTCTCTCTCTCTCTCTCTCTCTCTCTTTGTATTTTACTTCATTTCTCTATTTCTCGTTTTGTTATTGACAACATAGGGGAGAGGCCTTATTTATACTCTTACAAAACTTGGGCATGAAGGAAGAATAGATATAAGGATAAGCTTAATGAATAAGGATAAATACGAATATAGGAAGATAAAATCAAAATATTAATTAACTAACTTCTTACAGGAGCTATTAAAACATACAAGCTTTGAGCTTTGAAACAATGACACATATATTGGTGACAAGGATGAAATATGCAAGTGCCACACGTCCACTCCACCTTAAGATGATTAAAACTCATATATATATATATATATATTACTATGTCAATCCTCTTGTCCAAGTTAACTTGCTCAGAAAGATAAAAAGAGATTTGTTTTAGCTATTCACAAGATGTGAATAACACAATTCTAATAATTGAATATTATTATAAATATATACAATTATATAAGTTAAATACCCAAGAAATATCTAAGGATTTAGAGAAAAATATAATTTATTCAAATGAACTTATGTATATATATTTACTAAGTACACATAATTATTAAAATAGCATTGTAAACGTAAAACAGTACATATATATATAAACATTTAATTTTCTTCAAAAACTTTTAAGAATATGGATTCTCACATCTGCCTTGCATTGATGTTCGCTGTCCAAAAAATACGACACTACATCCTCTCTCATAGAGTCATTTTGATTTCGAAGGCAGATCCGCTCCGATATTTAATGTCCAAGCCTGTGCTCTTGGGGCGAATAGCCAAATGGTCACTCATCATCTCTGAGTTTGAGATAAAATTTATGCCACCAAAGGTGATCAGAGGGCAAGCTCTTGCTGACTTCTTGGCTGCTCATCGTACTCCCGATGACATGGAGTTACCTGCTGATTTGCCCGATGAAGAGGTATTCACAACAGAAACACTTACATGGCAGCTATATTTTGATAGGGCAGCAAGAAGAAATGAAGTTAGGGCAGGATTAGTGTTCATCACGCCGTCTGGGGGCTTAATCCCATACTCATTCTCTTTACTGACTTTAAGTTCAAATAATGTGGCAGAATACGAGGCACTCATCATTGGCCTTGAAATTGCCCTCGAGATGCATATTGATTGTTTGCAAGCATATGGTGATTCACAGTTAGTCTTCAGACAGTTGAATGGCCAATACGCAGTCAGAAGTACTACTCTCGTCCCATACCAGGAAAATGATAAAGCTGATGCACTAGCTAATTTGGTTGCATCGTTAACGTTACCTGACGAAAGGGATATCCAAATCACGGTTGGGGAACATTACTTACTACCCCCAGCTATAGAGAAAATGGAAGAAGTTGTTGATTTAAACGTCATTACGGCTTCCGAATGTGAGGAGGAACCAGATGACCTTGATTGGCGCCATCCCATAATCAAGTATCTCCAACATGGCAAGTTGCCAAATGACTCAAGGAAAATTGCTGAAGTCTGATGTAGGGCCACTCAGTTTCTGTATTTAAATGACACCTTGTACAAACGGTCATTTGATGGTATGTTGCTAAGGTGTCTGTGGAAACAAGACGCAACTAAAGCCCTTCATGATACTCATGCTGGCACTTACGGTGCTCATCAAGCTGGTCCAAAACTCTCAAACCAACTGAAAAGATTGGGTTATTACTGGCCAACAATTGTCCGAGACTCAATGAAATTTGCAACCACATGTAAAGATTGCCAGTTACATGGAGACTTTATTCCCCAGCCACCCCAACAACTGCATCCAACAACTTTGTCTTGGCCATTTGAAGCTTGGGGATTAGATGTTATTGGCATGATAAAGCCTAAGTCATCACATCAACATCAATACATCTTTGCTACGACCGATTACTTCTCTAAATGGGCTGAAGCAATTCCTTTAAAGGAGGTACGAGCAGACGATATTACAAACTTCATAAGGAACCACATCATCTACCGTTATGGGGTTCCATTGAAGATTATATCTGACAATGCATTGCATTTCAAATGCAAGTCCATGACCAAGTTGTGCGAGAAGTATAAGTTTCGACACTCGTTCTCCGCGAGTTACAATCCGTTGTCAAACAGTCAAGCTGAAGCTTTCAATAAGGTATTGTGCAATATCTTGAAGAAGATGGTCTCAGGAAACAAAAGAGATTGGCATGAACGCCTCCCTGAAGCATTATGGGCTTACAAGACGACCATACGCAACTCAACAAGATGTACACCGTACAATTTGGTGTTTGGCTCCGAGGTTGTTCTACCATTAGAGGTCCAATTGCCATCATTAAGGGTAGCCTTATAGCTAACAAACCCCGATGAGAACACAAATGTGAGCCTAGCAGAACTGGAAACTCTCGATGAGAAAAGACTAGCAGCTCAACAAAGGCTCGAAATATATCAGGCTCAGGTTGCAGGGGCATTCAATAGAAAAATTAAGTTCAGATCTTTCTCAATTGGAGATTTGGTTTTAACTTTCCGAAGACTCTTAGTCATTACCAGGAAAATGCACGGTAAGTTTTAATCCAAGTGGGAGGGGCCCTACGTCATTACTAAGGTTTTCTCCAAGGGTACCTACGAATTGTCAAACTTCGAAGGCAAGTGCATATATCCTTGTGTGAATAGAAAATTCGTCAAGAAGTTTTATGCCTGATGGTGGTTAGGAAAAAAAAAACGCTCGTTGGGCTAAAAACTCGAAAGGGCGACCTAAGCAAACTTAAAGCTAAAAAAAAAAAAAGGTGGCTCGTTGGGCTAAAAACCTGAAAGGGCGGTCCAAGCAAAAATTAGAGCACCAAAATAATAATAATAATAATAAAGGCTTTGTGGGCTGAAAACCCGAAAAGGTGGCCCAAGCTAAAGAACTACAGTTGACTTGATCCCTCAAAAAGGGTACGTAGGCAGTCTAGTCCCTAAAAAAAAGCTAGATGCAATCACAAGACCCAAAATCCCCCTTCATTACCTTAATTCGAGGAGGATGAACTACGTTCGGCTTGATCCCTTCACAGGGTACGTAGGCAAGCTAGCCCAAAAGCTAGACGCATCCGTAAATTATCATAAATGCATGTTTGTCCACCGATGGTGTTAACACGTGGTTAAATAGTTGTATACTATACAAGAACTCCAACTTCACACGAGTATAAACTGTGAAATAGGAAAGCAGAATCCTACAAAATCTTTATTCTAAAAAAATTGTTCTTGGTGGAAAAACCACATTACAAGAGCAAGGAATACTGAAGCAAAGGCCTACCTCCGAATTCTTGGAGGATGAACCATACTACAAGAACGCTTATTGAAGGGAAAAAGCATGCTAAACAAAAAAAATAACAATAATGATAATAAGCTCATCTCTTAGAGCTCACTACAAGAAGAAAATAGGGCATTAATCAGACGGTGGATCTCTCGCTCTTAAGCCTTCATTGACAGTTGAGTGCTCCCGATCTGGGGAAGTAGATCTTCTTTAGCATCAATTCTGGATTGTTGAAGTTGTGTTGCTTGTTCATTTTGATGCTACAAAGAAATCTCCAAGTTCATCTTTTGCATATTAAGGGAAGTTTTCTTAGCTTCATGCTCTTCCTGCATTTGGCAAACTCTCTCTTCTGCTTCCCTGATGGTAACTTCCTTAACATCAAAGTCTTCAATCTCTTTAGCAACCTCTGCAAGTTTTGTCTCAAGAGCCAGCATGGTGTTTAAACATTCGTCGTGTTGACGAATCAAATCGTGAATCACATCAACATTCACATCTCCTAAGCCTTCAATATAGGCACTGCTCTTGGAATGTCGTCTGGAAAGCTCAAAAATCCAGTCCACAAGCTGGGCAAATTGTTTAAATGCAGTTTCACCACACCCAAGAATGTCAACTGTTGACCCCAAAAGTCGAAGGGCCTTGATGATCTCATAATGGTGCATATGAAGTTGAGCAGGCGTCTCTAAGGAGTAAAGTCTGGTAAAGATACCTTCAATTTCTCTACTGATAAAATCCCACATACTCTCTTTTACTCCATTCCCAAAAATCTGATAAACAAAGTTCTCGACTGATACCAAATTTTGGAGGGGTCGCACAACTGTTATAAGCCCTACACCTTCAGGAAACTGATCATCAACTGGGCTATTCTGAACTTGCTAAAATTCAGACACTTCAGCTAGGAGGTCTGACCCACTACTACCCATGTTGGAGTTAGCGCTCTCATGATGAATGCTTTCCTCTTCACCTGAAGAAATGACCTCAAAGGTTGGGTTATCTGCATTAATAGGCTCCATTGCGCAAGGAAAATAGATGTCATCAAACCTCATTTCTTCGTCGGGTACATGGTTAGAGCTTTCATCCTCAACCTTGTTGTGATTTTCATGACGTGCCCGTTTGAGGTGTAAGTCTTGATTAACCCTTTGGGATTGGTGCATCACGTGATTAACCCCTGAGAAATATTGCCTTTTAGCACTGTGAATTCTCTTCTTGAGTCCTCTACTCGAAGAAGCACCATGAGGTGGTAAAGATGAATTAAAGCTGCTTTTGCTCATGCCTGTCGAGATACTTTTCAAATTATCAGTCAAAAAGACGTGGTCCCTCCTTAGGACATACCTGTCTACCACTGAGAAAATTTTTGACACAGAAAAGCCCATGTAAGGTGCACATGCAGTCATCCACCATCTACAATACCACCAAGAGCATTCTCCAATGCGAGTAGAGCACGGAATATAGAAACGCGCCGTGGTATCTTTGCGTAAAAGGACCGCTTGGGCTCTCGCCAACTTCTCAATCCCGCATCGCTGCCTCTCACATACACTAAATAAAAGCTTGTTCGCCGGAACTCCTTAATCAAAGCCAAACCGGTGAGCAAATCTGTTGGAGTAGTAAGGCTCCAACCAAAGATCGCCACCTACCTTTACAAGAAGCAGTGTAGAGCGCATACAAACCAAGAACTCAAAGGCATCGTCCGCAAGAATCTCCGTGTCTAAAAGAATGCAATCTTCATGTGCAAGGAAAACACTGGGGCGATAAACCATAAACTCACTCTGAAGATTATTCTAGCTTGATTAGAGCTGACATATTTGGCTTCAATCTGACTATACCTCGCTAGAAGAGGGTAATGTGCTGGAAAATCGTTATCACATCTGACTATACCTTGCTAGAATAGGGTAATGTGCTCCCCTAACCATCTAATCACATAATGAATGGGAAGATATGCATTTGCTAAACCAGGACCCCTACGATAAGTAGCAACTATACCCAGGGCATGATAAATAAGTCCCAACATTACTGAAGCAAGTGAAACTCTAAACCCTCTCGCCATCAAACTTGCCTTATAGCATTATCAAGGGGCAAGACAAAACGGCTAAGCCAAAAGGCTAAGAAAGCGCCAATTGTCCTTCACGTGAAATGTTCAAGGGAAATTTGAGGTCTTTCGGCCTTTGTTTGGGAATTATGTTATTGTTATTTCCCGCAGCACCATATATGGCTTCCCCGAAAGAAATGCTCAATCCATTGGTCATGGAAAACTTGCCCTTTCTTATGGAAAACGCATAGTTAAGATGGATTTTCAAAAGTTCACCAATGGTTGAAGGATATAAGTCTTCACGACATAATTCTTTGTTCAAGGGGATAAATTCATCATATGGGACCCAAAATTGGTAACCCGCCAATAACTTTTAGGTCGTATAAGGAAATGCCCATTTCACCATTCCCATGATGAAATGTGTTGGATAAAGGCCCCCATAACTCGCAGAATGCTCTCCAAACATTAGGACAAATGCTCGAAAGTTAGCCCGACTGAAAAATTTAAAATTGCTTCCCCATGAAATTTTGTTGCGAAGCATCCTGTGCATAACTGGATAAAATTCACCCCTAGGAAGAGACTGGTTATCTCCTTCTATCTCATTATTTACCTTCATCAAATAATGAGCTAGAAAATGTGGGCCCTTTGCTTGGGAAATTTGAATAACTCGATCTTCTTCATGGCGGTTGAGCTTGAGATGACCACTACTCACGTGATTCGTGGTGAACCAAAGAAGAAGAAGAAGAATAAAGAAGAAGAGAAAAAAGGAGAAGGAAGCAACAAAAGAAGAAAACTATTGCAGGAGAAAAATTGCAAGAGCGCAAGCACAAGAGAATACTTTTCACAAGTATACCACATCTTTCAATTAATTCTGGTTGGGTGGCAACCCTCAAATCATTTTCTTGGATGATGAATCCATATTGGGTGGCAACCCCCAAATCATTTTGTTGGATGATAAATCCATATAGGGTGACAACCCTCAAATAAAACTCTTGGATGGTAAATCCATAATGGGTGGCAACCCTTAAATCATGAATAGCAAATCCATGAGAGGATTCCTGTCCAGTAAAGCTCTGCTGAGCAAAAAGAAATCCTTTGAAACAGAAATGGTGTTTTGAGTGTTAATTCCAAAAATGTACACACAAAAAAGAGAGCGTGAATTACCCCTTGGACTCTCTGACCACTCCTCTCCATCTCTGCTTGAGAAAGCATTTATTTTTCTCTATGAGCATCAAAAAAAAAAAAAAAGGATGTTAGTCATGAAGAAAAGAATAGGCAGGGAAAAAGATGGAGATCTGCAAAAAAAAAAAAAAAGGAAGGCCATGTTTTTTTCTTTCAGAGCCTCTCTCCCTTTCTCTCTTGGATGATCCGCTTGTTGGGCATATAGGCAAAACAAACAAAAAAAAGAGAAAGAAAAGTGGTTATACGCCACTTGTGTTTCTGAAAAAAAGAAAAAAAAATGGATGAAGCATCCATGTTTTTCTTTTACTGGAGGAAAGCTTGGTGCATGCAATGGACAAAAAAAAAGGTTGAAGACAACACGTTGTTTCTCTTTTGTATGGGCTTGGTGTGGTAGGTTTGGTGTTGTAGATAACACCAACAAACAAACAAAAAAGCAACCAAGAAGAAAGAGAAGAAGAAAAGTCAACAAGCAAAAAAAAAAAAAAAAAAAAGGGAAGTGGTTGTACGCCACTTTGTTTAATTTGCATATGGATGAAGTCTGGAGGGTAGGCTAACATGAAGGAAAAGATGTCGGTCTACAAGAAGGGGTAAACCATGACCAACAAAGAAAAGTCGTACCTTGCGGAGATTTTCTTTTCAAAAAAGTCTGACAGGGAGGCAGTAAAGAGTTGATGGCATGAAGGTTGAGCCAGAGTTAGTCTGGCGCTCTAAATAGAGCAGAAGTCATGGCAGTAGTTGTTCACCCGTTTTGTGTTTGTTCCTGTGATAGAAGGGTAAAGTTCCCCATTGCCTTGAAAACCATTGACTGATCAACAAGTCAACTTTCTTTAGTATGTGAGCGTGCCACTGTTAGCAATGACAATTCTAGCAGATCTCTTGAAAATAGATAACTTGCACCCCAAGTTACTAATTTCTAAACAAGCGATTGTGAATTTGGCTGAGGAATATCAACCAAGTAAGTTCTTTTCTTGCCTTAGACTGGTGAGGACTTCACAATTTATCTTAGTACAAAGTTGGTAGTTCTTGCCAGAATAAATGGTAATAAAAGTGAACTGAAAATCATCTCTAGAAAGGCAAAAAGAATGCTGGAATTCCATTTGTCTGGATAGAAGCTTCTTATCCGGGCTGGACTGGGTATGTCTGTGCTGGACTGAACTGTCAACAACTTCAACTGCTAAGCTTTAGTTGTAAATCGTTACCAAAGCTTGATTTTGGCAGAGCTTTAATCTATTTCAAGCCTTGGAAGGCTTTTTGAACGGGCAAAACTACAACTTTTTCAGTCTGAACGGGACAGAAATGCTGGACTTGTGGATTACTGAGCCGGAACTGCACTATGGTACCTGTTCTGCTTGGTCAGGGCTCTCCATAAATTTGTTGAGGTTTTCATATTTGTGAAAACTCAAGCTCTGCTTGTCTTGGCTATTGCTGAACCAAATTTGTAATGAGAGGAATCTCGTTTTGAATTACTTATTTTCTAAGTCTGAGCTTGGAAGTTCTGAATTATGGCTGGCTTCTTCTGTGGCTTGACTGAGCTCTTGGTTGCTTCAGTTTGTTTGGGGGTTCTCAAGGATCAAGTGATCATTTTGAGTTCTTGTCTTGGGTTGAGTTTTAGTTGTTTGATTTGGTTGTTGAATTCAGTGTCTTTGATTCTGTTCACCCTCTCTTATATTTATAAGAAGTGTTTTATGGAGTAGGGCAATTCTTTTAATAATGGGCTGCAAAATTTCTCAAAAGATCTCTCAATTTTAAATACAAAGAAAAAGAGATTTTATCAATTCTGGTAGATAAGCTCTCACTAGTCAATTCTTCTGATCACTTCCCTGTCTTTTGAGAGGAAACTTAACCCTTTCTTCCAATTTTTACCTGCCCTATGTTTAAAAGTTTCAAACTGTGATGGTTAGTTTGATCTTCCATTTGAACAACTTCCTGTCCTCCTGCTTATCTCTTTTTGAGAACATGGCTTGTTTATTTCTTGGCAGAATCACCCTCTTTGGAGTAGAAAATATTATTTCCGAATATAAAAAGGGATTTTGATCTTCTGATGGCAGAGATTCAGAGAAGTCTTCTCCTAGCCATTTGCTTTTGCTAGCCCTAGTTTGAAATATTGACTTTTCAAAGTCAGAAACATCACGTGGGTCTGTTCCTGTTTTGGGTTTTCTTCTTTTTTAGTCATGGTAAGCCCAAATTCGAGTTTGGACCATGGGTTCTTTCTTTTCTTGGTTTTTCCGGGCCCAAGTCTTATTATTTATGTTTTTAGACAGATCCTGGGCTGGGCCTCCTTTGGATTTGGGCTTTATTTTCTGTTTATTTTGCAAAGCCCAGACTGCTTGAGTCTTATGGCTTCATCTTGGGCTCTTTCGTGTTGGGCTGTGCGTGCAGAATTTTGGCCCAAACAGTAGTGTACTCTTCTCCAAGTCAAAAATTACAAGTCCTTCACAATCTCTATCTCCGAAGTCCTAGTTCAATTGTGATTGGTTTTTGATAAACCAAATAAGCACAGACCAACATATATAAAAAAAATGTTATAGGGCCCATAGTCAGATTATTGGGTCATATACCCTTTAATTCTTAAAAGCCCAATATATTTAATGGGTGGCTAAATAATTACCCATTAAATTTGCAAAACCCCCAAATTTCCTATCATATGGTTAATGGATTAATTTAAAAATCCCCATAGCCATATTTGGGTCCAAGTGCAAATGTTAACTTTAGAAAATTAGTGGGTTCATCAAAATTACTCATTAATTTTCTGGGACATTGACAAAAAAAAAAAAGGTACAAAACCATCCAAATTTTCCCATTGATCATCTACCCATGAAAATTCTAATGAGATTAAATTTGAATCTCAAAACGCAAACTCTCAATTAGTGGGCCACACTTGCCCATTAATATCCAATTTTTCCCATAGGTCATCTACCTATGAAAATCTTCAAATCGTTGATCGGTGCATAATTACATATCTTTTTATACCCTTCTAACTTATGATTTGGTTATGTTTTTGAGTTAAACTTGTACTTTTAATAAAGTTTGTGTATGTTTCAGTGTAATAAGGTTGAGACTCATTACATGCATTTTGAAGACAAATTAGCTCAAAACAGTGTCTGCAGATCATTCAATTTCACGGATTAACCTGTACTTGCTCAAGAAGAACCAGATAAGGAGCCATACATCATTGGAAAGATACGGAAGTCTAGTTTCCGTAGCATTTTACGGTTCATGATTCTGAGTCTTCTAGAGGAAGTTATACATGATTTAGTATATCAAGGTCAAAATTCGGCAGTATCTGCGTTACTGGGCCACAAATGACATTTGAAGGTCTTCCCAATTTTTCCTTGAGTTGGGCTGCATATTCCTGAAAAGATAAGACAAAGGGCTTGAAGATCCATATTTTTCCAGAATTTTATGAATGTATTAACAAGCCCAAAACGAACCCAAAAGAAGAGTGCAATGCATTGTCATGCATGACATATTCATGATGAAATGCACTATCTAGTGGGAATTGTTGGTGAAGTGCACTATCTTGTGGGAAGGTTAGGTGAAGCATATTCAAGTCTTATAATTGAAGTGGGAGCTGCAACACTAAGTTTAAAAAAAGAAAAATTGTTTTCAAATGTAATGGTGTGTTAGGTGAAGTTGATGAAGTGAGTGGAAAGCAATATTTAATTTAGATTTTCAACTTTCTTAGGCCTATAAATAGTGAGGTTTCCCAAGCTTGTAAACACACCCCAAGGGGGGAGCTCTCAAACATTTCTCTAGAGCTCCCCTCCCTTCTCTCCCTCAAATTCTCTTAGTTTTCCTTTCTAGTTCTCAATTGTTGTAAAAAAAATCCTTTTGCTAAATGTTTCTGAGTTCTTCTTAACTTTCCATTGTAATGTAAATTCATTTATTTAGCAATTCAAGTTTGAGTAGTTTCCAAGTTTCAATTATGGTTTTTGTTCTTATTCATTATGCTTATAAGTTAATATGCTAGTTTGAATGATTGATCACCATTAAGGCTTGCATGTTAGCTATCTTGGTTTGAATTAAGAGTAGACACCATGCTTTAATTCAAATTGAACTATGAATAGGAAGAGTATGTATGGACATTCGACAACAGGGATTAGATACATGCTTGGTTGTTTAAAATGTTCTTATATGCTTAATGGGTTCCTAATGCTTAATTTATGTTAGACAACAAATGATCAAGTTAGGGAATTAGGAACACAAGGTTAGGACCAGACACCATGGCTTAATCATACTTTAGCTAGAATCAATCCGTTAATCTAAATTGAACTTGGGAACTTATTCGCTTGAGTTAATTTCTTTTCTTTCTTCCTTGTTTGATTTATTTTCTTTCTTTCTTTTACTTATGTTCTGTACAGGGAATTGAATTAAATCAATCTATCATCAATCCTCATGGGATCGACCTCGCACTTACATATGCTAAACTACCAATGGCTCGTGCACTTGCGAGTATCACAAGTTGAGGATGCAGCTGAATCTATTTTGGTGCAACTGAATCCACACAACAAGTTTTTGGCGCCGTTGCCGGGGATTGGCAACATAGTTTGGTTCTATTTCTTTTCCCTACTTGTTTTATTTTATTTTATTTTATTTTCTCCTTTTCATGTCTTCCTAGGCACTTTCATGTTTTAAAGTTAATGATGTTAATTGACAAGTTGTGTTTGTAGTCCAACGGAACAGGACAATTGCCTAACAAGCAAGAGAACTGGGTTTAAGTCCCGGCTTACACAACACCAAAAAAAAAAAAAATTAATACTTTGAAGTATGGAATTAGATATGTGTTGTTTGTTTTTTTTCTTTTCATTTTAGTTTTTATGTCCTAATCCTTTTAATTCTCTTTCAAGTTTTTGTTTGTGTTTGTTTTAGCAATTTAGATAGCTAAATAAAAAAGGAGAGAAAATGCAACTCCAATCATGATGAGAAGTGTGGAGTAGTAGGAGAAGTCGCGACCTCCAAATACATCTATGCTCGACCTAATTGCTTCAAGGGGGAGCATTCTAATCCTTTCTCTTAATTTATTTTCTTATTATTTTAAAGTTTATGTTTCTTTTTATACAAAATTTATAAATAAATAAAAAAGATTTTTCATATGAGTTGACTTATGGTAACTCCAATGAGCATCTCTGTTAATACAGTGTCTAGGAGTTCTTTAGGCGACACCTTCGGTGTCTAAGAAGTTTGGTTTTTAAGAAGGACCATTGTGACCTCTCCAAACTTCCCGGATCCCCTGGCTGTGTTTTCTGAGGTTCTTAATTGGTAACCCGTGAGTCACTTGTATATTCGTATGTTTTTAAAATAAATTTTTCTCTTTCATTTTTCTTTTTGAATTAAAAAAAATTTTAAAAATTAAATACAAAAATTTTAAAAAAAATTTATTTTATTTTATTTTATATTAGTGTTTCTTTTTTATTTTTATTTTTGATAAAATACTAATATTTGTAAATGTTTATTAGTGGCTAGATATTAAGTTATTGTGGACTGCCAAACACTGAAACACTACCCACATTAACCCTAAAATTAACTCTCCATCTTTCATTTTATCTAGCCGCCCGCTAACCCCTGAACATCTCAACTTCCTCTTCCTCCCGAATCAAACCTTCTCCAAATTGTTGCTTATTGTAGATCTTGTCAATGGAGAAACTCCAGGAGGCCATCAGTGGAAAGCTCAAGGAGAAGGAGTCCGAATTGAGCATGGTGAAGGTGCCTAGCCCAATGGTTTTGTTGAGCTCACTGCCAGCTATCCCACCAGAAGATCCTAAGGGAAATGATACCATTGTGCAACGGGTGTTTGAGGTGATTGAGGTGCTCGTGGTTGTGTTTGCCATGGATCCCTCAGAAGTTACCATAGATGCCTTTCTATTTCATAGAGGTAGGGTGATAGAGGAAATTGAAGACATGATTCCAAATTGGGATCTGGATTGTGGATTAGAAGAGATGCAACTTGCGGCGCTGGCACATTGTCTAGATACTTGGAGGGTATATCTGCTAGATAGGAGGTTTGTGGCATGAACTGTTGTGTTGAGCAGTCATATGTATTGTACAGGTAACATCCGAGTTGAGTTTGATATTTACTTAAGTGTGCTTAACGAGTTTGACTTCCAGTTAGGGTATATGACCACAAGGCTCCGAGACTTCGTGGAGCAGATAGATGAGTTGATGATAGATGGAGCCCTATATGATTCGTCTGTTTCAGACCCTTCGGAAAGTGAGTCAGAAGAAGAGCCATGGGTGAGCTCAGCCATCGATAGCATTTTGAGAAATGCTATGTTTGAAGGATGAACCATGCAGTGCCAGGTTACCCTTAACCCCTGTTTTCTGTTTTCTTATATGCTTTTACATTGTGGATGGCTTGAGAACGCACAAATTAAACCCTATATGCAATCGTAGTACGAGTAAGTAGGGATCGTTCTATTCCGGGGATTAGGAGGGATGCTAATCAACACAAATTAAATTTATTAAACTAGAACTAAGTTAAGGGAACAGTGATTGGGGGGGGGGGGGGGGGAGTTGGATGATTTAGACCAAAGTAAAATTGACAGCAGCAAATAACTAAGATGTGAATGAAATATGGATTAAGGGATAGCTAGAGGATTCTTCTCCACACACAGAACATATGCACACAAATTGATCTCCAGTTACTCTTTCTATAAAGTATGAATGTCAAAGCCCCAAATTAATTGTGAACTGCACTAATTAACTCTCAGATTTTCCTAAGTTCATTGAATTGGACTCAGCGACTCAATCAAATTATTCTTATCAAGTTCCCTATATGAACAGCATGATAGAGATATATATCAAAGATCATTATGTTCTATGAAAATCATAAGCTTTGACAAAACATTTGTAACTATGAAAAGCATGATACTTCTGCCAGGAATTTACTTAACACAATCATGACTAGTGACTTTTACTACTTGTGAATATAAGTTCATAACGATTAGGTGAAATTCCCTCATATTCTAGCATCAAATCCCTACATGCAAACTAAGTATGCATCCTTAATAAACATGCAAGAATAAGTCCTGAATAAAACAGAAAAGTAAATCACATTCATACTTTACGAAATCATAACTGGAAGTGATCAATTCATATAAAACATATGTCCATGGCTTCGAATTCACCTCTAACTAAGAAGAAATTTAGTTACACATATTTAATAATTGAAAAGCAATATAGAATAAGAAATACATAGGATAGGATAAAGAGAAGAAAAGAACTAGATGATGGCAGCAAGGAATTCCCAAGACAGCTCCAAGCTTTGCTCCTTTTGCAACTAGCTCTCTCTCTCTCTCTCTATATATATATATGAATGTGTATGAGTAATGGATGAAGTGAATTGATGGATTGTTGAATGATTTGTGTTTAGAATTGGAGTGCTATTTATAGGGAGAATGGAAGGGGAATATTTGAATTGAATATGGTTTATGCCAATAGCACTTGTAATTAGAAACTCATTCTTTTGGCTAGTGCATTTCACCAACAAATCCGATTGTAATTAGAAACTCATTCTTTTGGCTAGTGTACTTCACCAACAAATCCCATTGTAATTAGAAACTCATTCTTTTGGCTAGTGCACTTCACCAACAAATCCCACTAGATAGTCATGCATGACATAGTCAGCTTGTGGGCCGATTTTGGGCTTGTTATTCACTCCAAAGAATTCTGGAAAAATATGGATCTTCAAGCCCTTTGTCTTATCTTTCCAAGCATATGCAGCCCAACTCAAGGAAAAATAGGAAAGACCTTCAAATGTCATTTTTGGCCCAGTAACGCAGATGCTGCCGAATTTTGACCTTGAGCTGCTAAATCGTGGATAACTTCCTCTAGAAGACTCCAAATCATGAACCGTAAAATGATACGGAAACTAGACTTCCGTATCTTTCCAATGATGTATGGCTCATTATCTGGTTCTTCTTGAGCAAGTACAGGTTAATCCGTGAATGTGACTGATCTGCAGACACTGTTTTGAGCTAACTTGTCTTCAAAATGCATGTAATGAGTCTCATCCTTATTACACTGAAACATACACAAACTTTATTAAAAGCACAAGTTTAACTCAAAAACATAACCAAATTATAAGTTAGAAGGGTACAAAAAGATATGTAATTATGCACTGATCAGTGGACAATGTCCAATTCAGGTCTGGGGGTATTAATGGAGGTTTTCAATTTTTTTTTTTTTTTTTTTTTGTTATTTGATTTGTGTTTTCAATTTTTGTTCACTTGTATTTCAATTTTTGTTCATTTGATTTGTGTTTTCAATTTTTGTTCACTTGTATTTCAATTTTTAGAATGTCATACAACCAATGCTATGAAGCTGCCATTGAGATTTTCATATCAAACATTTTACACTTCACAAAGCTTTTGCTCTTAGAATTCTGGTGGCTAAAGTACCATGCTCAGATTCTTGAAGGAGAATAGTGGAGACTACCCTAGTGAGCTATTTCGAGCCTAATTGCCTTCTGGAGAGGGTTTAAAGTGTTTCTATTCTTCATCTCTACTTATTTTCTTCAATTCACTCTAAATGATCTCATTGTTCCATTTTGATTGAATACTAGGGATGATTCTCTTTGCAGATATCAGGTGCATGCTTTCACTCATGAATAAACTCATTGAAGTGATGCTAGGCTATGTGTGTATAACCATTCTTTGTGCTTTCTTTTCACCCTACCCATTTGTGTGTTCCATCAGCTCTGTTGCAGCCAAACACTTCAAACCATTTTCTTCTATCACCCTTATAATTTCCCTAACTTTGTATCTCAATCTGAGATATTTAAACCTATTCTAGCCATACCCTATAGGTTAGAAATATACCAAGGTATGCCAAGATAAAGTTTGAGCAAGGAAGGTGCTGCCCCATGCCTAAATGTAAATTGTTGTGAATCTGTGCAATAAAGTTAAAGAAGAAGTAGATCAAGTCAAAAAAAAAAAAAAAAAAAAGATAAAGAGAAAGTGTTTCGATTTGATCTAACTGTGAAATATAAGGTCTATGCCAGCTGATGCTATGAAGTTGCAGCCATACCATGCTAAATCAATGATACCTTGCAGATCAACAAAGAATGCAACCTTGGTACGTTCTTAAGTTAATCGTGTTCCTTCCAATTCTTCCATTTCCCCTAACCTTAGCCTTTCATTACAACCTTGTGAAAGACCTAGCTGATCTTTGAGGATGTATTCATGGGTGCTGGTATGTATGAGTGTATCTGTATTCTTAGTATTTGATTCCCTTCTTGAGATCTAACCAAATATTGTGCTTCTATTTCATATACTCATTATGCTTGTTTGAGAGAATAAAGCCATAGGTTCTGAGTGATTGAGTGCTATATGTGAGAATTAGAGTTGAAGCATGTTCTTCCTTCAAGATTTGAGTATGTGTACTTTGAAGCCGTGTGCCTTTGAGCTATAGCTTCCACTTTACACACTTATTGATCATCTATCTTGGCAATTCTATGGTGTTGGAGGTATGACTAAAGTTTTCTTTCATTTTCATTAGTTGTTTTCAAAGTTAGTTTTCTAACCTTTTGTTTTGTAGAGTCAGTAAAGCGTTTGTGGGTATCATTTCTGTTAAACCCTCAGGAGACACAACTTCTCCTACTAGGGATGCCTAGAGGTTTAAAGGCTTGTTGCATGCACTCAATGCAATCGAGTTACCTACGAAAGTGGTCTAATAAATTTCTCGTTTTGTTTTTATCTTTGTTTTCCTTTTGTTTTACTCGAGGACTAGTAAAATCTAGGTTTGAGGGTATTTGATCGGTGCATAATTACATATCTTTTTATACCCTTCTAACTTATGATTTGGTTATATTTTTGAGTTAAACTTGTGCTTTTAATAAAGTTTGTGTATGTTTCAGTGTAATAAGGTTGAGACTCATTACATGCATTTTGAAGACAAATTAGCTCAAAACAGTGTCTGCAGATCATTCAATTTCACGGATTAACCTGTACTTGCTCAAGAAGAACCAGATAATGAGCCATACATCATTGGAAAGATACGGAAGTCTAGTTTCTGTAGCATTTTACGGTTCATGATTCTGAGTCTTCTAGAGGAAGTTATACATGATTTAGTAGATCAAGGTCAAAATTCGGCAGCATCTGCGTTACTGAGCCACAAATGACATTTGAAGGTCTTCCCAATTTTTCCTTGAGTTGGGCTGCATATGCTTGGAAAGATAAGACAAAGGGCTTGAAGATCCATATTTTTCCAAAATTTTATGAATGTATTAACAAGCCCAAAACGAACCCAAAAGAAGAGTGCAATGCATTGTCATGCATGACATATGCATGATGAAATGCACTATCTAGTGGGAATTGTTGGTGAAGTGCACTATCTTGTGGGAAGGTTAGGTGAAGCATATTCAAGTCTTATAATTGAAGTGGGAGCTGCAACACTAAGTTTAAAGAAAGAAAAATTGTTTTCAAATGTAATGGTGTTTTAGGTGAAGTTGATGAAGTGAGTGGAAAGCAATATTTAATTTAGATTTTCAACTTCCTTAGGCCTATAAATAGTGAGGTTTCCCAAGCTTGTAAACACACCCCAAGGGGGGGAGCTCTCAAACATTTCTCTAGAGCTCCCCTCCCTTCTCTCCCTCAAATTCTCTTAGTTTTCCTTTCTAGTTCTCAATTGTTGTAAAAAAAATCCTTTTGCTAAATGTTTCTGAGTTCTTCTTAACTTTCCATTGTAATGTAAATTCATTTCTTTAGCAATTCAAGTTTGAGTAGTTTCCAAGTTTCAATTATGGTTTTTGTTCTTATTCATTATGCTTATAAGTTAATATGCTAGTTTGAATGATTGATCACCATTAAGGCTTGCATGTTAGCTATCTTGGTTTGAATTAAGAGTAGACACCATGCTTTAATTCGAATTGAACTATGAATAGGAAGAGTATGTATGGACATTCGACAACAGGGATTAGATACATGCTTGGTTGTTTAAAATGTTCTTCTATGCTTAATGGGTTCCTAATGCTTAATTTAGGTTAGACAACAAATGATCAAGTTAGGGAATTAGGAACACAAGGTTAGGACCAAACACCATGGCTTAATCATACTTTAGCTAGAATCAATCCGTTAATCTAAATTGAACTTGGGAACTTATTCGCTTGAGTTAATTTCTTTTCTTTATTCCTTGTTTGATTTATTTTCTTTCTTTCTTTTACTTCTGTTCTGTACAGGGAATTGAATTAAATCAATCTATCATCAATCCTCGTGGGATCGACCTCGCACTTACATATGCTAAACTACCAACGGCTCGTGCACTTGCGAGTATCACAAGTTGAGGATGCAGCTGAATCTATTTTGGTGCAATTGAATCCACACAACAATCGTCTCAAAGACACCAACGCTAAATTATTAGTCCACACTTACCCATTAATTTCCAAACTTTGGAACTACGCTGGTTTGATCCCATCAAGGGTACATAGGCAGTCTAGCATCCCAATAGACGCAACCGCAACCAAATTCTCATCAATCAAATCTCCACACAAATCAATTCCAAACTACGTTGGTTTGATCCCTTTGAAAGGGTACGTAGGCAATCTAGATATTCAATCTAGATGCAACCATCCCAAACACAATTCCATATCGAATCCCTGGTTCATTCAGCTAAATTCACTCAAACACTCCTCAATCAAATTCATTCAAATTCCCCCCCTTTGTGATGAGTCATTTATTCATTGCGAATCTTTAAACTACGAGTGGCTTGATTCCTGCAAGAGATACGTGCGCATCCTGAGGTTAGACTTGGGAATAGCTGCAAAACCAAACACACACGTTCTATTTCTTTATGATGGAATCAAAGGGTGTTCCCTTGAAGCAAGGGATTGTAATTAAGAGATTTACGTCTCGAATGGGTCGAACCTAAAACAATAAAACTCCATTAGTTAATTAGTGGTGGTGAAATTATGTTGGGAGGTTCACATTTTTCCTTCAACAGTCATCATCATCAGAATCATAATTGAAGAAATTTTGTATGGCTTTCCCACTTGAATTCTTTTTAAGAAGGAGAATAAGATTGAAGGAGATTGTGTAGTCAATTCAGTAGAATAACACTTCTTAAATAGACAAGAGAATAAGATGACTTACATGTTTGAAAATAATTGAATAAAGATAGGAAAAGATAAGGAAAGATAAGGGAATCCAATAGAGTGAGATGAACAAAGATGAGCAATGGTTCAGAACATGATTGAAACAAGACAATAAGAAATGGGAAATAATTCAAAAAATAATTGAATGAAGATCGGAAAAGATAGGGAAAGATAAGAGAATCCAATAAAGTGATATGGACAGAGTTGAGCAATGGTTCAGAACATGATTGAAATAAGACAATAGGGGATGAGAAAGGGTTCATAAAATAATTGAAGAACACAAGTGGAGGTGGGCAAAAGTTCAGAACATTATTAAATGAGGATAAAGGAATCCAATGAAGTAAAAGTAAAAGTAAAAATGGAAGACAATTATGGCAATGGCTTCAATGAAGGGTTCGAATTATTCCGAGCATACGCAAAAGTAGAAGCTCCAAGGACTGCTACCACTTTTTAAAAAATCGTGTGGTTCCATTGTTTTTAACATAAATCGTGTGCTACTTGTTTTTACTTTCAAAGTCCATGAAAAAAATGTTTTATTTTTAAGTGAAATTCTATTATGTTTTGGAATTTTAATTTTTTTAGGTTAAAATATTTAGAAAATTAAATCACAAATGTTGAAACAAAAATAATGTCAAGAAAAATTAACGAGAAAAAAAATTTAGGGACTAATTATTTTTAAATAATTTAATTAAGTTGTGGACTTAAATTATGAGTCTGCAAGGTTGGAGGGAAAAAAAATTTGAGTCATAAAAATACATAAATATGTGTATTTTAGAGATAGAAATTTAAGTTTAGCCTCAACATTGTTGGAGATGAAATTTTTTTTGTTCTAGTGGTTTGGTAATTAAATCACCCTAACATCGTTGCCTTATCCGTTCAAAAGAATTCCACATCATTGGTGATATCTAAAGATAAAAACAAATATAAACAGTTAGTCATAATCCTGTGTGCTCAAAACACATGGTCTTGATAACAATTTCCACTCCCAGTCTGCCACTGCTGCATATTCTTCAATCAAAATCTTGAGTTACCGTATCAAATCATCCCACGTGTCCAATTTAACTGAGCCCATATTCCACACATCCAACACCACCCTCGGTTCCATCCGACGGTGCTCCACAGAGCCACACAAAGAAAAACAGAGGGAAAGTGCGAGAAAGTGAGAAATCAACCAAAACGGAGATGGGTAGCTCGCGGGAGGACTTCTCGGTGGTGGTACTGGCATCGGATCTGGGTATAGATGCGAGGCCATTCTTGACGAACCAAGAAAGAGAGGTCGAAGAACAAGAGAATTGGTACGACTGCCCTCAGAACCTTATTGCCGACGAGGACTTCTCCGATCTCGAGCTCTTGCAGTTCTTTCGTGTTCAGGGCCATGACAAGTCTGGAAATCGTATTTTTCGCATAGTGGGAAAATACTTTCCCGGTAAACAAACAGATCCAACTATCCTTATCTGTTATTACAGTGGGTGAATTGTTCTTTAGTTAAATTAGCTGCGTAAATAAAAACCTGTTTCTCAGCTGAGATGTGTATTTTACTTGTCCATATATGAGTTAACTGATTATATAAGCATGTCCTAATTATTTTGGCTTCGAGGTTTCGTTTGAATTTGAAGAGTTTCTATGTTTGTTTGGGTAATTGACAGTTTTTTGGGTAAACTACTTTGTGTTTTTGATAATTTTCTTGTGTTCTTTTAGGTTAAACCCTTTACTTTTATTTATCTTTTTGGGTTTTGTGGTTCCCTTGGTATGGAACAACTGGGTTTTATGGAACTGCTTTTACTTAATTTTTAGTTTTTGAAATATGTAATGATCTGTTCGGTGAACTGTAGAAGCTGTTAATAGAATAGTACCGTTTGTGGCAAGGACTTACCTTAGGTTGCTTAATTTTGCTAATTTTTGGAAATAGTTAAGTGTTTTTCTCTTCTAGATGTGTCTCATTGGAAACAAATTGCACTTTGTGCTTTGAGTTAAATATAACACACTCTATATAGTCAGGTTTAGTATTTCAAAGCAAGACATTAGGGGTTGGTGATCACCGTCCTGTTCGTTGTTGACTTCAGCCTGTTTGGCATATCTTTCTCAATAATTCAATAAGAAAAAAAGGGTCTTCAGTTTTGTAAGGGATAGGATATCTCCCTTCTTGTACTCTGTATAAGGTATTTTTTGCTTTTAGGATGTTTGCAAATGTGAGATGGCAGGGATTCGGGCATGATGTGGGAGTATTTGACCATTGGTTTTTGAGCTGTAAAAGTCAATTTTAAATACTCTTAATGGCCGGATATAATGGTGGTGTTGATGCTGATGTGAAATGGGTTCTGTTTGGAGGGAATATTATCTTAGTTGAAACTTTTTAGGGGTTTGTTATGTCTGGTTTTGCATTTAACATTCACAAAGAAGATGGAATTTTGCTTCCTTTTGGTTTGGATAAATTCTTTTTTATATTTATATTGGTGGGAAAATAATTAATTCTTGATTTTTTGTTTTCAATCTCCTTATTCTACTTTTTAAAAACCCTGTGTCACATGACAATTGTTTTAATTTGTCTGATTTTCTTTCTGCAGCTCCAGTTGTTAGTGGAGATAGGCTGAAGAGGTATATATTCCACAAATTATGCAGTGAGCTTCCAGAAGGGCCATACTGCATTGTTTACATGCATAGTACTGTGCAAAAGGAGGATAAACTCTCCCTCTTCAACTATCTCACCTAACTTCTCTCCCCTGGCATTATATTCTAAGGTGGATTTATGAAGACCTTCCTTCATATTTGAAGGACAGGCTTCAGATTGTGTACTTCATTCACCCTGGGCTCCGATCAAGACTTGTCTTTGCCACTCTTGGCCGATTCTTCTTAACTGGAGGGTGAGTGATTTCATATACTTTGTAAACCCTCAATCTAATAATAATGATTTCTTATTATTATTATTATAAAAAACAAACAAATTAGTGAATATAACGGAGAGTTTGTGGATTAGTATTTTGATATTATTGACATGTCTCTTGACTTTGCTTAATACTGTCTTGAAACTTGGTGATTATTTTGTTCAATGAACTGCAATTTAGACAAATCTGTCTTTGAGATAAGTAGGAAAAAAATCATTTTGATGGCTGATGTTGAAATTCTTCAATTTATGTTTCAAGCAACATTATAGGATGTACTATGTAGTCATGCAGATTATGCCCAAGCATCCTCAAATGACTATATTTCCCTATTAATCCATGTCTAAGTTACAGCCAACAGTGAATTGAGAAGCATAATCGATGTGGTATTCGTTTTGTGTTCTAAAAATATCTTTGTTTGCAGCCTATATTGGAAAATCAAGTATGTAAGCCGCCTGCAGTACCTTTGGGAGGATATAAAGAAGGGAGAGGTGGAGATTCCTGAATTCGTGAAAGGTCACGATGATGTTCTCGAGCATAGACCGCTAACAGATTATGGCATTGAACCCGACCCTCTTCACATGATTGAGGTTCCGTCAACAGCCTACTCATTTGGAAGGTATGAGGAGAGATGGGCATCAAGAGAATATACGTCGTAATTGGTACTATGTAAACAGCCCTTCCCTACTAATTGGGATTTAGGCGTCAATAAGTTGGCTTGATAGGTGGCTATCCTATGTATGCAATGTTTTGTACAGAATAATACTGATTATTGCGTACTACGAATTCAACTATAGTTTACACATACTTTATCTTATACGCTTTTGGGTATTAGATTTTCTTTTTAACTTCCACGCTTTGTTTCGTTTTCTCCTTTATATCTCCCAGTCAGTTTCAACTCTTTCTGCTTGACCGTTCTGCTCTAGCTTAGATTTGGAGGCCTTGTCTCCTTTGTAGATTCTTTGTTTTTATGTCTTTCTTCTTTTCTGATGGTGAGGCTGCTAGTGCTTAAGGTGTTTGGGGTGGTTGTGGTCATGGTCATTGCAATATGGTAGAGTTGGTGATGTCGATGGCATTTAAGGTTTATCTTTTTGGCAAACCTAAAGTCTACGGAATTTAATGCCCATCTTTTTAGAGGTATCAATCTAATATAAATGAGTGATGCTGGTGTTGGTGGTGATACTTGGGCACGTTCAAGATTGGTGGTGGTGTTAGGTGTGATACTGAACCTCAATTTTTATACTTCACTGGCATGAATACATCAACATAATAATTCACTGGCATGAATAAATGGAAGTTCCAGCATACATATGTACATGTACATATGCATCTGTTTTTGTATTTGTAGTCTGAAGGAAGTCGGAGAGAAGAAAAAGGAGGCAAAGAAGGCATTACTTAAACAAGCGGTAGAATGCCACTAATAAGCAAACAAAGAAAAAAACCAACACTTTTCGCGCAAATGATACGCACAACATAGCCTGTCTGGTTAGAAAACTGTTAAGCCAAGTTGCCAAATGACATGTCTCACATCACACACCGTGAACAAGGTGATTGGTGTTAGGAAGGCCACAAGTAGGCCCTATTTGGCTCCCTCTCTGGCAGCTTCCTACCTTACCCAAGAAAGGGCATCGGTGATGTTTCCTTCTATAAATCGTATCTTTTGGCATAGGTAAATTACACAAGAATTCATGTAAGATTGAATCCTAGAACTCACCCTCCAACACAGTTCTTGAGGGGAAGAAGGTATCATTAGGCTCAAAGTGAATTGATGATATTAAATCATAGCACTTTGGATGGGGCTCAGGGAGTTATAATCTCCATCACCAGAAATGCCGCACCCATGGACATTAAGTCAGCAAAACCAAGGACAAAGTTAGGGGCTTCAAAGGCAGGCATTACACGAACGTGAAGAGAGTCCAGGCCTAGAGTGTCTCCATGATGTAAAATACATCATAGACCGTTGTGGCACAGGGGAGTTTACTCACCTCAGAATCGCTTTCGAGTGGCAACGGTGACATATGGAACATATCTAAGAGTAATCGAGCTTACATGGTACCATCAAAGGCCAAAGTATTGCCCAGCATGGAAACTTCCAAATCCACATTCTACCACAAATACGATTCCTCTTTTCTAGATGACAACTTTTTTTTCTTTTTTTTTCCTCCCCTTAAATTGTAACCTTCACGGTGACTACCTTTAATACTAAGGAAAAGGGAGTTTCTAAGCACTCTAAACTCCGGACGATGCAGGATTAAAAGATACAAAACGGGACACCATTTTTAATTTTATAAATACTCGATTAAAACAAACTTTCAGAAGTTTGATAATTTTATAAATATAGGAAGAATAAACAAAGAAACGAAGAAGAAACTGAACGAAGAGCCAAGGAAGAGCTGCACTCACCGTTTGATTATGACAGTAATATGTCTGTGAACAAACTCTCTGCAAACGTATGTACAAAAATTCCCAATTTAATAGGGCTTTCTTTTTTATGTTTATGTGGGTTTTAAATTTGGGGACATTTGTATCTATTTATGTGAGTTTTTTACTATATTCAAAATGGATAAAAATTGGCTATTTTTTATAAGTTCTCCAATCCCAAAAACTACAAGGGGGAGGGAGGAACAGAGGAAGAAAAAAAAAGGAAGGAAAAAACGGAAAAATGTTCAGAGCTCTCACTCTCAGACGCTCACTCCAGTCCCTCCACCACCACAACCACCTCAAGCCACTCATTTCCACCGCCATCCCCCAAAACCCACTGAACCCATTAAGCCCAGCACGCGCATGTTCCAGTCTTTCATCGCCATCAGCATCTTCATCAGCCTCTGAGCTCCGCAAGTACTTGGGCTACACAGCCCTCGTCTTGTTCTCCGCTGCAGCCACCTACTACTCCTTCCCTTTCCCTGAAAATGCCAAGCACAAAAAAGCCCAGATTTTCCGCTATGCTCCTCTGCCCGAGGAGCTCCACACAGTCTCCAACTGGAGCGGGACCCACGAGGTCCAGACCCGGGTTTTCCACCAGCCCGAGACTCTTGAGGAGCTGGAAAAGGTTGTCAAGGATGCCCATGAGAAGAAAACCCGGATTCGGCCTGTCGGGTCCGGGTTGTCCCCGAATGGGATTGGATTGTCCAGGGCTGGAATGGTCAATTTGGCGCTGATGGATAAGGTTTTGGAGGTGGATAAGGAGAGAAGAGGGTGAGAGTGCAATCTGGGATAAGGGTGCAGGAATTGGTAGATGGGATCAAGGAACATGGCCTTACTCTGCAGAACTTTGCCTCCATTAGGGAGCAGCAGATTGGTGGCATTTTGCAGGTTGGTTTGTTTTTTTGTTAAGTTTGATGTGGGTTTTGGTTGAACTCTTTCCAATTGACTGGCCTCATCACATTTTGATTTTTGCTAATATGATCTTTCTCTTTGCCTCATGTTCATATGCGTGTAGGTTGGTGCACATGGTACTGGTGCAAAATTGCCTCCGATGGATGAACAGGTGATCAGTATGAAGCTGGTCACTCCTGCTAAGGGAACAATAGAAATCTCTAAAGAGAAAGATCCAGAGCTGTTTTATTTAGCCTGTGGCCTTGGTGGCCTTGGAGTGGTTGCTGAAGTCACCATCCAGTGCGTTGAGAGACAGGAGCTTGTAGAGCACACTTCTGTTTCAAACATGGAAGAGATCAAGAAAAATCATAAGTAATTATTTATTCCTTTCATTGTTAGATTTATTGGTTTATCTTTCATTCAGATAGTAAGTACAAAATGCATGAGTGTTGCTTGCAAGTTACAAATTGCAACAAGTTTATGGAAAGATTAAAACTATTGAGTGTGAGGCAACCATTGTTTGGTTTGGAGCTAGGGCTTTACAATGTTTTAAGGGATGGTTAAACCACTTCGATTGAATGCTGAGATTTCAAAGTTGTTCGATTGCGGTGGCTTGTAATGCAAACCCTTCATTGAATTTCATCTAGTGATTTTTTTGTTTTGAAGAAAAAAGAGAAACTACAATAAAAACCACTCACAAAAAAGGTAAGTTAGAAAAAGCTCAAATTTTGAAAATTTTAGTCTCACTTCACAGCTGCTAACAATACAACATTATAAAAGAATGATCATTTCAGCTAGTAATAGCAACACTTTCCGGTGAAAAATAAAAATTGTCGATCACTGATGCATCAACATGTACATGTGGCTTAAATCTCAGAAGTCATTGATTAGTAAGGGTAAGCTGTATGTCCTGTTTTTGCTTATTTTTAACGAATTCTCTCTCTCTCTCTCTCTCTCTCTCTCTCTCTCTCTCTCTCTCTCTCTCTCTCTCTCTCTCTCTCTCGTATTTTGACTCACTGTGCGCTTATGCAATGTTAATATTATAGCGTGATATGGAATCAGGAAATGAATGGTACATGATCTGTTTGTTTCACAGGAAATTACTATCTGAGAATAAACATGTGAAGTACCTTTATATTCCATATAGCGACACTGTTGTGGTTGTGACGTGTAACCCTGTTTCAAAATGGAAAGGTCCCCCAAAGTTCAAACCCAAATATAGCAGCGATGAAGCCATACAGCACGTTCGAGATCTCTACAAGGAATGCCTCCAGAAGTGCAGGTATCGTTGTTTTCTGGTCCTGTTCAACCATATAATCTAGCAAGATATTTTCTCCTGTTTGAGCTGAAGGACAATAAGCTGTACAGGCTGAATGTCTCTTATTCTCTTTTATCATTTTCTTTATTTTCATATTCTCTTGGCTTAGAGGACCTGTGCAAGTGCAATAAAGTAAAGGCATCAAAGTACTGCTAGAGCCATGTGGTGAAATGGGAAACAAAAACTTTTTGCAACGTGGTCTTAAATGACTGCTCTGTTTCTTTCATTTCTCTGTTTCAATGTTCAGTGGCTTTGATATTCTAGATTTCTTACTACTAGAACTTGGAACTCTGTTTATATACTGTTAAGACAATACTCATTAGCACTTAATATAGATGCATACGCTTATACTCTTGTAAGCTTGGGCAAGCTAGATTGGGCTTGGTTTAACCAAGGTCAACCCAGGTCGTGAAATCCCAACTGGAATGTTGTATGCAGGTTGGTGGGCATGGATTGCAAACTCCTAGAGCTGTCTTTGGTGTTGTTGTGTTAGCATAAAACGGATTACTGGTCCTCCATTGTTCTTCCCTATTATCTGTTCTTTTTTGCTTCATATAATCAAAAACTCCCATATTGCTATTGTGTTGATTCATCTGTTCGTTGCAGCTAACCATTTACACATTTTACTTGCAGTGTAGTTCCAGTTAAGAATGACGTGGACATAAATGAGCTCTCATTTACAGAGTTGAGAGATAAACTGCTTGCTCTAGATCCTCTCGACAAAGATCATGTTGTAAAAGTTAATCAAGCTGAGGCTGAATTCTGGAGGAAGTCAGAGGGATACAGAGTGGGATGGAGTGATGAAATTCTGGGCTTTGATTGTGGTGGTCAACAGTGGGTTTCAGAAACTTGTTTTCCAGTTGGAACCCTTTCCAAACCAAGCATGAAAGACCTTGAATACATAGAAGATGTAAAGCAGCTCATAGAGAAGAACGAGGTACCAGCACCTGCTCCAATAGAGCAGCGCTGGACAGCATGTACTAAGAGCCCCATGAGTCCAGCTTCAAGTACAAAAGACGATGATATATTTTCGTGGGTAATTTCATGAACCAATGTTTTCTCGCATTGTTCTTTATATCTCTTGGGTTAATTCCTTATGCATATCTTGAATTAGAAAGGTGTCAGTGGTATAAAAACGTTAATCACTTGTTGACCATGCATACAAGGACAATTTTAGGGTTAAGGTTTTTTTTTAAATTTACCGTGATTAAGCATGATAGATGAATTGGTGGTACAAGTCTTCTGGGGTTTAGTGTAAAAGTATGTTCCCTTTACATTGAGCATACGGAGGATGTTTGTGCTTATAGCTGGTATTTCTGGCATAGGTTCTAACATGAACATGACATATTTATTAAATAGGTAACACATCACTACCTATGTAACCTGTTAATAAACAGATTTCATCCAGAACCCATTGACCCGTGTAATAAATGGATCTTGTTAATGATATGACATGATACAACCCACTTGAAATAGGTCACCATTTAACACCTTTATGAGAATTCAACCTACTTCACATGTATTTGTTTTTATAAGACCCAAACTTTATGAGTAAACTGACAGAAAATACGTAGGATGAATGAGAAGTCCGTCAAAAACTAATTCGTCTACGACAAAAAAAAAAAAAAACATCTGAAGAATGAAAAAGATGAGGTACTATAGTATCTTGTAATTTTGTACACCTATTTAACTTGTTTAGTATCATGTATCTTACATCCAACCCAACAACAGTTGACAATGGGTAGAGACGCCCAGGGCATCATGTATCTTAGTACCACTCTGCGAGGCTTTACTTCCACAATGTGGTACAGTACTCTCAACACTACATACAAATTATAAATTAAGAATGAGTACCCAATTTTAATAGGAATAGAATCGCCCAATGGTACTTTTAGATTTTTTCAACTACTTGTAAATACTTAATTTTGCATTGGACAATTGAGAAAAAGGTTTTTGTGAAAATTATTTAAATGTGACAAAAAATAATCAACCACCAAGTAAATAAATGTAGTAACATACAATGATCATATTAGTATCCATATCCATATTTGGGGCTGTATCTGTATTGGATACTCACCCTGGCCAAAATATTACATATCTCTGCTATGTTACATGTATGTGGAATTAGTTAACTCTCTTATCAAATGCTGTTACCAAATACAATGCTCATGTGTAAAAGCTGTTTTAAATTTTGTATCAGGTTGGTATAATCATGTACCTTCCTACAACGGATGCCCGCCAAAGAAAGGAAATTACAGAAGAGTTTTTCCACTACAGGCGTCTGACCCAAGTACAGTTGTGGGATAAGTATTCTGCTTATGAACACTGGGCAAAGATTGAGGTAGTAAATATCATCTTAGATGATTGTCTTCATAGAATCTTTCTAAAATGATGTTACCACCATGATATTATGGAATCCTGAAGAGTGAATTTATTATTTTCAATACCCTCAAACTCATGCTAAATTTCCAACATCTTAGCAAACTTAATTTTTTACAGGGTTTGCATTCACTTGCAATCTCAACATCAATTTTATTTTCTAAGGCAACACCTATTGTAACGTGTCCAGATTAAAGTTGTTTGTAGATCAAGCTGCTTCTTTTAGGATTCTATCAATTTATCTTTTGTAAAATGACTGAATAAAACATGTTATATTATCACTGGTGTGCATTTTATTTAGACATGCGTATCGTGCACAGGTTCCAAAGGACAAAGAAGAGCTTGCCGCTCTCCAGGCCAGGCTAAGAAAGCGTTTTCCAGTTGATGCATACAATAAAGCACGAAAGGAGTTGGACCCGAGCAGGATCCTTTCAAATAACAAGCTGGAAAAGCTGTTCCCATTATCGGATACCATTTGAGAAGCATCCTTCAGTGGTTAGTTATTGATTAATATGGCTTTTCACTAAATTTGAATGCATTTTAGCTTCAATAAAAAAAAAATTCCGCCAAATCTGCCTCGAGCATCTTTAGACCTAAGAATATAACTGTAAATTTAAGTGGAATCATGAGATACGATGTGGTGTATTATTACATTTATTGATAATGGTAAAAAGGAAAGCCTTTTGGACACAGCCTTCGATCTCCAATATATTGACTTTGATTCTCAGGCCTCGATGTGCATTGGAAACATATCTTTTCTGGGGCTTGCTCGATATAAATTGCTTGTTTGAACAATTGGGAAGTGCCAAAACAATTCAATTAGGGTTCTATGTGTACCTCGCATCTTTTTACCCTGAGTAATAGTGAGCAAATATTGTGTAGAAAATATGTTTAACCCATTCAAAAAAGTGGGGTGTATTTCAAATGTTCTTGTTGCGTTGATGTAACTCATATAACGTACTTATGTATAAGGAAAATAGACAGACGCAGGGAAAAATAAGAAGACTGAGCAGAAAAGGAAAATATGATGGTATATTATTACAATATGTGGATACACAGGGAAAAATAATAACAGTCAGGCAACCGCCCCAAGCTAAACAAAGATACAAGAGTAAGCTAGGAAGCTATTATGGTAGTCGTGCTTATAGTAATTCAGAAGCATTCCTCACAAAGCCAACAGCAGCATAAGGCAAAGAGGCTGCACCAATAGATATCACAAAAGAAACAAAATGATTAGCTTCAATTGACAGGACAAGGGAAAAAAGTATGCAGTTTTGAATGCTACAAGTATAGGACGAATAGGTTCCACTATGAGGAGATCCATAGTGCTCGGGGATGCAGTAATTTGGGTTTTAGGTATAAGTCCACTAATTTCTGCAGTGATTCTATTGGATTTTGGCTTGCGAGTTTTTTTTTTTAATACAATCGATAGTCTAAACTATAAGGGGTAGGGGGTTGCTCACACACACACTACCAAGGGGCCATGAGGTTAGAACTTGAGACCATTGGTCTGCAAGTCAAGGCTCTTTCCCACTTGGCTAGACTCCGTTGGTGACTTATGAGTTAGGTAGCAGGTCTCCTGCTTTTCTAAGATTTAAGAAATTTTTACAATGATGATTGAAAGGAAAAAAAACTGATGCATAAGATGTCTAACAACTTACCATCCCTCAATAAAGCCCCTGTCTCCTTTCTTTTTGGTTCGAGGCCTAAACTTCTTCCCAGTTGGGGGATTCTCAGTTGCAGTTGGGTATCCTTCAAACCAATACCATATTTTAAAAAATAATAATAATAATAACAACAAAAGTGAGTCCTGCTATATCATAAGGATAAAAATAAAATTTGTCGCACAGAAAGAAGGTACCTGCTGGAGGTCGGTTCTCTATTTGTGCCTGTGTCTTGGCCATCTTGGAGAAGAAACAGCAGAAGCTATGATCTAACTTAAGACGAAAGATCAAATTCGATTCAAAGATCGGTGTCTAGGTGACTCTAGTATAAATCTGTATGTGGTGGTGTAAATGCTGATTCATCTGTGAATGCATACATATATATATATATATATATATATAGAGAGAGAGAGAGAGAGAGAGAGAGAGAGAGAGAGAGAGAGAGAGAGAGAGAGGCTCATGAACCCTATAATGGTATAATGGAGTAAAGATTCTGATATTGGTCGGCTTCTAGTAATGTAATGTCTAAAGAGCCTTTTTCTAAAGGCAGAGCATATTGTGGATTTGAGTTTGGTTATGAATCTGTCCAGCTGACATGTGGTTCTGATTCTTGAGAGAGGGCTCCAGATACGTCCTTCAACTTTTGGCCACTATCATCTTCTCAGCATCAATTGTTTGAAGCCAGATTGGCGAGCCAAAATTTGCATTAAAACACTGAAATAAAACAAAGGTTCATCCACGTCATACAATTCCAAAAGCAAGCAGGAAAGGCTAATAAAAGGCAAGAAAACAGGAATTTCCAATAGACATGCGGGTTGCTTTTGATTTGGATTCTTTACTTGCTGAAGAGGAGAATAAAAAGCAGTGGAAAAAGCATAAAAAGAGTTGATAAAAGGTGTGAAAACAAGAATTCTCTACACAGGGTTTCAATCAGTGATAATTGTTCACAATTTTAATGCTTATTTATACAGAGAATATGTGCTTCCACTGTTTTATAAAAGAAATGCATTAAGAACAAGGTGTTGACATATGCTCCTGTGAGCTGCGGTATTTTAATTTATCTTTAAAATTTTAATATTTTTTTCAGAGACAACTGGAGTTTTTTAATTTTAGATTTTCATTTTCTCATGCAGCTCAAATTTTCGCAGTATCTCAACCAAGGAAAAGGCAAACATTGCAATGTTTTAACCTGAGGTTTAGGGTTAATTTTAACAACTATTATATTTATTATAATGTGGATTTGCATAATGTTAATGGCTTATGATTAGCATGTTGATGTGGTTTATAAATTGTTTTGTTGATTTAAAATTATATGAACTTTTTCGACAACAGTTCAGGGGTAAATGGAACCTGTTTTGATTTTAAATGAATTTTCTTAGTGTTTAGAAAAATGGATGGTATTTTTTGGTGAATGACCATATCATGTTCTGATTGTATTGATGGTATCCACGTATGGGTATATATATAGAAATTCTCATATGCGGACGTTATGTAGTTATTATCATGCGAACGCCATATATTTTCTACTACCCCTCCATACTTTCTTTCATGTTTACAATGACATTCGCACAATAATAACATGAGGACATCTGAATGAGAGAATAACTATATAATATAACGATGAGAATGTCTTTATTCTCTCAATGGGAAGATTGCTATGAAGGCATGACCGTGGCAAATAATAAAAGTTAAGGGCCCGTCTAGTAATGTTTTCGGAGAATATTTTCAGAGAATGAAAACAAGAAAACAAATTTGCATTTTCAAGAAATGAAAATGTGTCTGGTAGATTAATTAGAAAACATCTTTAGAAAACAAAAACAATGAAAACGTGTCTGGTAGTACAATTTGATAATAATAATACTATGTGAGTTATTTTTCAAGTGTATTTTTGCTAATTTATATTCTAAAAAATATTTTTAAAAATGTATAATTTGACAAATAAAAAATTATATTGTTTTTTAAAAGTTAAATTTATTTTTATCTCTTTATTTTTTCTTCCTCTTTTCTTCTCCCTTCCCAGGCCGTTCCTTTCTTTCTTCCTCTACTTTCTCTTTTATTCTCCCTGCCCAGGTCGTTCCTCTCTTTTTTACTATCTCTTCATGCCGCCGCACCCACTCCTTCCTCCCACCTCTTCCGCCACCCCCCCCCCCCCCCCCCAAGTGCTAGGGTCAATTGCTTTTTTACTAGGTGGCGAGATGTGTATTTGGGTTCAATTGGGTGTTTGGTGGTGGTGTTGGTATTGGTGTCGGTTGGGTTTGATAGATGGTGGTGATGTGGGGACTGGGTCTGTGAGGTTTGGTGTCAGTGGCGATTGCGGTGATGATTGTCTGACAGTCGTGGGCGTGGTGAATTTGATTTTCATTTATGTTTTGGTTTGATTTTCATTTCGTTTCTGTTTTGCTGGGTAGAATGATGGGGTTGTGCGCTTCTGTTTATGTTTTAGGCGTTTGTTTCCTGTGAGAATGAAAACACATTTTTTCTGTTTTTCCGAAGTACACGTGATGTTGTTCTCATTTTATGAAAACATTCTCAGTGTTTTCTGTTTTAGTCCACTGAACGGATTCTTGGTTTGTTTTTGTTCTCAGAAAATGAAAATGGGCGTTGAAAACTTAAACGAACGGCCCCTATTTCTCTCAAACTTAGTGCCCGTTTGGCATTACTTATTTTGGGTAATAAGTGATTTTAAAAAAAAAATTTGGGAAACCCAACCCATTTGGTAAACTATGAGAAAATCACTTATTGTTAAAAATTATTGTGAGAGAAAGTTATAAGGGAAAACAGCTAATGAGGTGCTTTCATTTTCTAATTATTCGAAAATCAGTTTCAAAGAGGTGTTAGGTTTAATGATTATGCGAGAATCATTTTCTGATTATGTAGGAATTAGTACCAACAACACTTTTAACAAAAAGTTTATCAAACGCCAAACTGCTTTCTCTCATAGCAAATCTGATAGCGATTATTTTCACAGCACATCAATGCCAAACTAGCCCTTAGTCGCACAAAATTGAGTTTGAGAAATTATTTGAATTGTTTTCTAAATCAAAATTATATTTTAAAGCTTCAAATATGGAGAAAATGTTATAATGATTTCACAGAATTTTGATTTATTTTTATGAGTTTTATAAATTTATTATGAATTTTGGAAGTTTAAACATTGAAAATAACAATAAATTGAAGACAATGACATGTGGCAGCGTCTGAGTGGTGCGCCTTCAATTCTTCTGAAATGTGTCACTCTCTTGTACCGCCACTTGTTATTTAGGTTTTCTTTTTAAATTTTGTTATTGTTTTTCTTAAAAAATTCACAAAAATTAATTTAAAAAATCAGAAAAATAAATCAATGTTTGCTAAACACTCCTTACAACACTATCTTTGACTATAAAGTGCCATCCCCCAAAACCCACTGAACCCATTAAGCTCAGCACGCGCATGTTCCAGTCTTTCATCGCCATCAGCATCTTCATCAGCCTCTGAGCTCCGCAAGTACTTGGGCTACACAGTCCTCGTCTTGTTCTCCGCTGCAGCCACCTACTACTCCTTCCCTTTCCCTGAAAACGCCAAGCACAAAAAAGCCCAGATTTTCCGCTATGCTCCTCTGCCCGAGGAGCTCCACACAGTCTCCAACTGGAGCGGGACCCACGAGGTCCAGACCCGGGTTTTCCACCAGCCCGAGACCCTTGAGGAGCTGGAAAAGGTTGTCAAGGATGCCCATGAGAAGAAAACCCGAATTCGGCCTGTCTGGTCCGGGTTGTCCCCGAATGGGATTGGATTGTCCAGGGCTGGAATGGTCAATTTGGCGCTGATGGATAAGGTTTTGGAGGTGGATAAGGAGAAGAAGAGGGTGAGAGTGCAAGCTGGGATAAGGGTGCAGCAATTGGTAGATGGGATCAAGGAACATGGCCTTACTCTGCAGAACTTTGCCTCCATTAGGGAGCAGCAGATTGGTGGCATTTTGCAGGTTGGTATGTTTTTTTGCTTAATTTGATGTGGGTTTTGGTCTAACTGTTTCCAATTGACTGGCCTTATCACATTTTGATTTTTGCTAATATGATCTTTCATTTTATTGTTTTTTCCTTTTAAATCGTAAGTAATATTTATTCCTTTTATTGTCAGATTTATTGGTTTATCTTTCATTCAGATAGTAAGTACAAAATGCATGAGTGTTGCTTGCAAGTTGCAAATTGCAACAAGTTTATGGAAAGATGAAAACTATTGAGTGTGAGGCAACCATTGTTTGGTTTGGAGCTAGGGTTTTACAATGTTTTAAGGGATGGTGAAAACACTTCGATTGAGTGCTGAGATTTCGAAGTTGTTCGATTGTAATGGCTTGTAATGTAAACCCTTCATTGAATTTCATCTAGTGATTTTTTTTTTTAAGAAAAAAGAGAAACTACAATAAAAACCACTCACAAAAGTTAGAAAAAGCTCAAATTTTGAAAATTTTAGTCTCACTTCACAGCTGCTAACAATACAACATTATAAAAGAATGATCATTTCAGCTAGTGATAGCAACACTTTCCGGTGAAAAATAAAAATTGTCGATCACTGATGCATCAACGTGTACATGTGGTTCTTAAATCTCAGAAGTCATTGATTAGTAAGGGTAAGTATGTACTGTTTTTTCTTATTTATAACGAATTCTTCTCTCACTCTGTATGTCCTGTTTTTGCTTATTTTTAACTCTCTCTCTCTCTCTCTCTCTCTCTCTCTCTCTCTCTCTCTCATATTGGATACGCACCGTGGCCAAAATATTACATATCTCTGCTACGTTACATGTATGTGGAATTAGTTAACTCTCTTATCAAATGCTGTTACCAACTACAATGCTCATGTGTAAAAGCTGTTTTAAATTTTGTATCAGGTTGGTATAATCATGTACCTTCCTACAACGAATGCCCGCCAAAGAAAGGAAATTACAGAAGAGTTTTTCCACTACAGGCGTCTGACCCAAGTACAGTTGTGCAATAAGTATTCCGCTTATGAACACTGGGCAAAGATTGAGGTATTAAATGTCATCTCAGATGATTGTCTTCGTAGAATCTTTCAAAAATGATGTTACCACCATGATATTATGTAATCCTGAAGAGTGAATTTATTGTTTTCAATACCCTCAAACTCATGCTAAATTTCCAACATCTTAGCAAACTTAATTTTTTACAGGGTTTGCATTCACTTGCAATCTCAACAACAAATTTTTTTCCAAGGCAACACCTATTGTAATGTGTCCATATTAAAGTTGTTATGTAGCTGATCATGCTGCTTCTTTTAGGAATTCTACCAATTTATCTTTTGTAAAATGGCTGAATAAAACATGTTATAGTATCACTGTTGTGCATTTTATTTAGACATGCGTATCGTGCACAGGTTCCAAAGGACAAAGAAGAGCTTGCCTCTCTCCAGGCCAGGCTAAGAAAGCGTTTTCCAGTTGATGCATACAATAAAGCACGAAAGGAGTTGGACCCGAGCAGGATCCTTTCAAATAACAAGCTGGAAAAGCTGTTCCCATTATCGGACACCATTTGAGAATCATCCTTCAGTGGTTAGTTATTGATTAATATGGCTTTTCCCTAAATTTGAATGCATTTTAGCTTCAATAAAAAATATAAAAAATCCACCAAATCTGCCTTGAGCATCTTTAGACCTAAGAATATAACTGTAAATTTAAGTGGAATCATGAGATACGATGTGGTGTATTATTACATTTATTGATAATGGTAAAAAGGAAAAGCCTTTTGGACACAGCCTTCGATCTCAAATATATTGACTTTGATTCTCAGGCCTCGATGTGCATTGGAAACATATCTTTTCTGGGGCTTGCTCGATATAAATTGCTTGTTTGAACAATTGGGAAGTGCCAAAACAATTCAATTAAGGTTCTATGTGTACCTCGCATCTTTTTACCCTGAGTAATAGTGAGCAAATATAGTGTAGAAATATGTTTAACCCATTCAAAAAAGTGGGGTGTATGTCAAATGATCTTGTTGCGTTGATGTAACTTGTATAATGTACTTATGTATAAGGAGAATAGAGAGACGCAGGGAAAAATAAGAAGACTGTTCAGAAAAGGAAAATATGATGGTATATTATTACAATATGTGGATACACAGGGAAAAATAATAAGAGTCAGACAAGCGCCACAAGCTAAACAAAGATACATGAGTAAGCTAGGAAGCTATTATGGTTGTCGTGCTTGTGGTAAATTCAGAAGCATTCCTCACAAAGCCAACAGCAGCACAAGGCAAAGAGGCTCCACCAATAGATATCACAAAAGAAACAAAATGATTAGCGTCAATTGACAGTTTTGAATGCTACAAGTATAGGACGAATAGGTTCCACTATGAGGAGATCCATAGTTCTCGGGGATGCAGTAATTTGGGTTTTTGGTATTAAGTCCACCAAGTTCTGCAGTGATTCTGTTCGATTTTGGCTTGCGAGTTTTTTTATTTCTTTATTTTATAATTATTATTTTTTAAATACAATCGATAGTCTAAACTACAAAGGGGAGGGGGTTGCTCACACACACACTACCAAGGAGTCATGAGGTTAGAACTTGAGACCACTAGGCTAGACCCCATTGGTGACTTATGAGTTAGGTAGCAGGTCTCCTGCTTTTCTAAGATTTAAGAAATTTTTACAATGATGGTTGAAAGGTAAAGCTTTTCTAAGGTACCTGCTGGAGGTTGGTTCTCTTGTGCCTGTGTCTTGGCCATCTTGGAGAAGAAACAGCAGAAGCTATGATCTAACTTAAGACGAAAGATCAAATTCGGTTCAAAGATCGGTGTCTAGGTGACTCTAGTATAAATCTGTATGTGGTGGTGTAAATGTTGATTCATCTGTGAATGCATATATATATATATATATATATATAGAGAGAGAGAGAGAGAGAGAGAGAGAGAGAGAGAGAGATGTGGATTTGAGTTTGGTTATGAATCTGTCCAGCTGACATGTGGTTCTGATTCTTGGGAAAGGGCTCCAGATACGTCCTTCAACTTTTGGCTACTATCATCTTCTCAGCATCAATTGTTTGAAGCCAGATTGGCGAGCCAAAATTTGCATTAAAACACCGAAATAAAGCAAAGGTTCATCCACGTCATACAATTCCAAAAGCAAGCAGTGGAAAAAGCATAAAAAGAGTTGATAGAAGGTGTGAACACAAGAATTCTCTACACAGGTTTTCAATCAGTGATAATTGTTCACAATTGTAATGCATTAAGAACAAGGTGTTGACATATGCTCCTGTGAGCTGCGATATTTTAATTTATCTTTAAAATTTTAATATTTTTTTTAGAGACAACTGGATTGTTTTTAAATTTTAGATTTTCATTTTCTCATGCAGCTCAAATTTTTTGTCCACATCCGTATAAAAGTGGGGTTCAAAACATGCCACATGGGCATGAAACAGCTGGCTTGACAATCAACCAAGGAAAAGGCAAACATTGCAATGTTTTTAACCTGATGTTTACAGTTAATTTTAACAACTATTTTGAAGATTATTGTGATGGAAGTAATACAAGTATATGACCATGAAAGCAAAATAGTTTCTTCTTAGTATCTCAACCATGACCAGAGTTCCTCGTTGAGATTGTGGATTCGTGGACGAGAGGTGAGTAAATCACAAGTATTATATTTATTATAATGTGGATTTGCTTAATGTTAATGGCTTATGATTAACATGTTGATGTGGTTTATAAATTGTTTTGTTTATTTAAAATTATATGGACTTTTTCGACAACAGTTCATGGGTAAATGGAACCTATTTTGATTTTAAATGAATTTTCTTAGCGTTTAGAGAAATGGATGATATTTTTTGGTGAATGACCATATCATGTTGTGATTGTATTGATGGTATTCACGTGTGTGTATATATAGAAATTCTCATATGCGGATGTCTTGTCGTTATTATTATGCGGATGCCATATATTTTTTTACTACTCCTCCATGCTTTCTTTCTTGTTTACAATGACATTTGCACGATAATAACGTGAAAACATCTGGATAAGAGAATATAACTGTATAATATAATGATGAGAATGTCTTTATTCCCTCGATGGGAAGATTGCTATGGGAGCATGACCATGGCAAAAAATAAAAGTTAATTCTCTCAAACTTTGAAATTGTTTGAGAAATTATTTGAATTGTTTTATAAATCAAAATTATGTTTTAAACCTTCAAATATGGAGAAAATGTCATAATGATTTTGCAGAATTTTGATTTATTTTTATGAGTTTTATAAATTTATTATGAATTTTGGAAGTTTAAACATTGAAAATAACAATAAATTGATGAGAATGACATGTGGCAGCGTCTGAGTGGTGCGCCTTCAATTCTTCTGAAATGTGTCACTCTCTTGTGCCACCACTTGTTATTTAGGTTTTCTTAAAAAATTCACAAAAATTAATTTAAAAAATCAGAAAAAATAAACCAAAATTTGCTAAAAAACTCCTTACAACATTATTTTTGACTATAAAGTGCCAAAATCATATTTTGACTTAAGGGAAATTGAAAGTAATAATTGGAGGAAGAGGGTTAGCGAGAAAAGTTAATTCTCTTTAACCTAGTCTCATAGGGTTTCTTCTGTCAATCTCTGGTACATTTTATTTACATTTATATTTATATTTTTTGTTATTGTTAAATTTAGAAAATTCACAAAAAATTAATTTTAAAAAACTTAAATGTACACCAAAATTTTTTAAAAACTCCTCACAACATTATCTTCAATACAAAGTGCCAAAAACTCGAAATAATGCACGGTCGAAATTTTGTTTTGTCAAACCGTATATGAGGTTTCACCTCCAAAATTTCACGCATGCAAGAATATGTATTTAGAGCACTTCCACTCATTTGACATGGCAAAACGGTAAGGGGAGGTAAGGGCTATTACTATTCATATGAATAGTGAAAGCCCTTGCAAAAAGGCAAGATGTGTTTCCACCCATTGCTCTGGCAAAGGGCAAATAGTATTCACTTTTAGTTTATAGTTTTTATTTTTTTACCTAAACAATTACTTTGGAGAAGATTTTCAGATAAGATTTTGGGTTCCCACGTGCCAATATTTATTATAAAATTCATATCTCATAATTCGAATGAATTTTTCAGATAAGATTCTCGGTTGCCATGTGTCGATATTTATTTAAAAAAAAATTCAAAATTCAAAAAAGATTTTAGGATCAAATTCTTGAGTGTCACATGTCGATATTTATTATAAAATACAAATCTCATATTTCAGATAAGATTTTCACTCTCGAAAATCTCGCCACAAGTCATCTCTATCTTCTAAATTTCTCTATAAAACCACAGGCTCATAACATCCCACTCACACCAGATCTTCTCTATCATTTCATTTCTCAGATTTTAAATTTCATACTCCACTCTCAATGTCAGACATGAGGAGATGCTTGGAGAGGCAAGAGTGAGAAATTAAAGAAAGAAGGCGTAAAAGAGCTGAAGAAAAAAGGGTGTAGCAAGAAGATGATGAACAAGTAGCCATGATAGTGGGTATGCTCGAACTATCAAGCCAAGGCCACCGCCATGGTTCACAAGTCGGTCGTGGCCCGAACGTGAATAGACATAGGCATTCTCAGGGTAAGAATCTTTTGGAAGATTACTTTATCCCGAATTCCATGTACTCTAATGTTGATTTTCGAGGGCGATATAGAATGCAACCCCATTTGTTCAATAAAGTCATGCATAATGTTTGCAATTATAATGCATACTTCACTCAGAAGTGTGATGTTGCTGGGGTTTTGGGGCTTCTTCTGGAGCAAAAGCTTACAACTGTTTTACGAATGCTAGCGTATGGTGCATCTGCTGATCAAGTGGATGAGATTGCTAGGATGGGGAAGTCAACTACTTTAGAGCTTGGTTAGATTTTGTGATGTAATCGAAACTCTCTATACCAGGAACTACCTTCACAAACCTACGCCTAGGGACCTCCAAAGGCTTCTATAAAAATCTGAAGCTTGAGATTTTCTAGGCATGATTGGAAGCATTGACTGCATGCATTGCCAATGGAATAATTGCCCAACTGCCTGGCAAGAAGATTATGGAAATAAGAAAGGGCGAAAAAGTGTCATCCTTGAAGTCGTTGCTGGATTCGATATATAGGTTTGGCATGCCTTCTTCGGAGTTGCCGGATCTCAAAACTACCTGAACGTGTTGGGTCAATCCTCAGTATTCAATGATGTCTTGAGAGGTGAAGCCCCGAATATCACCGATGAAATCAATAATACCGTCTATTGGAATGGGTATTATCTAGCAGACGGCATCTACCTGAGGTGGACTACATTTGTTAAATTAATTCCGCATCCCCAATCCGAGAAGGAAAAATTATTTTCTGCCTATCAAGAAAGATGTCAACAGATGTTTTGGTATCCTCCAAGCTCGATAGGCAATTATCAAGGGTGCTGCGCATATGTTTGATGAGGAGCATTATGATGACTTGCATCATTCTCCATAACATAATTGTGGAGGATGAGTATGATTACGTTGCTCCAAACGTGTTCGAACTGGATTCCATGAGCACGACCTTGAAAAGAATTTATGAAAGGCCCATAAGCCCAAATGGACAACAACTGGAGCGTGAACCGTTGGTTAAGGACGGTCTTTTCATTAACCGTATGATTGATTGATATACGGAGATGCAATCGTCTTATATTCATGAACTACGGCAAGTTGACTTGATGGAGCATTTATGGGTGGTAAGAGGCAATGATGGTGAATGAAGTGAAGTGAAGATGCTTTGTTTTTAATTTTGCTTTGTGTTGATGTTTTACTTTTAATTATGCTTTGGTTGTGGTTTTTTTTTTCCTTGCCTTTTGTTTGATGTATGCAATGTGTTGAATAAAAATATATTTTATTGAATGATATCTTTATTCACTCAAAGAAAGCAATACAACTAATTAAGAATTACTACTAATTAAATAAAAGACAAGAATTACAAATACTTTAACACAAAACAAGCAATACAATTAAATAACATGCAAGCAAACTAACTTAATGGTTTTGATCATTTAACCGATCGGTGTTGCTAGGTCCATTGTCACGGAAAAGTCTTCTTCTCATAACATCCCTTTGTTCTAGCTTCCAAAATTGTTTTGTTTCAGGGGACATATGGCATGTATCCATGGTCATGGTTTCTCAATCCTTCTTCTCAATGTCTTGTTTGCGTATATGCTCCATTTCCCTTGCATATTCATTCATTGCCTTCTCATCCGCATCTTTTTTCATGTCTAACTCAATTGTCATGGTGCCATTCCTTGCAATTTGCTCCAACAATTTTGCAATACCATTGCTGGAATTACTCCCTCTCTTCGCCTTCACCGCCTTTCGACCAATAAGCCTTGACTCCTTTTGGATTGGTGAGTCTTGACTCATTGGGGAATCCAAAGGCGAATCCGATGTTGTTAAATCATGGAGTGGCGTCTCATTTAACACAACGGTCGGACCCGTTGGAATAATTCTTAATCGTTCGCAATTTTTCACCACCTCCCAACATTGTTGACGGTTGAAAGATTTTCTGCCTTGCCCAATGGCATCGAACCACATTTGTGCTTGCATAATCTATTTAAAAAAAGAATTAGAAATGCAAGACACATTAATAAAATATTGAAAATGCAAGAAATATTTATAATAAAAAAAATTAAAAATGCAAGTAACATTAAAAAAATATTAGAAATGCAAGAAACATTAAAAAAAAAATTAAGACATTAAATTTAATAAAACGGAAATTACAAATAATTTACCTCGTTGCCAAGATTTTGGCCACTTCGATGGTTGTCCCTCGCTTTTGCCAACGCATCTCTCCATTTCCCCAACTCTTTATTCAAAAAAAGTCACATACTAGCCAATGCCATTTCCATACGAGCAGAACCCAATCTTTCACAAAATTCAGCATTTTTTCTCCACATATGACAAAATTTCATCTCATTGCCCGTGACAAGACAATCTTGGACCTAACACTCACACAACATAACATCTTCCATTGTTGTCCACGTCCCTCCGAATTTTATGGAAGATGTCATAAGATGGTGAATAAAAATGAAAATTGAAAGTGAAGAAAATTTTGTGTAGAAAGTGAAAAACAATAGAAAGAGAAGATAATGTATGAGGATTTGGTGTTGAAAGTGAACAATATTGGTAGGTAATTTTAAAAAAAAAATGCAATTTTTTTTTTCCAGATTTTTTAAGTGTAAAAAAAAAAAGGACAGCCATTGGATTTAAGGAAAAGAAATGATCAGAGCAACCAGAAGCGCCGCGTGGCGTGTTACTGTTGGCGGACATCAAGGCTGACGGTAGCCTAGCGTTAACGCACGTAAATTCAAATTTTTTTTTAACATTGATGCATGCAACAAAAAATTTTAACCCAGCTGCTGAAGTCAAGCTGGTGTCAGCAGCCCTCGGGCTGGAGCACGAGCTTGTTTCCCCCTCGAGCTGGCCCAGTTATGGGGGACCCGTAGCTTGCCTGGGCAAGCTTGGCCCGTTGGAAGGCGTCGCCTGGGCTTGGGCCCTGTCCTGGCCTGGCTTGGGCAACCGGTGGAATAGCTCTTACAAGTGTGCATCTATTGTGCTAGGAGCTTATCCATAACTAGTGCCTATTTGTTATGTTTCCAATTTATTTCGGGTTCCAATTTGTAGTTCCTGATGACGAATTTCATTTAAATGAAGCCAATTGCTATAGACTGTTTGCAACTGGATACTCGAGCGTCAAGTTTTAATTGGGAATGGGTTCAGCGGTTTTTGGCTCCTCTTGCATTTTGTTTTTTCTTTCTTTCTAATTGCATGTTAACACTTTGTTTTTAATCATTGTGAAATTCCCAAAACATCAAGGTAATAAACAAATTTGTATGCTTATACTTTCAAAGAAATTACAGAAGAAATTGTTAAAGATTGGCTCACTACATATGCGGGAGGAAGAAAGAACCAAAGGGGCTGCAAAGAGGAGCAGCTGAAGGAGAAGAAGGTGCAACGACTGGAGCCAAGCGATCGATCTTTTTGAGCAATGAGCTCTAGAGCACGGACAAGCGCAAGTGAACGCTCGATCGATCGGTTTTTTAGTGGCTCGCGTGTTTTCCTCGGGTTTTGAAGTGATTTCCTATTTTATTGGGGTTTCTTAGCCTAATTTAATAGGGTTTTGGTTTCCTATTCCTAGTTAACTTGTGGCTAAAGTCCTATGCATTATAAATAGGATTTTAGGGCTAGATTAATTTTAACAGAGAGATATAAGAGAATTCAATAGGGAATTCTAGGGTGTTTACAAGGGCATAAAGAGTTTGAGCAAGGGTGAAAGAAAAGAGAGTTGGGGTTCTTGTGAGAGCTAAGGGAGTTCAAGATTGTAACTAAAGTTGTTCTTACATACTAGTGAATTTCTTGGGTGGATTACCAAGAGGATGTAGGCACGAGGCTGAACCTCAAAAGGGTTTGTGTGTGTGCTGCCTCATAATCCATCAATGGTCTTAAAGTGTTGTCATACAACAATATTAACACTCCAAATTGGCCAAAACAACCAGGTGAATCAAATTCTCATGATCGTTCAGATGCTCCATAATTTATTTTGGGAATTCTTGGAGACATTCACCATCACCATACTTATCGTCCCCATAGAATGCCTCAACCTTTATGCTCAGGATTTTCTTAGGCTTATTTCGCCTATACTTTGGTCATAGGTTCAAGCCTTTGTTCTACCTCTTTGGTATGAAAATCACCATGACTTGGTCCTCCTCTACCTTTGGCTTTTCATATTTCATATGAGGATCATCCCTAACATCTTCAACCATTTCATAGTCCTCCTCTTCTTTCCTTTCGACCTTGGCTTGTTAACCACCTTGCCTATGACTTGGTTTTGCCTATGATTTGTTGGACCTTTGGCTAAACTGACTTAGCCTTCTCAACTTTTGGTGGCCTCTCATCCACCACCTTTGTTAGCCGCCTGGACTCTATCTAGGAATTATTTGCCTTGAAAGATTCAGGTAGATGAGCCTCAAGCTCCAAGATTGGCTCATATGGGACCGTAACCACAATTGAGCAGTTCATCCACTCTCGGTGCATTTTCATCTTTTCAGCCATTACTGCTTCTCTAGTGAGGCCACAACCTCATTATTGGTTAGTTCCAACTCTTCCATCTAAAGCTTTTCTCGAAGGTCGACCACTCGGTTAAGTTGGGTTGGCCTCTCATTTGCCCATCTCTTTGGACAAAAAGTTCTCTTACAACTATGTTCATCATTATTGGAGCACGTTTAGTCGTGCTCCGACCTTTTCTTTCACTAGATAAAGGCCATTATCTCTTATGATGGTCGCCTTATGTTGTACCATATTTCAATCTTCCTCCTCGGTCACGTTTTGAGTTTCATCTCCTTCGATGGACTCATTTTTCCCACCCAATTGGAGGTTCTCAATAGGAAATTCAACTTGAGCATTTGACTCTAAGGCTGAATTGTCACTTATTTCACAATCAATATTGGAGTTGATATCCGTATGATTATTTTCCTCTTGTGGATGAGAATCAGGATAAGGTTGAGATTTTTTCCCTCGGTTAGTTGGCTGATGGAATAGTTCCATTGATATTGATCTCTCATATAGGGTGTGTCATCAAGCGTGCCAAAATATGTTTTTCCTCTTTTCAGCCAATGTGGCTTATGGAAGGAACTTTTGGTCCTTATTTTGGATGTGTAGGCGTGTCGGATCTATACCGTCACTATATGGGTTATGGAATAATTTCCCATTGTAGGCTACCCTATCAACTTGATCATTTATAGTAAAGTTGTAAAAGCCAACAAACGCACCCATTACAACAACCCTTAACGGGTTTTGTGCAATCTAATCTTAAATATGACCAATAAATTGTTGGACAAATTGCATTTTTCTTGGAAAAATGGTAGTAATATTCATAAATTCCAACATGGAGGGAAAAGAAATATAATAAAAATAAAAATAAAATGTATAATATTCAACGAAAAAGGCGAGAGAATGCATAATTAATGAGAACGCATAACATAATACTTATAAGAAAGGAACCAGAAAAACGAACTTGAAGAAACTGAGTAGAGCGGTGAGAGAGATAGTGCTCAAGTGAACCAAGAGAAGAGCGGTGGCAGAAATAAGGCTGAAGCCGTGGTAAAATGGTGAGAACAACACCGTATATTTACAACCCCTCATCTTGGGTGTGGTTGGTTGGACCCTGATAGTAAAACCTAAAGCCTATATCCAGCAAATAACAACGGACCAGACTACCACCCATCATCTTCGATTGCAATGTCCCACTTCTACTATGCTCATCTTCATCTTGGGCCAGACTGATTGGATTATCACACAAATTATAACGAAACATAAATGAAAATTTTATAATAAGATTTGTAATTTTATCCATGCCATCTGAACTGTAGCTTTTATTGTAAGATGTCACCTTAAACAAAGAAAAACTAAAGCAATGCGTGCCATATATAGCTCAATTTCCTTTTTTTCCATTCAAAATACTACTTACGCATATTTTAGAACCATTAACACATTGCTTCAATTACTTTTTTAAGAGTGACAATTTGCAACAAAATGTCAAGTTTAGGTGACATTTATACAAAAACATTTTTTAAGAAATGACTGCACAAATAGATCTTTTGAGTTTGAGATGTGAAATGGGTCCACCCATCAACGGAGGGAATACGTTGCAGAAAATCAATCTTTATTAAAAGTGCTCCAATGGAACTTGTAATGTAAATCATTAGTGGCACATGACTAATGAGTTCCATAATTTTTATTGAATTAGTTGAATTATTGACTTTACTCTTTGTAATTTTTGATGTTTTAGGTGCATATGTCAAGTCAGTAAAGTCATGGATATCACAAATAGGATATGCTTATATCTTGGTGGGAATTCGTCTATTCGAACCTTTGTTCAGCTTCTTCATAATCGAAGCTAGAAGGATGTTCACTGTGGGCTTCGTATCAATTTCAACTTTGCTCACTATCACCCCATCAAAAATAACGCATATATGTAAGGGCTTAAGGTTGGTAGCCATTTTCTTGGTAGCATCTCATAAAACACATTTTCTCGACCTTTTTCATTCAGCCTTGACACAATTATTTGAGGTCGAGTCACCTCTACATTTAGAACTTCTCAAGTTACTTTGATTTCTTTTGGTTCGCTCATCTAAACCATTGACTCGACCTCGTCGAAGACATCACCGTCAATGGAATTTGGTTAACTCGGCTAAGCTTTGAAAAACGACAGAAGTGTGACCACCATGGCATCGACCTCGTCAATGTCCCTAAACTTCAACTTGGTCTTACCCACCTTCCAAGCACTTCCTAACTTGGCCAGCCTTTTCATATTCTCATGATCATTCATATGCTCCATAATTTCTTTTAGGAATTCTTTGAGGTACTCGCCATCACCATACTCATCATCCCATAAAGCGCCCCATCCTTAACTGTGGTCTGCTTGAGATTTTCTTAGGCTTATTTATCCTCTAATTTGGTCGTAGGTTCAAGCCCTTGTTCTACCTCATTGGTATTAAAATCACCATGAATTGGTCTTCCTCTACCTCTAGCTCCTCATATGAAATATGAGGATTACCCCTAACATATTCGACCCTTTCCTGGTCCTTCTTTTCTTTCCTTTCTACATCCATAACTGGTTAACCACCTTGGCCATGACTCTCAATTTTGGCTAAAGGCGATTAGACCTTTGGCTAAATAGACCTAGCCTTCTCAACTTTTGGTGGTCTCTCATCCACCACCTTTGTTGGCTACCTGGACTCGACCTAGGAATTATTTGCCTTGAAAGCTTCAGTTAGATGAGCCTCCAACTCCTATATTGGCTCTTTTGGTACCATTACCATCATTCATCTATTCTTGGTGCATTTTCATCTTTTGCAGTCGTTGCTGCTTCTAGAGAGGCCACAAGCTCAGCCCTGGTTAATTCCAATTTTTTCATCTAAAACTTCTCTTGAAGTTCGACCACTCTCTCGCTATGTTGACATTTCTCTTACAACCATGTCTATCAATATTGCAGCACGTTGGGTCGTGCTCCGACCTTTTCTTTCACTAGATTGAGGCCATTATCTCTTAGGATGGTCGCCTTAGGTTGTACCATATTTCAATCCTCCTCCTCAATCACCTTTTGGGTCTTATCTCCTTAGATGGACTCATTTTCCTCACCCAATGAGAAGATCTCAATAGGAAATTCAACCTGAGAATTTGACTCTAAGGTTGAATTGTCACTTATTTCTCAATCAAGATTGGGTTGAGATTCATACAATGATTTTCTTCTTGTGGCTGATAATCACGATAAGGTTGATGTAATGTTTTTATTTGGACCTTTATTGTATTTTGGCTCTTCTCTTAAACTAACAAAATCATTGTAATATTAAGTAGATTCTAGGTTAGAATCAGTGTGGGTTGAAAGGCTTCCAAGTCTCCTCATTGCAGTTCAAAAGGTAAAATCATTTGCATTGTTCATATGGATTAATCCATACTTCATTTGGATTGATCCAAAGTTCATTCTTGCATGCTGCAACATATTTCTCTAAGTTTGTTTTTAAAACCATTAATACATTCTATGGAATTATTAATCTACTATGTGTCATCCTTGTATTAGTATTTTATTCCTTGGTCAATCTTTTATTTCTCCACTTATTTTTTTCTGACCAAGCATGAGATTTTTTTAAGTATATAAAATCTCTTTTCCTTAAAGCTTTCACATTTGTTTAAACTAGCCATATCCAAAAAGAATTTGTATGATTGGCTAAGTTAAACAAATATTTGTTAATATATTTTAGCCATGGGCTATTTGTAACTTTGTCTTTCCCCATCTCTATTCTTTTTTGACAGACCACTGAATGTGGTTTTGATTCAAAGAATCGTCTTTACATATATTATAATATTTTAGCTTAATATCACAAAACGTTCCTGGGGTTTACAAAACTATCAGATTGCATCCTTAATGTTTTTTTTTTTGGGTCATTCGTGATCCTCAAGGTTAGTATGTGTGATCACAAATGGTCCCTACCGTTAGGTTCCTTCAAAAACTCCGTTGGTTTGCTGACCTGACATATATATATCACAAAACATCCTTGAGGTTCACGCACCTATCACAAATGGTCCCTGCGAATTTTTTTTCATTTTTCATTTAAAATTCATAACATTTTGGTTTTCTTTTAAAATATATATATATATTGTATTTTAAATACACGTGACACTACATTTTTGAAGATGTGGACTCCACATATATGCCACATCAACAAACTAATGAAGTTTTTAAAAAATAATTTAAAACTAATAAAATTTAAAAATGAAAAAACCATTTATAAAAGGGGTTAATTACTCAAATAGTCCTCAAATTTGTACATGATTTACATTTTGGTCCCTAAACTAAATTATTCGTTCAAATGGACCATCAACTCTATATTATTAGGTCCATTGGTCCAATCGTCTAATTTTCTGTTAGATTTAACCAAATTTTAGGGTAATACAACTTTCATAATTAACAAATAAAAATTGGGTTAAAATAAATACAGCTAATTTGTATTCCAAATTTCATAGGTAAAAAAAATTTCTAGTTACCCACAATGCTTGGAAACGGAAGCACAAAAGCTGATCATGGTTTCAGTTAATATCAAGTCAGAAATGGAATTCAATTGGCACATCATAAGACTCGCATCTTCTTCCATTAAAGATACAAACTTTCTCAAGAGAAAACGACGAGTTGATGAAACTAATTTGTATTCTCACCATACCTGTGGGAGCAGATATTTTCGTCTCCAATCATAGCGCGCCACGTGGAAAAGAAGATTATCTCTTTAATTAATTAATTGAACCAGTTTATCTGGCCAATTAATTAATTGGGATAAATATCTTAATTAACATGATATTATCTTTATTTAATAAGATAATATCGTTAATTAAGATATTATCCTAATAAAGAGAAGATAATGTCATTATCTCATATAATTATCTCCATAAAAGGAGATAATATTATCTCCTTAAAAAGAGATAATTATCATTTAAATCAGATATTATCTCAGTCCGACTAGATCCCTACGAAACCCTAGCCCCGAGGCTCCTATAAATAGATGACCTTATTCATCATTCAAGGTACTTCAGAAAACCTACTCCTAATACCCGAGAAAAATACCCGTAGCTCTCTCTCCCTCTCCACTCTCCATATTTTCTCCACACAGCTCCTGCCACCACACACGGCTCCGGCCGCCCGGTTCACACCCTACATAAACACTACTCCGTACCCTTTGCTTAGCTATTGTTTTCATACAAACACTTGAACTAACTTAGGCATCGGAGGGCCTTTGGCCAACACCCCCGGGTGTGGTCTACTTACTCCAATCTGTTTTACAGGAACCGAGGAAGAGAGAGAAGGAAGATCGAAGGTTGAAGGATTTAGAAGCGAATATTCTCCCGCGAGATTATTTGCACAAACAATACCAACCACGAAGACCCACCCCACTCTTTCAACTCATTTCGTAAACTATTACCATCAACAAGATCAAAACTACAACATCAAGAAAAAATTAAAACAATAATGGGGTGGGGATTTTTGGGTGTCTTGAGAATATTTTTTGGTGGATGAAAGGTGGTTGTTGGGTAGGGAGGATGGTGGTGGGTGGTTGTCTCTCAACAACAAAGGGAAATCAAGAGGGGGGGGAGAGGGTCTGAGTGGTTGTTGAGTTGGTGTTTTGGGTTCGTTGGGAGGGGGTCTGTGGAAACTTTTTTTCTTCTTCTCTATTTTTGTAGTTGCTGGCTCGGGTGGAGGGTGGGGAGAAGCTAGGGTTCTGGGTTAATGGGGCATGGGGTGGAGGGTGGTTGTGGGATGGGTTTGGGGGTTGGAGCTTGAGGGTGGTGGTCATGGGGGAATAGAGAGGAGAGAGAGAGAGAGGAGAGAGAGGAGAGAGAGGAGAGAGAGAGAGAGAGAGAGAGAGGAGAGAGAGAGAGGAGAGAGAGAGAGAGAGAGAGAGCTTTTTATTTCATTTTTAAGTATTTATTTATTTTTAACGTACGAAATAACCAATTTGCCCTCATATTTAACGGCAACTCTGACAGAATGTAACGGTATGACCAATTGACCAAATAATATAGAGTTGATGGACCATTTGAATGAATAATTTAATTGAGAGACCAAAATGTAAATCAAGTATAAGTTTGAGGGCCATTTGAGTAATTAACCCTTCATAGAAGATTTTAACCTTGAGGACCATTTATGAACCCTAAACCCTTGGGTTTTCCATTTTTAAGTTTTATGAATTTTAAATTATTTTTTTAAAACTCCATTAGTTTGTTGATGTGGCATATATGTGGAGCCCACATCTCCAATAATATAGTATCACATGTATTTAAAATGCAATATATATTCTTAATAAAAAAAATGCAATATATATTTTTAAATAATTTAAAATTCATAAAATTTAAAAAAGAAAACCAAAATTTTATGAATTTTAAATTAAAAAATTTCACAAGGACCATTTGTTGTAGGTGTGTAAACCTTAGGGATGTTTTGTGATATATATATATATATATGCCACGTTAGCAAACTAACAGAGTTTTTTATGGAACCTAACGGCAGAGACCATTTGTGATCACACATACTAATCTTAAGGACCACGAATGACCAAAAAAAAAATATTAAGGATGCAATTGGATAGTTTCGTAAACCTTAGGGACGTTTTGTGATATTAATCCTAATATTTTTAACCATGTTGTTGTCTGCCAACCATCTATTCTTTCTTTTGGTTAAATTATTTCAAACAACATGTGTGCTATTTTTAATAACCCATTTGTTTCCTCTGAAGCATATTATCCTTCTTTGTTTTCTTTTTTGCTTTGCTAGAGACATGGGCTATTGGTTTTATGGCTTATTTTATTTCATCTTTATTAAAAGCTTGTAAGAAAACATTCTCCACTTATTTTTTCAAAAGCATGCAGCTTCTTGATTCCAACCCATCAAAACAATATTGGATTATTTTATTTCATCTTTCTAAAAGCCTTGGTGTTGTGTCAGTGCATTTGGTTCCTAAAAGAAATTAAAAACTCATTTCTCTTCCTTTGTGTTTCATGTGGCCGGTCTTTCAAAACATGGGGCTGTTGTCTTGAAAACAAAATGTTTCAAAGAATCTATATATTCTTCCTTGGCTGGTGTTTTTTCAAAGGAACTCATTTCATTTTTTAGAAAAAATTTCTGCATCTCACTTTCTACTTGCCCAGTAGAATCGTTTCAAAGGTTTTTGAAAAAACTTCTTATGTGCCTCTGAGCATTCAAGAACTCATTTACTGGTTTAGCAACTCTTGAACACTTGAGGCTATGTGGATGATTACAGACACATGAACACTTCCCCAAGTTGATTTATACTCTTTACGGCTAAATATTTTTCATTGCTTGAGTTCATTATTATTTGTTCAGCTAGTATATGTTACTTGTGAGTATACAATTGATTGTATACATGTAGCTTTCTCCAAGTAAACATTTACAAGATTTCAGCTGAACATTTGTTTTGTTTCATTGTTATTATTTTGATTTAAACTATGCTTCAAGTTCACTACTTCTAGTTTAATCATCACAACACTTAGGTTTCATTTGTCTGGCTCAATCATACTTTGTGATTGACATAGACGAATCAGTGAAACCACAACTCACTTCATACATCAAACTACATGCAACTTGAGCTTGGTGCTCTTGAGAGGATTTGCTGCTAAGAGATAAAGAAAAGGTGCTTGTTGAAAGGTTGAAATGTAGCTGCCTATAGGTGATAGATGAGCTAAGTCTTATTTCGTTTTTCTTGTATTTCTTAATTGAGTAGATTGCATCTCTCCTGGCTTGGTGCCCCCAGTTTTTCCCCTTGTTGGGTTTTCTGGGTCAACAATTCTCGTGTGTTATTTACATTCCGTTGTTACTAGTTTTAATTTATTTAACCACGAAATTGTTTGTGTTTGTGCTTGTGTGCCTTTAAAGAACTTAATTTTTAAAAAGGTAGGTTATTGTCCTATAGCCTACTTCACCCCACCCTCTGTAGACTTTCAGAGCTTAGGGCCTAGTTTTATAGTTGAGATTTTTCCCCTAGGCTAGTTGGCCAAGTCGCAAGGAGATTCATCAGCTGATAGGAATGGTTTCATTGATATTGATCCCTCATATAGTGTGTCCCACAGAGCATGTCAAAATATGTTTTTCCTTTTTTCAGCCAATGTGTGGCTTATGGAAGGAAATTTTGGTCCTTTGGATGCATAGGCGTATTAGATCTATACCATCACCATTTGGATTTTGGAATAATTTCCCATTGTGGGCTACCCTATCATCTTGATCATTTGTAAAGTTGTAAAAGCCAACAGACGCACCCATTACAACAACCCTTAACGGGTTTTCTACAATATGATCTTGAATACGACCTATAAATCGTTGGGCAAATTGCATTTTTCTTGGTAAAATGGTAGTACCATTCATAAATTCCAACATGGAGGGAAATTTTTTAGAAAAAATGATGAAAATAAAGCATGATATTCAAAGAGAGGGGGAAGTTTGCTCACCTTTGTATTGAGCTAGAATTGACCAAGCCACTTGAGGCTTTTGTCCAAATCAATCAAACCTGGTATAATATTGAATACAAACACTTGCATGATATTTATTACTTTTGTGGTTGTTATGGGCACAAGAAAGAGAACTATGAGATGAAAGTCCCTGATCTTGCTTAGATGGCTCCAAGTGATGCAGCTGGTGCTAACACAGATGGTGCAAACAGGGTTATGAAAGGGTAGAAAGGGCCTTGGATGAATGTGCGTGCTCGAAGAAAATCCAAGTTTATTGCTAATGAAAATGGTAACAAGGGTTCTAGAAGTATGGGCCAATGGTCTAAGTTTGAAGCTTTGCAAAAAATGAGGGAGACTCTTGGTTTGGAGGAATGCTTGGATTGTGGAAGTAGTGATTTGTTAATGTTCAGGCTGGCTCATATAGGAGGGACACTGATAGGAGCAAGAAATTTTAGACTAAACGCCTTAAAAGAGAGTGAAATTACTCTTTTAGGGCGTGCAATTTATACTCTAAACAGTGTTTTACGACACGCTATGCATGCCGTAAACTCTGTTGGGCCTTTCGCAGTGTGCTTTATGCGCCTTGAATGATATAGACTTTTTACGGTCGAGCCTTTCGTGGCACGCGTCTATGTGCAGTAAATAATAATTTAAACTCCATTCAAATTTGGATGTGTTCAATCATGACTTTGAAAGACTCGGAAAAAGTTTGGATGTATTAAAAAACTCATTGATTTGAAAGGAAATACAAAAAGTGGTGGATTTCGTTTGATTTTAGACTAATATTGGGCCATGACAAATCTTTGCTTCCCCCCAAAGATTTTGATAGATATATTATTTTTATTGTCAAGATATAATTTCACCACCTCTACTACCACCATCTTATCATGGCTATCACCATCGCCACCCCTACCTGCACCACCCATGCCATCACCATTGCCAGCCCTACTACCAACCCTACCAACATTGCCATCCCCACCATTATTGCCACCACCACCATCGTCGCTGCCACCTCCACCACCACGACCACCATCGCCCCCACCCCTAGTGCCACTAGCTCCACCACCACCCTCACCATTATGACCACCATCGCAACTACCACCAACATTGCCACCCCCAGTGCCACCACCACCACCACCACCACCACATGCCGTTGCCACCAACTTTTTTTTATTCTTATATAATTGCATTATTGGTGTTACAAATTTTTTATTTTTTTGAGTGCTATAAACTCCGTTAAAATCAATAATAAAATTCTAACAAACTCAATTAACATATATACATGAATTCAGTCAAAATCTATGTGGAGTTTGTGAAATTCAGTCAAACTCAAGTAAATTCAATTAAACTCCATCAACTATATAATTCATTTAAAATTTTAATTGAATACACCCTCATAAGAGTGTTTCTTTCGACATAAAAGAACACAAAAATTTCCAATAATTAACACATATTTTTTGTTATAATTCAATGCCTCTCTCTCTCTCTCCTTTTTTTTTTTTTTTTTTTTTTTGTAAACAGGATTTTAGTGAAAGCATGTGTTTGAGCATGGTCGAAATGACCGAGTCAAACCCAAGATCCGACAATTAAATTAATAAAGGGGCCCAAGTTATGCTCGAGCAGTCCCAAATTACCTTTTGGCCCCAAGCTATGTTCAAATGTCCCTAATTAATAAAGGTTGGCTACAAGCCCAAAATCATAAATGCAGCCGAAAACCTAAATCTTTCCGAACACATGAAATGCGGCCGATCTTATGAAATGCGGCAACATGTAAAATTGGTGGAGCATGTGAATACGGCCGATCGCCTAAAACAACCGAGCACATAGCAGAACCTTTAGATATGACTGAATGCATAAAATAAGTCGAGGCTTAAATGAGGAGAGATAATCCGTATAAGGATTTTCACACATGTTACAATGCACATATATAAGGGATTATGCTAACCTGATGGTCAACTGAAGTTATTATGAAAGAGCTCAAGATGGAATGAAAATCAAATCAGCATTATTATTTAGATTAAACCACAAGCATGAATCAAGGGGATTGAATGCATTTTGGGTCAACCAAGACGATTCAAGCAATCAACTAGAATTAATGATATTTATCAACAAGGAAATTATGACTGATTTGAATGCTAATTGAGATGCACCGAAATCCTTATAAATACCAAGCTTTTGGAAGAGAGAAAGATCCCGGACACAATACACAACTTGTCATTTTACATTCGTTTCATTTTCTACCCTAGGAGTAATGCAATGTAACTCGTAGTCTAGTTCTTATTTTTCCACCTTAATTCCCCTAGATTTTAATTACACATTTACATTCTTGTTCTTGTTTTCCAATTCCATTTCAATTCATGTCTTAGTTTACCCTTCATCGCTCTTATTAATTTAGTTTACTTTCTGCACTTTAATTTATGTACTCACAATTTAATTATTTACTTTATGCAATGTACATTACGTATTTGTCTTTAAATTATTTAATTTATGCATTTTACTTTGCGCACTCGTCTTTAAATTATTTAATTTATGCATTTTACTTTCCACACTCACCTTTTCAATTATATTTGAATTGAAGCACATTTACTTTACGCACCTTGTTCTCGCACTACCAAAAAAAAAAAAGGTGACTAAAGCCTTTAGTCACCCCTGCATTAGTCACCAAATAATGGAGACTTTTGCCACTTTTTTTTTTTTTTTGGGTAGTGTCGTTTCATTTACGATTCTATATCAATCTCCATTTTCACCCACTCCACATCACTTGGTTGCTCACATAAACCTTGACCTCGAGGTAGTGAAAGAACCTAGGCCGTAATTAGGTTGCTTTCTTGGCCGAACAATTGTTTGATTAGAGTCAGATTATGGACGCGTCATCTACTCACATTCCATTGAAGCCCAATTTGTAGCTTGGTAGTGGCACGCTGCACCTCAATTAAAAGGAGGACCAAAAATTCCTTCAATCAACCTACCCGGCCGAAAAGAGGGAAACAACATGTCAAAATGCAAACTTGACATATTATAAGACAAGTAGTTCTATATGAACATCCAATGATGTCGGTACTTCACTATACATAACTCCCATACTGGTACTTGCCTGAGCCAGAATGTGGGAGACGACGAATGCATGATTGTATACAAAACAGTTTTATGTACAAGATAATTTTGTCATGCTTAAGTTTCTAGAGAAATGTTAATGCCTAATTGGCAGATTCACTTTTTGTTCTTATTAGTTCTTTTTCTTTTGGCAAACAAAAGAATGAAGGAAAACGATAGTCATCTTCCCGAGAAAGCTTCTCACACTTCCACAAAAAAAAATTTAAAGACAATATTGATCATCTATGGATGGTGGAAATTAATTAGTTGCAGAGAAGTGCAAGAAGTTTTGGGGATTGTCAATGATGCAATGATTTCATAAGACAATATCTATTAAGAACGTTTCGATATCTCGGAAAGTCGAAACCTTCCTTGCATGTAAACATACAATTTGAGCCCTATATCTGCATCATACAAAATGTTCTTCATTTTGGTATCATCCGTATGCATGGGGATTTTTGTATATATAATAATGGTTAACAGCTGCTTGCTGTGTATCTACTATATACTCCCAAAAGTACGGTGTCTATAAAAATTAGAGAAGTCAGAAATATTAAGACTTCAACAAGAAACCATAATCAGCCTAAGAGATGTGCATTTACCTGGAGGCTAACAAAACCAAGAATATAGCTCATCAGCTAGAGTCAAATCAGCAATAAGAAACTGAGAGATATCCGATTTCGGCAAAGGGAACATTCATCATTATAAACATAAAAAATATATAAAAAATTCATTGTATTGCAATGGAAAATCGACCATTAAATGTATTTTTGTTATCTGAATTATCTATACGTCCCGACACCAAAATCTTGAATTCATATAGCAACATACGCATTAGATCATTAAGATTGTGCCTGAACAAATCATGAAACCTTCAAAGGACGGCCAGAATATGCTTTATACTAAACACCACTTGTGCCTGAAGAAATCATGAAACATTCAAAGATCCATGAGCAAATTTTAAAATGGATTAATGCATGTTTTCTCTTCTTTATTGCACTTACCAACTTGATTGGCATAGATTACTGAGTCAATTAAATTAAGGAAACACTCTTTAATTATAGTTTTTTCCTTGAGTTCGAAGCTGATATGGAAAAAAAATAAAAGAAAATGAAAAAAGAATCATACACATGCAGGAGATTAGAGAGAGAGTAGCTAATTAATTAAGAGATCTACATCTACAATAGACCGCTGACCACCATACATACCCCGTAGGCCTGGACAAAAATTAAGTACATTTTAAAAAAAACTAGGGTTTTATCCGTAAGCTTGTGTAAGCGTTCTGGATAATATATAAGAGGGCCCGATAAGGTACACTACAGGGAGACACAAAAAAAAACAACCCAATAGTTTCTAGTCTGTAGGGTGCTGTCTGTCACACTCAATTGTTGCATTCATGCAAGACAACCACTTAATTTGTCCATAGCCTAGAGTTCTCGTACGTCCCTTTAAAAAAATAATTAGCCAAAATTACAGCCAATCAAGACTTTCTTCAGACAGATAATTGCACTTGTATGAAAAGTAATAAGAAAATGGAGGAAGAGACAGCTCATTTCCCTATAATTCCCTGTGTGAAAGTACCCTGGTCCAAACAAAGCCTTACACATTAAAATTGGAGCAAGATACCCCTACCATAAGATACCCATAACCTTATTCTAATCAGGATTTAAGTTGAAAATTCCCATAAAAAGAAGTTAAAAATTATTATGTCAATCATTAAATCAGATATGAACATTTTTTTATATGGGATTTAAGAAAATAATATAAAATAATGTGAATATAATATGTGTAGAGGGATGATGAGAGGTGGGTGGGGGACAAGAAAATATAAGGACCATAATAAATACGCGATGAAATTAGATAGATCAATAAATACAAAGGAGATGACAGGCCAAAGGGGTTGAAAAGATTGACCTGCGTCTCTCTCCAATCTCCATGGATCCATCATGCATTAGCAAACATCTCACATTCTCCATTTGTGTCATCAACATTCAACCCCATGGCTCCAATTTCATAAGACGAACGATCGACGAAAGCCTACAAAAAAAGATCAGAAGCAACCACAGAGAAGCAGAGAAAAAACAAAGAAACAAAAACAGATGATCCAGTAATCTCCATAGATATTAAATTTCATGAAATTTTGATGATGTTTTTTTTCTGCTTCAGGACCATCCAAGTGGATGCATCTATTTAGAAAAAAGAAGATATATAAATAATAATATTATAACCGACCATGAAGAGTCTTAGCAAAATAATATAATAAAATAGCTAGTAGTCATGAGAGTGGTGGTACATTGTTGCTGGGTCACAGCCACCTTGTGCCCTATGGCTACTATGGCTCCCATGATGATCATGATCTTGATGATCATGACCGTCCATATTTCTAGACCCCATTTGACTTGCTCCAAGATTGAGATACACCAATCTAGAATCCAAGTTTAGGTTGCCAATGTTGCCGCTGTTGCTGCCACTACTATGGTGATCGTCGTTGATAGGCGGGTAAATCGCAGTAGAATTCGAAGAATTGGGAGCGTTGTTTGCATTGTTGTTGCCTTCTTCGCGGGAAAGAACAAGAGCAGCCGATTGAACAAGCTCCAGGCAGAGCCTGAGCTTGTTTGGTTCAATGTGGGTAAGTCCCGGGACGGCCCCTTTGAAGAGAAAATCTGAAGTTAGGGTTCTTAGTACGTCGAGGGGAGTAACCCCGTCGACGGTCCGGACATTCGGGTCTGCGTGGTGGTCGAGCAGGACGGCCACCATGTCGGGCGACACCATTTCGGATGCAATGTGAAGTGGGGTTTTGCCAGCTGGCCCTGCCGGGTAGTTAACATCTGCTGCTCCAAGTTCTAGTAATGCTTTGACAACCTCTCGGCTACAATTTTCGACCGCATAGTGTAATGCCAATGCATCGTCGAGATTTAGGCCTTCGCCCATTACCATGAGCTTGACGAGTTCGACATCCGATGAGTCCAATGCCCGCCTCATCCTGCGGATTTTCTGGTCCTCGAGATCGGCTGCTGCCCCGAGGTCGTGGTGGTGATGGTGGTGGTGGTGATGAGGCATCATTGAGCGGCGGGCGAGGGAGGATTTGAGACGAAGCTCTTCGATTTTGGCCACGACATCGATGGGGAGGTGCTTGGCCAGGACTTCAGGTGGGAGGCCCGATTTGGCAACAAGGTGAGAGCAAGTTGTCCAGAGTTGATGCATGTCTTGTTTTCTCGAAGCTAAGAGGACTTTCATCACATCATCAATTGAGGCCTTTTCCACCATGCTTGCCAATTGCTTCTGTGAGGACATAAGAAGGAAAAAAAAAAAACAAAGACATGTATAGATGAGAAGTGTAGTTGGAATTCCATTAGTGAGACGGATGTACTTTTGGGATGTTTTTGTTTATTAATAATAAGATTTGTATCGATAAAAGTGATGGGATGTTTTTGTGCTAAAATTATATGTGTGGGGGAGCTATAGGAGTCCCTTTCTTAAATTTCGTATTCCTTTCCAGTTAAACCAAATAAGATTTGTGGTGTTTTACTGTGGAAGACAAGACTGGATATCAAGATCTAAATTTAGAAAGTCAGGGATGTGTAATTAAAAGATAGAAAGAAAAAAAGCCCAAATTCAAGAAACTTGCGAAATGGTACATGAAATCAAGAAAACATGTATTCTTTCCTTTACTAAGGAAGTTCAATGCAACCTTCACTAAGGAAGAAGAAGAAGAAGAAGAAGAAAATGAGGAGGAGGAGGAGGAGGAGAGAGCCCTCTGAGGTATAAATATAATTAAGCACACCATAAAAGGGATTATTGCAAGTACTGTGGTTAATGAAAATAAAATAATTAGACAATGCTACTCCTAAAAAGAGGAAATAAAAAGAGAAATTGGGAGGGAAAATAGTTTGAGATTGGACAGAAAAACATCCCAACTTCACCCAGTTCATCATAAAGACCAATAGTTTGGAGAACGAAGAACAAATGAAGTGATGAAAGGGAGAGAAAAAAACAAACCAGTATCAACAAAAGAGAGAGAAACACCAAATCAAAACCGAGGAATTGTAGAAATTCCCAAAACCCACAAAACATAAGACAGAACAACACACACAAAAACCAAGAAAGAGAGCAGAGAAAGAGAGAGAGTGATTAGACACACAAAAAACACACAGTACCTGAGTGAGCAATGCAAGTTGTTCAACACCGAAGGATCTAGCGGCAGCAAGAGTGTCAAGAGCAAGATCAACGGCGGAGGTGCAATGCGTGTGCCAGCACCCTCTCTCTCCACAATTAGGCCTTGGCTCATGTTTCTGAGGCACTATCGAGACTTGTCCACTGTACAAGAACTGCAACAGCAACAAGAACACCTCGTACCCCACCGAGTTCACCGGTATCACCTGCTGCTGCTGCTGAGAATTGCCCGCACGGTGGCACGAGGACGACGTGCCACCAGGGCTCATCCTCGACCCGGATATCGGGTCGAGCCCCGAAGGCGGGTCCGGCCCACAAAAGAATTTGCGGAAGAAGAGGCTCCGGGCAGCTAGGATGCACCTGTGGGCATGGACTAGACGACCCTCCACGCTGAAGGTGACGTCACTGAAGGCTTGGCCATTGATGAGCAGATTTAGGTAGTCTAGGGACAGAGATCTTAGAGACTCTTCAAGGCTGCTCATGATGCTTTCGTTCTGGATATGGTGTTAAGAGCAATTTTTTAGGGTTGGGAGAGAGAGAGAGAGAGAGAGAAATTGAGAGCTGGAGAGAGGAGCTAAAACAGTAATGGGTTCATGTTTATTTTCTGTAATTCTTACTTTTTGGGGGGATTGATTGGTTTAGCTGTTGAAGGATGAAGAAGAAGAAGAGGAACTCTCTCCACTGTTATTGTTTTTTGACAGATTCTTTTGTCTCAATGGAGTGATATTGTGTTTGTGTGTGTGTGTTGGTAGATATTTTGTGAGAGAGAGAGAGAGAGAGAGAGAGAGAGAGCAAATTGGGTGGCTGTTCTGGGCGGCTGTGGTATTTAAAAAAAGAAATCTAAAAAGAAATAAAATAATTGATTAGTTAAAAAATTGATGGGAAAGGGGAGAAAATGATGGGAGGGGGTCAGGGGTAGAGGGGAATTCAAGAATAGAAAATGAACAAAAGGTTTTATTTTCTTTAATTAATAATAATATTGTTTTTTGGCTGCATATTATATCATTAACATTCATGATTAGCCCCGTGTTTTACTATCAACAACCCTAAGTTAACAGTAATTACCTCATTATAGAAATAAGTTGTCCGAAAAACAAGTTTAAATTTTCACCCTTTTATGGAAGTGGGGGATATTGGATATTAGGATATCATTTTTTTCCTGATTTCTGTTGACTGCTCTTAGACTAATGACTAATGTGGCCCGATTCACTTTTAGCCTCTATGCATCTCTAGATGCCTGTATTTCTTTTAACTTTTCTCAATCATAGGGCAAGGTTTAGACTGCAATTAATACATGCTAATTATTTCTCTTTAATTGTATGCTTGGCTTTTCATGCCCTATTTAAGCTTATAGCATGTGAACTGTAAGGTGTGACAAAATGGATCCGAGCCTCTATATTTACTCGCATTTTACAATATTTATCCCTGACCCTCTTTCATATTAATTATTATAATAAAACCTGTACAAATTGGATGTGTTTTATTTTGCAGCTTCTACTTTATTTTATTTTTTTGTTTTTGTTTCTTTTCTTTTGTCCAAAGGAAAGAGAAAATGTGGGGAGGGGAGACTTTGTGTAGCCATTCTAGCAGTTTGCAATACCTTTCCATCTGTCCATTCAACAGATGTGATTTAGATCCATGATCCATCATCCCATAAGAACCTCAAGAACTAAAGAAGTTAAAAAAACAGAATTGAAATTATTCCATTGTGACTATGCTGCTGTTGTAATGTAAAAAATTATTATTATTATTATTATTATTATTATTATTATTATTTCGGTTCCTCCACTGTCTGGGATTCCACCAAATGTAAAGTATTGAAAATAATGATGAAAAGAAAGTAATCATATTGATAGTTTCATTAGTACGTAGAATGATTATTTAGTTAATGGCA
>CM035346.1:19878472-20150825 GCA_020226455.1 Prunus salicina | reverse complement strand
TCTACGCGTCCTGCATCACATATGGGGTGCCGCCAAGTTGTTTCCATTTTGTCCATACAGTGACAGTTCCAGTTCCCCTTATTACATTGCCTTCTGTTTCTCTCATATTTTGACTCACTGATTCTAGTATTGAAAATGATATGTTTAGGCGTTGCTCTACTTCTGAATTGTTACTAAACTGTTATCGTTTTCGTCTTTATTGAATTTCATTCCATATATGCTATTTTAATTCTACTAGTTGTTAAAGAATTTGATTCTGAATATTTCTCCATGTTTAAAGTTTTCCAATAAGTGTCTTTAGAACTGCCCATCAAAACTATGTCATCAGTAACATATGTTAACCTCACTACCGGTTATATTATGTTATTGGAAATAGTGTGATTGATATAATTTTTTCCTATTCCACATCTTTATTATGTATCTAGATTCGTGAACATGCTAGTTTATTTGCCAAATTGAGGTTTGAGTTTTTAACCAGATAAGGATGAACAGAAGACAAGAAACAAAGTATCTGCGTCCAATATCTCTAAGGTTGATGGGAAAGATGTGTTGAAACCGTTCTCTAGTTTCCCAGATAATAAAGTGCGAGCTAATGTGACTGATTGGAAACGTGGAGAAAATTATGCACATGATGCATCTTCTGCAGATATAGATGCCTCTGCTGAAGTGAACATGGAGGCATCAATAACAGCTGAGGATGTCATGCGGGCTGGAGGGTTCGGTGCTAGAGATGATATAAGTAGTTTTCTTCCTGTTGCAAGTGACTCTACTGACTTTGAAGCTGCAATACGTGACGCTAGAGGCTATGAAGAACCACAGGGGGATATCTGCAGACCAGGTCTTGGCTGGAAAGAATCTAGAGAAACAAAATAACTGTGTTGTTGCTACAAGCCACCATATATGTAAGTTTGTTGCACTTAAGATTTTGCTAGTTTTTGCTTGTAGCACTAAAGGATCAATGTATGCAGACTATGGTATCATAAATTTGTCTGTATTTCAATTTCAGGCTTTCATATTTTTATTTTGTAAATTCTCTGATATTTTCTTGGAAGGGACATGAGACCCTTTGTCAAAATAACCACGAAACTAAAATGGGCTTCATAATATATGCTAAGGACACCCTTTACTGGAATACAGTCTAAATCTATTTACAACATGCACTGGGTTTGTATTTGATGCTTATAAGTTTGAACGCAATTTATCAGACAATCCAAAGGGGCCCTATTTTGCTTACTATGCAACTAGAAATCCAAGGACATGTTAATTTAATTGCCATGACTGTACTGTAGTTTCGGGGATTATTGGCTCTGGATATGTGAGGCACTTCCTGTGTGGCTCTTTTAAATTGCCAGTGTCATAAGATGGGTATTGCCTTCTGGAAGATCCTCTGCCCAGGGGCAAGGATTGCCAAAGGGTCATAAGAAGACTTCCTCTGTATGAAAGCTTGCCATTGAGGGCCGAAATGAGCTTTCCACTCTTGTTGGGTTCTGTAATAGGGTAGATATTGCTTGATACCAAGCTGGGCTCTATCACAATACTCCAGAATTCTGCTGTTTTGTGTTAAAATTTGATCTAGGCCATCTGTTCCTGTGGAAGATGGCACTGCAGAGGATAGGAATGCCACTAAGTAGAAGACATCTTCATCTGGGGTAACCAAAGATGTGTTGTTGTTCCACCTGTAACACAATAAACGAATTAAGGTTGAGAATATGGAAAATTTTTTGACTTTTAAAGAAGTCATAAAATTGTAGAGTAGTTACTTGGTTTTGTTGACAGGGTACATAAGGATAGGACCATTGATATTGTCTGTGAGAATGTTGCCAAAGATCTCATCAGCAAAGTCATGTATCTTGCTTTTAGGAATGAGAAGGTTCATCCACGGGTGGGGAACTTCCCATAATCCTTTCGTTCGGAGTTTTATCTCGGACAAATGCACTCTATCTAGGAATTCGACATAGGAAACTTCGGACAGGAAGAGGGTGGATGGGATGTAATGCAAAAGTAACAGTAAGCTTTCAGTTCTCTGCATACACAAAGGTTTGCAATGAGGACTTTACCAAGTGATGAATATTATATTTTCTGTCATCGAAGAAATAAGGAGGATATTTTTCATTTCCTTGAAAGTCTCACCTGATCCATGACATCAGTTTCATTGGGGTTGAAGTATTTGGCCATTTCTAGGCAGTAGAGTGTTCTTCCATCTGAATTGAATTTGCTGGCTTGCATTGGATCTTTAGGATTGAAGGAAGATCTCCAGTTATTAAGAAGACCTGTTCTATTAATTATTACAAATCCTTCAATATAGTCAAATGAATTTTCAGATGATATGAGAAACTCTTGGTCCTTGGAAAATGATGAGAAGTCTGAATATAACACTCTGATCCATTTCACCTGTCAAAATAAATAAACTATGTATTATAAATGTAGAATACATGTACTCTTGGATTGTAATGTACCTTCTTTTGAAATGGAGTGTATTTTTTTACCATCTTTGGTGCTGGTTCAAGAGAAATTCTGGCCTGTGTGATGATGCCAAACTGTCCAAGCCCTCCAAGGACACCATAAAAAAGGTCTGGACTATTGTTCTCTGAACAGGTAATTACTTCTCCTTGTCCTGCAACAGAACTTCAAATTTATATTACTGGCGCCTTTTTGTCGCATAGCTAATTGAAATTGTTTCAAATGATTAAGATTATATAAAATCAACATATTTTATGAGGTATGAAGGAGTATTTTAGTGCAGAAGAAAAAACAAAGGCCAACATGGTCAAGCCCAGTGGAAAGAGCCTTGACTTGCAGACTAGTGGTATTAGGTTTGAATCTCCATAACACCTTCTCAGTGTGTGAAAAAAACCCCCTCCCCCAATATTGTTTTCATGATTTTTTTTTTTAAACTTAAAAAAGGAGTAGGTAGATCACCAAAATACCCTTGTCTTTTTCTGATATGATGAGTGCTATGTGTTTTTGTTGTTGCTCTGCAATTTCAAGCAACTCTGTACTGTGTGAACATACCTGTGACAACCTCCAGCTGGTAGACGTTATTGATTTGTGGCCCATGCCGGAAAGCCTGACCGCTGATCCCAGCGTATGATAAAGTCCCACCGACGGTGAGGTGAAGGTAATCAGTCCAAGATTTTGGTGACAACCCATGTTTAAGAGTCTCATGCAGAATATTTATCCACAGCTCACCTCCTGAAACATCCACATAAGGCTGCTCTCCAATGTGAACCTGCATTTGTTGTGCCTTGAGCGACTCCATGTTGATGACCAGACCTCCATGGGTTTGAGCTTGACCTTGAAGAGAGTGGCCATGGCCTCTGGCAGCAACTGTAAGCTCTGAAGCAGAACCCAGTTCAAATATAAGTTTTATTGTGGAGGAGATATCAGAAACTGATTTTGGATGCAGGACTGCTAATGGGAGGGATTGAAATGTGTTGCCAAAGTCCTTTGCTGCATGATGGTTGTTTTTAAAAGTAAAGTAACCATCTAGGCTTAGTGTCTCCAAAGCTGCAGTAAGATTAAGAGAGTGAGGTGAACTTGTTGGTGTGGCAAGGAGTTGATTGGAAGGAAGGTTGGTTGTTCTATCTGGTATGCAGCCCATGAATAATAAGATGAAGAAAAGTTTGAGGTAGAGAATGTTGTTCTGGTTGTGGAAGCCATACATAGGCGAACCCATGTAGCAAGTGTTTTGAGGATTTTCTCAGAGAGAGAGAGAGAGAGAGAGAGAGAGAGGTGCTCTTGCTGATTTTTGAGAGGCAAAGCAAAAGGAGAGGTGTAGAGGAGGCTAAGAAAAATGAGAGGTAGAGACGAGAATTTAAAGGGGAGGTTTTAGGCGGCATGGTCAAAACACAAACTCAACAATAACTTTGTACTATAGAGACTATTGCTAGTTTTTATTTGGTTTGTTTTACGATCTTCTTTTTCCCATTTTGGGTTCCAAATTTGAGGAGATGAATTTCACGAAGAAAGAGAAAGTGATAGGCTGATTTTCGGCATACCAATCTACAATATCTAGTATATTGTCAAACATGCCAAAATCAACCAGTAATCAACAGTGTTGAGGAAATATAAATTAAATATGACAACACCCTAGGTATTGTAGATTAATGCCATGTACCAATCACCTTTCCTCTTTTCTTGTCCAATTTCACATGTCTTTGTGTACTTTCCTTCGGTTATAAGCACATCTTCAATACAAATTCGTGCATAATGGGAAAACTAAATCATTACAATTAATCTTTAATCTACTAAAAAAAGGATGAACTTGTCGATTTAACAGTTACAACCACGATCATGTTAAGTAGAAATCCGTGATGTAGGAAAACCCCTACCGCTGATCAAAACCTGTTACTTTTACCAATGAGGCTATTACCACTTCAAGTAAAAATTGTACACTGGGACCTCAAATAACACTATAAAAGGGCATGGTCCGTGGAAGATACCTCGACTTAAATGTCATTATTATTATTATTAACTCGTTGTGAGTACTATCACTGCATAAATGTACCAGTTTTATACATATGAATGAATACAAGTTTGTCAGGCGACACGTATGCCACAGGAATCAATTTTTCCTGATCGGAGAGCGATCCGCGGGAAGCCCCCACACAGTTTGCAGCATGTTGCTTCAGCTTAGTGTCAGGGGACTCGGATGGAAAGTGGGGTCCCACTGTAGCGTTTATCTTTCAGAAAGTGCATGTATTGTGGTTTTGGCTGTTTTCTCCATTGTGTCCTCTCTTTCATAATCTCGTGAGAAAGTTCAAACCAAACCAAACCAAATCAAACCAAATCAAACCAAATCTTGTTTTTAACACCTTGAGAGAGAATTGTGTTGTATATGCATGGGATGGACCATCTCCACGGGTGTGTTTGTAATTAATCACCTCGATGTGTGTGTGAGAAAAATGTGTGGCAGATATTTTCAAGATACGAATTTTATCCGGGATCTCTCTCAATAAAGTGAAGAGAAATATCGAGTGCATGAATCTATCATCGAATCAAAAAAGTTGTGCAATTAATTATATAAGATGTTAGGCCTCTCCATCCATTACTGATGATAATGTACTGATAATATATGCAATTGATATTAGTTTGATTGTTATTATGATTAATTTTTAGAGGGGAGTAAAATGTGTACTTATCAGTCTTGATTTTAGGCTTTGAGCTTGACAAATTTGAAACACATGTAGCCATGACTATGACATGGACTCATGTGGGTCCTGTTACATGTGATTTTCACGAGGGGTCAAGAAGAACTTGTCTGTTGGCATTGACTTTGGCACTGCAAGGACCAATAGACGTCATGTATACATGTTTCTCGAAATCTAATGGGAACATAACTTCCTAGCAAAAAATGCCTTCTCATTTCTTAAGAAGACCAAGACCCATTTAAAGCCACTAGGTATAAGAAGCTGGCTTAATTTCATCCTCAAGGAGGTGTGAACCTAGAATGTTCTTGCGGAGAGTATGAACCTAGAAAGTTCTTGCGGAGAATCTTAGAGTGTAACGGTTACATAATTATATGGTATTACTAGTTCATGTTTTATAATATGGGTAAACAATTTTGTTGATATTTTATAAACTTAGAATATAGCATATGTTATAATAGGAGTGAACTGATAACATCACGTGACAATTTGACGATCACACTGAAAATTAGTTGATGTTTGTGGATTCAAATTGTGTTCCATTCCATGTGCCCATTTGAATAATTGTTTTCCAAATGATTCTACATATTTTAAAAATATTTTTAATGGCACTATCTCAGGAAAGCTATGTAGATTTATTGGTCATAGAAGTATTCAAGTATCATTATGTTGGTGGCATGTAGGGGCCTGGGATGCTTTGGGCTGTGTGTGCTGAAGGAATGGAAAGTGGGCATTGGGGATGACGAGTACGACAGTTTGAATGGAGGGGACACTACAAAAGGCATCAACTAACAACTGATTGGCGTCATAGATCCCAGCACTATGACATCCCTAACATTATTCTTCTTCAATATTATTATATTACTCTACAATTGAAGGGGATTGTTTGATTCGTTATTTATCTAGAAATTTATAATTTATTGTTGAAAATCTTTGAACACAGTACAGATAGTGCTATATGAATACTTGACTTGGTGCGTACAATTTCTTGAATTGTTCATGTTTGTTAGGTTAGTTTCAATGATCATTTCTACAAAAAGTCAATCAGCATCACAAATCAATGAGGCATTTGGTATTTTAATAAAATTGACTGTTTGTCTATTTATTCAATTTTAGATGTTCATTTTTGGAAAATTTATATAAATACCACATGAAGTTTTAATTTTTAATTTTTAATTTTAACCACTTAGAATTTATAAAGTGTTGTAATCTGCCACCTACGTCTCTAACTCTGTTACAGTGTGTTTGGATGAGGAAATTTAAAAATACAAAGGATTTCATAAATGATGGAATTTAAAATGACGGAAATTAATGTTCTAAAATTTTTAAAGTTTCTTGTTTGGATGACTGATTTAAAACACGGAATTTAACCTTTATTTGTAAAGTTATCTCTTTTTAAAACTCAATCTCTCTTGGGATTTTACAAATGACGACTTTTAGATAGAATTTAAACTTGGGATTTATGATCTCCAAATTCCATATTTTTTTCCACGCAGAATTTCTAAATTTCTATGTTTTTTTATCCAAACACCGGAATTTGGTTCGTGTCAATTTAGAAATTCTGAGTTTTGTCAAAATCCCAAGTTTATTTCCCTCATCCAAACGCACCATTAAAGTTTTAGTTAAGTTTAAGGGTATTTTTGTCAATTAATTATAATTAAAAATTATTTTTTTAAAAGGGAAAGAAAAGAAAGAATTTACAAAATTTGAAAACTTTTGATGTTAAATTTTTTGAATTTGCTCGATGGTGGGTGAGAGAGAGAAATTGCAGGATGCTACATTTTTTATTCTAAATTTTTTGAATTTGATGGATGCAAAACTTTCATTGGAATGAGGGATATGCCTTTGAATAATTATTGCAAACCATGAAATGCAATGCAGGAAGGCAACAAGATCAATTGGAGCATTGAAATTTGATAGTTCAGGTGTATTGCAACACTTTACATAGTTCAGGTGTTTAAAAATCAAAATTAAAAGTTCATGTGATTATGGTGTGCTTGCCTAAAAGTTCAGGTGGTATTTATGCAAAATTTCCGTTCTTTTGGGGTTGAAGAATTAGATGATTTATTAATTTCCAATTTAGTTGATTTTTTTTTTTTTGGTTGTAAACGAATGAGATTATATGAGATCATGAAATTACATTGTAAAGTCTAAAAAAATGATTTGTGTTGTATTAAGCTACACATGGTGCATATTTGAATAATTCATGTCGACAAAGGTAACCTTATGGTCTCAAGGAGGTAGAGATTAGCCCTAACCCTAGCTAGATTCGATGTGAGCACATATAAGCCAACCGATATGGACAGACAATTGTCATGGAGGGCCCTATTCGCTTTGCAAGTTAGCTCTAAAAATAATAATTTCTTGCATATATCTTTTAAAGTGCAAATTTGTAATGAAATTTATTATATCTTAGCTAAGATTATGATGTTTGATAAGAAATTGTGACTAAGTTTTGAATCAAAATAGCCACCATCTCCCAATCCAATTGGGTTTACTGAACAACAATTTAATAAAGGAAAGTGAGAAAAGCCAATCGAGGGCATGCCTTAGGGTCAATTGGCTCTTAAAACATTTTGTGTGTGTTACAAACGTTAGAATTAATATTTACAAAGATATACAATGGGTCAATGCGTCAATCCAAAATAAAGTCATGTCACCACAATAACACTAGCCACAAGTATCAAACAAAATATAAATATATATTATTGTCGTATTCATATGAGTCGAACTTAAAATATATTCCAACTAAGTGGAAAAAAGCTTTGAAAGTGCTAACCTCACATGCACCACAAATAAGAAGAGAATGCAAGGTCCACAAATTAGGCGATATGTTTAGTTCAGTCATCTCAACCATCTTAAATGGACCCACATGAGGTAATCTTGGCTCATCATCCGATCAAAAAATCTTGGCTCTCATAGGAAAAACTAGGGAAAGTGAAAATATATAAGAAAAGCATGTGATGTGAGGAAAGGGAATGTCTCCCTAGTCCCACGCACATAGCCCTAGTATACTGCATACAGAAAGAGGAATTTTTCCAAGCCAAGAGTTCCACAAAAAAAAAGTGACAGTAGAAGTTGCTCCAAAACCACCACCTTCCTACTCCCTCAGTAGGATATGGCAAAGAGAGAGTTCGTAAAAACCCTAGGCTGCATTCTAATTTTTCTTTATGTTTAATCTAGTGAACTTATAAATGTCTAAGACAACACTTACTTCTGGCTGTGTATTTAAACCTATTTGTTCAAAGTGTAAATAATTCAAGGGAGACTAGCTAGCTTGTCTAAAGTTCTTGTCATTTCTTTCTTTCTTTTTCTTTGCTTTCTGTAAAGATCGGTTTCTTTTTTTTAATTTACTTTCATCTGCTTTTCTTGTCGGGCAAACGTCTTATAATGCTCAATGGAGAGCTTGTTACATACTCAGAAGCAGAACTAAAAAATTATAGATAACAAAACCAATAGCGATCGACTTGTGACATTGTCCCAATTATTGGGGTCAGTCTGTATAATTTAGTATTTTTTGGTAGAACTTGTGTTGTTTACTTGTGTCGGCCTATTAGAGTGGAATTTTATACTGAGCTTTTGGTGTGTAATTAAGGACCAGACCATAGCTAATAGATAAAGTTATCCTTTGCCCCCCAAAACCACCTTTGCAATTAATAGTCCTATACTTGGTGCTTGTTAGGATAAACACGGATAAGATAATTGCAATTGCAAGTTATAAGTATGAAACATATCTATAATTGCTTGTTGGAAGTTGGAACTTCGGTTTCATATATTGTTTAGTCCTCAATTTGTAAACACAAATGACAGAAAAGCCAAGGCTTGTAGCTGAAGTGGTTAAGAGCATTTACCCCTTCATCGAAGATCCCAACTTCAATTCCCCCTAAAAACCCTAGCTTTTGAGAGTCTTCCAGCACTGTTTCACCTCACGGGGGGAGGGCCCTCCCCTTCTCCCCTCTATTGAGTACCTCTCAAGGGTTCCTCTTAGAGCACTTGGCTTCACCCATTTTGTTGGGTCCGAAGCTCTCTCCTTCTTGAGAGCTGGTGACTTGATTGAGTTTTCTTTCTCAGATCTAAGGCTTCATGCTTCCATTCAGCAGCAGCTCTGAGATTTTAAGGGTTCTGTGCCAAAACAACAAGAGAGTCACATAAAATAAAGTCTTCAACGAAAAATTATAAAAAATAATCAAATTATAATCAAAATCTTGTGATCATCAAATTACTATTATCAATAACTGGAAAAAAAAACAATAATATAAAAATATATAGGAGAGAGAGAGAGAGAGAGAGTGGAGGAGAGAGAGAGAGATGAGAGTGAGGAGTGAGGAGAGTGAGAGGAGAGAGAGAGAGAGAGAGAGAGAGAGAGTTCAGTGGTTGAAGGCTGAAGCTTGAAAAAACAATTAAGATACAGGCCGCTAGAAAAATAATTGCATACAAAGTTATATGTTGGAGGCCTCTTAAATTGAGCAAAATGAAAATCGGTATTAAATAGGAATAGAAAGATCAAGGGAGAAGCCAAAGCAATCGATACCAATATAATAAACTCACATTAATAAAATAATATTTATATGGGGCCAATTTTCCTTATTTTGTATTGAAAGACAAATAAAAAGTGAATATTAATATTATTAAATTAATACTATTACTAAGCTACATCAACATATTAATGTAATTAATATTTAATATGGGGCCCTGTGTGGTGGCTCACTTTGCTCATGCCAAATGCCGCCCCTTCCTCCATTCTTGCTAGTTCCCCTAGATTTCCATCATTCCAATCCTCTTAAGTCCCGTTAGGTTTATGGGAAAGGAGGCTTAGGAATGGGAATTCAATTGCTTTCCCATATTTGGTAAGTTCAGGCATAGGAAATGGTTGCCTGGCACATGGGAAAGTAAGGGGGAAAGTAAAGCCCTCCTCTTAACTTGGGTTTTGTTTTCCCTCGTCATGGGAAAGTTTGGGAAAATGAGCCAACATTCAATGCACAATTTTCATGACTATTTTGTCCCTATGAACAATTTATAATTACAACGTATCATTAAATGCATTCTTTTTTTTTATTTGATTTAATATAGATATAATTGGAAAATTATACAAACTTTGTTTTCCATTCCTACTCAAAACAAACATGGGAAATGAAACAAAGTGAAATCTCCCAGTTACTTTCCTGACATTACCAAATGTGGGAAATGAATCTTTCATTCCCATTCTTTAGGAAATGACATGGGAAGTGATTTCCCCTCAAATCCATTCCGTGAACCAAACGGGGCCTTAGTGTTGTCCTTTGGCTGTACTCCAAGTGTTGTCCCTTGGCTGTTTTCTTTTAGGTGTATCAGTGATTTCGAATCTGATGGTGATGCAATTTCTCGGTTGATGTCAGCTGTCACTCAGACTCTCTCTCCCCTCTCGATCTGGCTTCATCTCTTGATTACATCGGCTAATTCGAAAAGCAATTTCTCGTGAACATCTTGGAAGAAGTGTAGAGCTACGACACAACTACAACTCGGGCGCTTGCACCGCCTCTTTCCTTCATGTTTCATGGTTCTAGTTCTTCAGGCTTTGGGCTGTTTTGAGAGTTACCCGATTATGGTGGCAGATATGTGGTGGTTATGTGTTTTTGCTGTGTCTGTTGATGTTTTTTTTTCAATTGGATGTTATACTAGTTTAGTACAACTAGTTTTGTGAAATTTAATTTTGTTTATCTGGTTGTATCATCATTTGAGATAGTCTTGTTGTCCATGTCCATGTGATATTACACATTAGTTCGTTCTTATGAGCTTCCTTACTGGGTTGCTATGTCTTGTTGTATTTATGCCCTCCTCGTTTTGGGTGAGGTTTCGTAATGAAATATCATCATTCGTCCAAAAAAACAGATCCGATCTCTCCTTCATGTAATATTGCTTGTATCCAAAACAAAATGAAAAAGGAAAGCAAGGGGGACATAGAATTCTTCAGGCATAAATATTTTCTTCTACTTTGTATTTTCAACTTGAATTCTTGAAATGGGTCATTCTTGTTTGTTTGTTTTTTTTTTTTGGCCAATTGAAATGGTATATTCATTGGAGTTCTTTTATGACTTATTTCCCTTATTAATTCCCTTCAGGCATAAATATTTTGCTCTGCAGACCTTGGCCAAAAGATTGCAGCTACACGACAGTGCGTGTGCACGTATATCAGAAAGAAAAAGACACTTTTTTGTTGGTCAATGAAAGAAAAAGGGCTAAACTCAAAAGTAGTCATATTGCTATTGTATGGATATAGGCATGGCAATTTGTCGTCTGCAAGCATCTTCGTGAGATGTGAAATTATTCTTAAATTAGAAACATGTTAGGGAAAATACATAGGACAATTTAAATTTAGGTAATAAAAATAACTCTTCTTTCAACATATACAGTTAGAGTTTCATTTTTCCTTTTAAAAAGTTTAGAAACTAGGCGCTTGAAGTGAAAACGTCATTTAACTGTTCGAAAGCTTATGATTATATGTATATTAAATACAATGGAGATCGTATGATAATAACACAATTGTGGTATAGTTACATTACAGTGTAGTTACTTTTTGTTTTCTAATATTTGAATCGAAGAGCTTAGGGTCTCTATGCTTTAAAAAGCTCTCTTTATAAATCCTGATGTCGATTGTGGCTATACATTAGCGACAGTAATATGTAACTGTGAAGCATGCACCGAAGAAAAAAACAAACAATCTTTAGAACCATTAGCAAACATTTGAAGAGTCAAAAGAAATTTACGTTTTTGAAAAACATTTTTGGCCCCAAACTAAATGGTTCTCATTTGATTGGTGCCTTAATTTGTTTCCTAATCCAAATTTGACCTACAACAAATATAGCATGTCTTTTCTCGTGCCAAGCAGGGGACAAGAATTAGCATCTGGTGTCGATAACTTTTGTATTTTAAAATAGAAAAACCATATGGGACCTATTAGTTTGCAGGTGACATGATGAAAAAACATATAGAACTTATCACTCTTTTTTTTGGTCGGATTACCATAAACCCTAAAAACATATAGAACTTATCACTCGGGCATCAAAGAAAGAAAATTCTTCATCTCTTTCTCTCTAAAAGACATTACTCTTTTTTATAAATCAAGATTTGACACATAAAAATAATTCATTTAAAATATACAAAATGAAATATTTCTACACACATGTCAAAACTACAGTCGATGAGAAAGTAAAAGTTACGGAGGAGGCCAGTATATTTTCCTTGAAGGAAAATGCAATGACTAAGAACACATACCACTAGTGTATTTGCCAAAAATTTATATTAGCAAAAATTAAAAAGAAAAATAACAGTTCCAATTAGACATGCTTTGACGGTGTCAATTTCAATATCAAATCATCAATTGCTTTTTTCTCGTGGTAAAATAGAAATCTTTTTCGTTTTTTGGCCAATTACTGGCTACTCTATTAGCCCTAGATTCCAGCATCGATCCCAACCCTCTCCCCTACCCACCAGCAAAGTTAGGTAACAGTAGTTGGTAAATTTTAGGGAGATTTTATTGGCACCCCATTAGTTGCTCTTTACATCCCATGCTAATTTTAAACATGAATAACCTATTTTACCCTTGTACACAATTACCGTTAAGGACAAAAAAATTTAAAATTAAAATTAAAATTGCTCACTATAGCCCACATATGTTCTTGCAACCCTAGTTTGACTTTTTTCTCAAACTATCATGTTCCTAAACCCTAAACCCTAGATTTATACGTTTATATTGGTGAAAAAATATCTTGTATTTATTCATGAAGGGTGAGATTGAAGTTAGAGAGGTTTCGAATGAGGTACGAGTTTATTTTTTGGCGTTTTGCAAGTTTAGTATTTCATAATGGTAGCTGGTTGTGTTCAGCACATCAGTACCGAACGCGACAAGTAAATTCGGTGGGATGCCACCGAAACGTTGCACCTTTTTTGGTTGGGTTTGACCGGTCATGAACTTAATATTCGGTGGAGATCCACTGTAATATGGAATGTAGTTCAGTGGTTCACTACAGAACATTTACCTGCGTTTTAGTGGCATCCAACCGAAATTTATTTATTTTTTCAGTAACTTATTGCCGACCACAAATTTAATGCAAGCTATTTTGATCTTACTCCCATTGAAGGAACAAAAACAAGGTCACCCCCTACTGAAGGCAACAATGTGGGAACAGAATGTGTAATGGACTATAGTGATCAATCCACAACTTATTCGGTAATTATTTGTCTGAAATCCTTTTAGTATCATTAACGTGGCATTAATATTTCAAATTTTATCTTTAAATAATATGAGTTTAATGTGTAGATATTCAATAGTAGAGATGCATTACTTAGATGGGCTCGTGCACAAGGAAAAATGAATAATATTGTCATTGTAATTAAAAGGTCTGATTATGGAGGTGAGGGCAAGAGGAGACCTCATGTATATACTTGCTTGTGAGAGGAACGGTAACTATGAGTCTTGCAAGTCTAGTGAGAACTGATATAAGGTCGGATGCAAATAGTGATATGAAAAAATGTGCTAGAGACACTGGTACCAAGAAATGTGGATGCCCATTCTTTTTAAAAGGTGTCAATATTGGTGATGGGGATGATTGGAAGTTGGAGGTGGTTTGTGGAGTACACAACCATCCTATTTCAGAGTATCTTCAAGGTCATTCATTTGTGAGGCGACTTTCTGAAGAGGCTCACGTTCCTAGTTAAAAATAATAATAATAATAAGGTTAATTACCATGAACTAGACTTATATACTACCTTCTATTGTCACAGTAAAACGACTTACCTAATTATTCCAAATTGTGGCTGCTATGTGAGTTTTAAAACTCGTAAGTAAATATGGATCAATGGGACCCACTCGAGATGGATCAGTAGGCTCGGCATGTACCTCAACATTACTATCATGAGTGACAGCTACATCTCCAACCTCTGCATCAACATTATTATCATGAGCAGGAGCTACATCTTCAACCTCTGTAGTATCCTCAAAGTAATCTTGGGGAGCCGCTCTCTGTCTCCTCATTGAGGCCGTGAAACGCTGTCTATTCAGTCGAGATGATGAAGCCTTAGTAGTACCTCTGCGAGTCCTCTTCATATCTAAAAACAAACAATATTAAGTATACACTCAGTAACGTATTCGGTAGATGATCACTGAAAAACGAAAACAAATTCGGTGGACTATCACTGAAAAAAGAACACATATTTGGTGGAGTACCACTGAAAAGCCGAAATACATTCGGTGGGAATCTCCTGAAAATTAGAAACAAATTCGGTGGACTACCACCGAAACAAGGTAACGATTTCGGTGGTAACCCATCAAAAGTAAAATGTACAGATCAGGTTCAAATTCGGTGGACTACCACTGAAGCAATGTAACCATTTCGGTGGTAATCCACTGAAACTAAAATCCAGTTTCATAAAACCAGGTTTGAACCATACACCCACCAGGTTGAAATATAAAATTAAAATCAGACTTTGGCTTTTCAAAAGTGAAATCAAATGTAGGCTTAATCAACACTTAGAAACGTAAATATAGAAATCAAAATTGAAATCAAACCTTGGCTCTTCGAAGGATTTGTGAAAACTTGACATATTCATGATGGATGCTTGACATGGTTGATGAGATGGTGGTTTGCGACGGGGTGAGGCGTTTGGGGTTGGCTGTGGGGTGTGCTGGCTTTGTTTCAGAGATGGGTTCAGTTTTGCACAGATGGTTGTGTGATGGGGTTTGGTGGTTTGCAGAGATGGGTTGTGCAATGACTCTGTTTCAAAGAGGATGGGGTGTGCGATGGGGTGTGTCTGCAAGATGATGAAATTTTCGATGGGGTGGGGCTTGATATCAGATAGGGTGGGGTTTGATTTCAGATGGGGTGTGTCTGAAAGGGAAGGGGGTTTTCGATGGGTGGTGTATGATATGGGATGAGGTTTACACAGTGAGTTAGGGAATGGGATTCATGAGGGCAATTTAGGAAAAAAAAAGGGGGTATAATGAGTAATTTGAAATTTTATTAAAATTTAGTGGGGTGTAAAAAATTATGGGGTGTAAAGAGCAATTAATGGGGTTCATATAGAATTTCCCTAAATTTTAACCTCCCTTTACATATTCTATGCACCACTTTTCAACCCAAAAAAAGAAAAAGAAAACTTTATTATGGAATTATTATTGCTCACTTTGCTTTTTGTTGTTTATTAGTTGTACGCCTATATATGTTTTTAGCAGCTTTTTTGAGAAGTCTATCAGTTTGTAGCAGGTCTTATCTCCCCCCCCCCCCCTCCCCTCCCCCATTTTCTGTATATTAGTTGTAACGTTTGGATTATCAGATTTTATTACTTAAAACCTCATAATCTTACTTTAGATAAAAGAGGTTTGATTATTAATAGAGATACATATGCATGCTCCCGACTACATAGTTGCCATTACATGGAATTTTATGGTTTACCCAGAGATCAATTTGAGATATTATAACAGATCTGTTTTCCCTTATGTGCTAAAGGAGAAAAACTTAGTTGCAACATGGATAGCACTATTTTGCTATCCTGGTCAATAATGTTATGTCATATGGAAGTGTTATTGTGCGTGTCATAACGTTATTGGTCGACGATAGCAAAATAGTGCTATTTCCGTTTTATGAAAGTCTTTCTCGTACTAAAGACTAATGTAGTACTGATGGAACTACAAAAGCCTCACAAATTCAGAAACAGGGAGATAGAAGGGAAAGGAAAAAAAAACATAAACATTTTTGTGCTAGAATGACAGTCTTGAAATTCGGGAAAATTTTGGCATATATATGCTAGAATTTTTTTTGTTGAGACTATTTAACATGTTATGTTACTAAACTACGAATAAATAACATGTTATCTATATATATATATAAAGAAAAAGGCAGAGAATGGTGAAACATTCAAAATACCAGAAAATGCCCTTGGTTAATTCAAATATTAAGAATTGAAATTATTAATTAAACGAGGATAATATGGTAAATTCATATTTTTTATATTAAAAAATTAAAATTAAAAACAAAATCAAATAATAAGTCCTACTTTTATGGAACATTACTACCCAAAGTTAACTTTTTTTAATTCTAAAAATAAAAGAAAAAAGAAAAAAGAAAACCAATTGGCACATGCGCCAAGGGGCTAGTGTTATTAAACTGCGAATGAATAATAATATTAAAATGTGCTCTCCTCGATATTTCTAGTCGTACCAAAAAGAATTGAACCTCAACCCTAGCCTCTTGCATTCGAGTTCAAAATATATCACTTTCAACTTTTCCATCATGAAGTATACTTTTATTGCTTTGCCAATAAAGTGAGGTCGGTTGTTATCAATATGGTGATTATGGACTGCATTTCTTTGCCTACCAAAGAGGAGGAATGAAGCAAAAAATTTCCAAATACCTATTGATTTGGTCTTGAGATTCACCTCACAAAATGTATCTAAAACCTAAAATATTAACCAAGCAATTCCACGACCATGTATTAAACTAGTAACCAGGAGACCAACCATGCTGAAAACAAAAAACATGTTAGGCCAGCCTTAATAATATTATAAACCCTAGACAACCATATCAAGGAGCATATCTAAGTGCCTTTTTAATTGGCTAAACTGTTGGGGAAAAATTATCCAATGAGCATTTGACAAATATATGACATTACCAGACACTTTGTCCCCAATTAAGTATTCTATTAATACTATAATGGAAAGAAGAATTGTTTAAAAAGAAAATTAACAAATGGTTTTTGAAACCCTACTTGACAAATAGAACCATATGGTTGAGTGTGCAGGCACTTGGGGCAACAGCAAAATGGGGAGCTACAACGTCATATCTAAATTGGTCCTCTGCATCATCATGCTGCAAAAGTAGGAGTAGGGTGGCCTCGAGTACAAAGGTATCTAGGGTCCTAAATGTTAGAGAGTAGAAACCAACCTCATTATTGTTATCATGTTCCCCCTCTCATTTACATTCCACTTTTGTCATGTCTATTTGTCTCTGAAAACTTTTTGTGAAAACCCTTTCATTATTCTAATGTGCTTTTCTGTTACTTAAAATATTGAAGCAATAGCCAACGGGGGTGTATTCAGTGAAAAAGGACAATAATTTGCATAACAGTGGTCTCAAGTTCGAATCCTGATAGTATTTCATAAGAAAAATATAAGAAAAATAAATTGTTCCCAATATTCTACCTATATATAAGAAAAATAAATTGTTTTTCAATGAAGGAATAGACATAGCTAATGATTTCTGCAATGTAATTGTGATGGAAATGCTAATAAAGTATTGGACTCTCCATTTATTCCCTCTCTCTCTCTCTCTCTCTCTCTCTCTCTCTCTCTCTCTCTCTCGCTTTTTTTTTTTATGTGATGGACTCCATTCAGTGATTGTGTTATGTAAAATATATATTCTTAGAAAGCAAAGTCGTCCTTGGCTAATTGAGTAGGTAGTCTACATATCCCTGAGCAAGGGGCTTTCCTTCGATGTCATGTGTTGAAAAAGAGAAAGGATCTTTGTTTCAAACGTATTAAAAACTTTAAACATCACAACTTTCCAATGGAACTATATATTTGTCAATTAGCTTTTCAGAGACAGAGCAGTAATTTGCAAAAAAACCTGTGGATGCTATTATTTTGAGGTTTAATAATATTTCTTATCCTTGAAATAATATCTTCGCTAGGATTCCGAAGTTCGGATAAATGCACAACTCCTAATAGGTCTACATTTATCCTACTATATGTGCTCAACCGGATGAAACCAAATTTGATTTTGGTCCATATTATTGGTGTCTTTTTGTATTATTTTATTCATTATTATCAAGAGGAAGAATGATGCCAAATACCATTAGTGAGACAGTTTTTATTTTTTTATTTAAAAAAAAAAATCCAACATAATCATCAAGCCTGCTTTTTATGCAAGACCAACTGCACCAACTTTTGGTTCAAATCTATGTTGCTTGCACTATATATTCCATCAGATCGATTCTTTAATATTATTGTACGCATGATAATCGAAGGAAAACTTTAAGCAAATTGCAATTTTATAGATTAGAATATTAATGATCATTAGGGAACCATAATACCTATAGTTCGATTGTGTTTACTGAATGTCATCATCCATTGTCATTCTACAGATCTGTACGGAAATACCCATAATAGATACAAAACCAATGCGGCAACACGATATGTTTCTGGGACAATCATCATCGTTTTATAACTTTACCCAATGTTTCATTTTGTCTGTTAGTTCGAATTTGATAATGATAATTAGTGAGAGAGGTAAAAATGAATAATAGTTATTTAACAGAATTTGAATCGGATTAGATGGAGGTGGTAAATTGTTGTATTTGGTCCCAGTAGTTTGTCGAGTTTTCTACTTTGATACATGTGATTTAAATTATGACAATTTGACTCCTGTAGTTTGATATTAATCACAATTTGACACATGTACTTGTCTATCACGTGGAGGGGAATTTTAGACAAAGTTTTGGATGAATTGGATGGAAATTTGGGCGTGTCCTGAATTGCGATGAATATTAAATTACAGAGGTTAAATCTCTATAATTAAAACTACATGGACCAAAGTGTGAAATCCAACAAACTAGATGGACCAAAAATGACTTTTCCCTAAAAAAAAATTATTGGGTAACAAATGTACATACCTGTAATATTCTAAGTGATGTTTATGCAAATTTCTCTATTATTAAAATACAAAAAGAGGTAGAAACAATCCTAGCTGCGCTTTATCTCTGAGTTCCAAAACAAAAAACTCAACATAGGAGGGAGGAGGAAGAAGCGTCATTGCCTTTCCCTCCCCTTGCCTCCTCTCCTCTTTCTTTTTCCTTTTGGGTTAGTAAATATCAAATCATTCTCCCAAAATTGCCTCTCTACAACTTCTCATATTCTCTAAATTTAATTATACCTCGCATTTGAAACCAGAATGGTTTTTGCCATGTTTGTTCGATTGGCATAGTTGTTTGCTATTATGCACAATTGGATCACTGGAAACTTTGTTTTTCCTAAACCCATAAGAGGTTTTGCATTTGCTTTAAGGCTAGATGCAATGGTAGTAGCGGTAGGGTTCATGCATACTCATGTGTTGTTTTATGGTTTTGGTGATTTTGGGTTTGTAGGCTTTAATTTTGATTCAGCTTAATTGTAGTGATGTGGGCTAGTAGTTGTTGGCGTGTCTACTTTAGTTTGAGTTTTTTTAGTGTGTTAGTTTTGTTATCCTTTTGGGTTTGGTGATTTGAATGTCTTGTTGATATCTTAGTTGTCTTGTTGAAAGTTATCTAATTAAGTTGTTATTTGATAAGGAAAAAGAATACAAAAAGAGTTAGCTATATCTAGTCTAGTTTTCTCTCCTTTTTTTTTGGTTGTTGTTGTTGGACAAAGCTTTGTTTTCTCTTGCTTTGAATAAGATGCTATGTGATATAGAGTAGTGCACGACTATAATACATGTGCTTGTAAGCTGCAATTTTCAACTATAACTTTTTTGTTCACCCAAAAAATAAACCTATAACTTTTCGTACTAAAATGTGAAATAGAAAGTCAAAGGGTGTCAGGGAATTTTGGTTTCTTCTGTTTAGGTATCATCTCTAGTGCACAATAGGGAACGACTTGTTTTGCCGTTCTGTTCGAAAATTTGGAACAACCAAAGGGAAGCGTTTAGCTTTCCTACGTGTGCTTCTACATTAAGGTTTGTCTACTGGAGCGTTTTTCTTTTTTGCTTTCGTTTTTTTTATATTTCTTTTTCTGCTTGAAGACTCTCCAAATTCATCAACCTTGGAGAGAGATAGACAATTGTTCAGACTTTGGGGACCGATGATTCATGCAAACAACACTCTAATGCTCCATGAATTTGAAGTTAAGGAGGACTAGGGAAAAAGGGAAAAGAAAAAGAAAGTCCAGATCTTAAGCAAAAAGATTTAGGAGCATGCATGCCCTAGCTATCAAAGATCCTAGCTAGGGTTTATTGGATGACCATATAGTCTTCAATTTCCCCACAAGAAAGATTTATTATTGTCATGTCATTGTCTTGCCACATCAGTTGCATTAGCAGCTGATCCATGTGATGCCTGCCTAGCAATAGACTTGTTTGGGGCAGATCCAATGACCCAATATTGAGGTAACCAGGACATGAAAGTTACAGCCATTATCATATATATATATATATATATATATATATATATGTAGACCTCTCTTTTCTCAGAAGTTCTGAGAGACAAAGTGAGCAAATATTCTATCATTCACCTACCATTTTAGCATGCTTGATACACACAAAAATGTTGCCATAATTAAGTACTGTTTCAAGTGCGAGGGCATCGATCAGTTGTTGTCATTCTCTTTGAAAATGATACTTCGCCAAGTCACAATCAAAATTATCGCCTTCTTTCTCTAGGGTACCCATTGGTTCTCATTGATGAACTAGCTAGCTTTGGAGTTGGAGATGAGCTAGCTTTCATTGTCAATCAGATTCATGCACAAGATGAGCAACTCTAGTAGATAGAATGACTAGCAAGCTGAGCTGAGTCGGCGTATACATCATCACCACGCATAACATAAAAAAGATGACAACGGTATATTATGTTATAATGACCAAAAAGTTATCAAAATGACCTGGAATTCTGAAACTTCGAGCTAGTTTTGTGCGGGCTGTGAAAATTTTGAAAGCGAGAGAAAACACTTTAAGTGACTTCTTTTTCTTAGCGTACAACGGTTCCCTCTTGACATTAACAATTGCCGTGCCGCTTAACATCAAACCAACACAAGTTACTTTTATCAATGTATTTGGAACCCTACCATCATGGTTATAGAACACCCGTTTTAAAAACCACGACAGTTTTTAGATTTTCCGTCGTGTATTCAATGTCGTGCTTTTACGTTATTGTATAAAGGAAAGGTCTCCCCCTCCAATTTAATCCACTTCATTTCACTTGCTTCATTCTTCTCGAAGAGATGACACTAACTATACTTTTATAAGTGGAAACATGAAAAGACTTGTCCAAAAGTAGAACACAACTAAAATTGTTGATATGGGCATCTGATCAGCTAATTCATTCTTCCAATCAAATCAGGTCGGAAAGTTTTCACCACCCACTTTCTTTTCCATTGGAGAAGATTTGCCACTACCGTGAAAGGTAAGAAATCAAGGGATATATATTTGGTCTATCTAAAAGGATCTAAGAAAAGTAGAAGAAATTACACATGGCGAAAGCCCATGTCTTAACTTGGACCCTTCTCGATGGGTTTGCCACGTGAAAACAGGGTTTGCAAATTGCAGCCGTGGTGGTATATATATTACCATGGTGGTATTATTCTCTATTTATCACCTTATCACAAGGAATTTAAAAAACGACAGTTTGTTAGATTTCTGGTGTGTGGGGGAAGTTTTTCCAGTGTTTTGAAACAAAAAATCAATTGCCTCAGAGCTTTTAATACTTCATGTCCTTATTTCACAACCAATGATGGATCCATGATTTCAAATTAGGGTGGGCTCAATTTATCTTAAGGGTATGTGAAGTGATGGCCGTTATGAGAATTCTGTGGTGAAGGTCCTATTTCTTAACCGTTGGATTAAACTAACCAATTTAATCTAACAACTAACTAATTGAATTCAACGGTTAAAAAATTATAAGGCCCTCACTATAGATTGACTCATGTAAGTTATGTGTGCAGTGCAGAGTTATGCATGAAGGGGGATTGATTTTGGTGTGTTGGAAAATAAAAAACCATATGGCTATAGCCCAGGTTAGTATAAGGGTCCGTCCTTGTTGACTTTTATTTGGTGGACATGTGTATAGAATAATAATATATACAACCCCAAAACTCATCCCATATTATATAAATAACCATCCATTTGTTAAATAATCCACCAAATTTTGTTTTTCCTTTCTTACTTTGTTATTTTTGTTTGTTCTCTTTTCATCCGTTTAAATGATATTGATTCGTTATAAGTTATTTGTGCTTTTAACTCAAATGGTCCTCAAATTTATACATGATTTGCATTTTGGTCCCTTAACTAAATTATTCATTCAAATGGTCCCTCTACTCTTTATTATTCGTCAAATCGGCCTACGGTAACATTTTCTATCAAATTAAATCATATGAGGAGTACATGCTTGCAAATATGAATTTTGATAGCTAAAAAAAAATTTAGAACAAAAAAATAACTTAATTAAAAAAATTTATATATAAAAAATTTAAAAAAATTATTATAAAAAAAAAAAAAAACCCCTTCCCTTTCCCCTCTCCAAGAAGAACTCCATCAATCCAAAGTCATTTAGCTTGTCCTTGGCTAGTAGAGCCGCCAAGAGCTCTGCTGAAAATAGATGCTACTCTTAGAGAGTGGGAGGAGGAGGGTAGAGTGAAGAGATGAGCGATCGCACCATGATAACTGTTATCATCATCAACCTCATCGTCATAATCTCCATCATTGTTTCCGTCAGTACCCCCTATTAGTACGAAAATTTTATTGGCATTTCCTAGACTCTAGCATGGGGTGGGAATTAGTGTGTGAAAGATTGTTTAATGTACATTTTAGCACAACACTTTCAGCTCATACTTTCAAGACATGACTTGACCGATATGAGAAACTTGATTTCAGGTAAATCATGACATAGGATTCCTAGTTGAAGTTATTTCAATGCCATTGTGATTTAAGTTAAAATATTAGTGTTTCCTAGTGACGTGCACCGTGCTCATCTCCTAATTAACTTGTTTTAGGAGATAATTGTTTCTTCATAAAAGTGGCTATTTGGTGTCATCACTTAGAGTACATATTGAATCAAAATTAATATTCATAATTGAATAGTATTGTGTCTTTTGTTTTGGCGTCTTGATTAAGAGACCATATTGAATCACGTTTGAGAGTCAAATTTGAATAGAATTAATGGTCTCTTGGGTTTCTCTATTTCTAGAGAAAACCTGCCTTGAATAAAACGTGTGTTTTTTTCTTTTCAAACTTAGAGCTTTCAACGTATTGGTATTTTTGAGCATATTGAATTTTTAAGAGAAAACTGATGTGCATATTTTTCATATAAGTCATCAAGTGTTCTTTGTTTGCTTAGTGATTTATCAAATCCTTTCATCATTCATATTGCATTCATATGCACGTTGGTGACTCATACGGTTGAGGGCACCAAGACTGTTGTGGCTTTTATCCCCTAGCGAGCTTAAAGCAATCGCGACCAGTATTGCGTTCAACATAAGATGCGTCGAAGATCATCTCGTGACAGAAGTTGAGTTACGAAGAAGTCGGTTGTTGCGTCGATTCAGCTGCACCAAAATAGATTCAGCTGCATCCTCAACTTGTGATACTCGCAAGTGCACGAGCCGTTGGTAGTTTAGCATATGTAAGTGCGAGGTCGATCCCACGAGGATTGATGATAGATTGATTCAATTCAATTCCCTGTACAAAACAGAAATGCAAAAAAAGAAAGGAAATGAATAAGATAAGAAAGAAGGAAAAGAAATTAACTCAAGCGAATAAGTTCCCAAGTTCAATTTAGATTAACGAATTGATTCTAGCTAAAGTATGATTAAGCCATGGTGTCTGGTCCTAACCTTGTGTCCCTAATTCCCTAACTTGATCATTTGTTGTCTAACCTAAATTAAGCATTAGGAACCCATTAAGTATAGAAGAACATTTTAAACAACCAAGCATGTATCTAATCCCTGTTGTCGAATGTCCATACATACTCTTCCTATTCATAGTTCAATTCGAATTAAAGCATGGTGTCTACTCTTAATTCAAACCAAGATAGCTAACATGCAAGCCTTAATGGTGATTAATCATTCAAACTAGCATATTAACTTATAAGCATAATGAATAAGAACAAAAACCATAATTGAAACTTGGAAACCACTCAAGCTTGAATGCTAAAGAAAAGAATTTACATTGCAAAAAATAAATTACAACTAAGAAGCAAAAGGAAAACGAGAATTGAGAACTAGAAAGGAAAACTAAGAGAATTTGAGGGAGAGAATGGAGGGGAGCTCTAGAGAAATGTTTGGGAGCTCCCCCCATTGGGGTCTGTTTACAAGCTTGGGAAACCTCACTATTTATAGGCCTAAGGAAGTTGAAAATCTAAATTAAATATTGCTTTCCACTCACTTCATCAACTTCACCTAACACATCATTACATTTGAAAACAATTTTTCTTTCTTTAAACTTAGTGTTGCAGCTCCCACTTCAATTATAAGACTTGAATATGCTTCACCTAACCTTCCCACAAGATAGTGCACTTCACCAACAATTCCCACTAGATAGTGCATTTCATCATGCATATGTCATGCATGACAATGCATTGCACTTTTCTTTTGGGTTCTTTTTGGGCTTGTTAATACATTCATAAAATTCTGAAAAAATATGGATCTTCAAGCCCTTTGTCTTATCTTTCCAAGCATATGCAGCCCAACTCAAGGAAAAATTGGGAAGACCTTCAAATGTCATTTGTGGCCCAGTAACGCAGATGCTGCCGAATTTTGACCTTGATATACTAAATCATGTATAACTTCCTCTAGAAGACTCAAAATCATGAACCGTAAAATGCTACGGAAACTAGACTTCCGTATCTTTCCAATGATGTATGGCTCATTATCTGGTTCTTTTTGATCAAGTACAGGTTAATCCGTGAAATTGAATGATCTGCAGACACTGTTTTGAGCTAATTTGTCTTCAAAATGCATGTAATGAGTCTCAAGCTTGTTACACTGAAACATACACAAACTTTATTAAAAGCACAAGTTTAACTCAAAAACATAACCAAATCATAAGTTATAAGGGTATAAAAAGATATGTAATTATGCACCGATCAAATACCCCCAAACCTAGATTTTACTAGTCCTCGAGTAAAACAAAAGGAAAACAAAGATAAAAACAAAACGAGAAGTTTATTAGACCACTTTCGTAGGTAACTCGATTGCATTGAGCGCATGCAACAAGCCTTTAAACCTCTAGGCGTCCCTAGTAGGAGGAGTTGTGTCTCCTGAGGGTTTAACAGAAACGATACCCACAAACGCTTTACTGACTCTACAAAACAAAAGGTTAGAAAACTAACTTTGAAAACAACTAATGAAAGAAAATTTTAATCATACCTCCAACACCATAGAATTGCCAAGATAAATGATCAATAAGTGTGTAAAGTGGAAGCTATAGTTCAAAGGCACACGGCTTCAAAGTACACATACTCAAATCTTGAAGGAAGAACATGCTTCAACTCTAATTCTCACATATAGCACTCAATCACTCAGAACCTATGGCTTTATTCTCTCAAACAAGCATAATGAGTATATGAAATAGAAGCACAATATTTGGTTAGATCTCAAGAAGGGAATCAAATACTAAGAATACAGATACACTCATACATACCAGCACCCATGAATACATCCTCAAAGATCAGCTAGGTCTTTCACAAGGTTGTAATGAAAGGCTAAGGTTAGGGGAAATGGAAGAATTGGAAGGAACACGATTAACTTAAGAACATACGAAGGTTGCATTCTTCGTTGATCTGCAAGGTATCATTGATTTAGAATGGTATGGCTGCAACTTCATAGCATCATCTGGCATAGACCTTATATTTCACAGTTAGATCAAATCGAAACAATTTTTTTTTTTTTTTTGACTTGATATACTTCTTCTTTAACTTTATTGCACAGATTCACAACAATTTACATTTAGGCATGGGGCAGCACCTTCCTTGCTCAAACTTTATCTTGGCATACCTTGGTATATTTCTAAGCTATAGGGTATGGCTATAATAGGTTTAAATATCTCAGATTGAGATACAAAGTTAGGGGAATTATAAGGGTGATAGAAGAAAAATGGCTTGAAGTGTTTGGCTGCAACAGAGCTGATGGAACACACAAATGGGCAGGGTGAAAAGAAAGCACAAAGAATGGTTATACACACATAGTCTAGCATCACTTCAATGAGTTCATTCATGAGTGAAAGTATGCACCTGATATCTGCAAAGAGAATCATCCTTAGTATTCAATCAAAATGGAACAATGAGATCATTTAGAGTGAATTGAAGAAAATAAGTAGAGATGAGGAATAGAAACACTTTAAACCCTCTCAAGAAGGCAATTAGGCTCGAAATAGCTCACTAGGGTAGTCTCCACTATTCTCCTTCAAGAATCTGAGCATGGTACTTTAGCCACTAGAATTCTAAGAGCAAAAGCTTTGTGAAGTGTAAAATGTTTGATATGAAAATCTCAATGGCAGCTCCATAGCATTGGTTGTATGACATTCTAAAAATTGAAATACAAGTGAACAAAAATTGAAAACACAAATCAAATGAACAAAAATTGAAATACAAGTGAACAAAAATTGAAAACACAAATCAAATAACGAACATTGAAAATTGAAAACACAAATGAAAAAAAAAAAAATTGAAAACCTCCATTAATACCCCCAGACCTGAATTGGACATTGTCCACAATGTGAAGCATATAAGAAAACAGAAAACAGGGGTTAAGGGTAACCTGGCACTGCATGGTTCATCCTTCAAACATAGCATTTCTCAAAATGCTATCGATGGCTGAGCTCACCCATGACTCTTCTTCTGACTCACTTTCCGAAGGGTCTGAAACAGACGAATCATATAGGGCTCCATCTATCATCAACTCATCCATCTGCTCCACGAAGTCTCGGAGCCTTGTGGTCATATACCCTAACTAGAAGTCAAACTCGTTAAGCACACTTAAGTAAATATCAAACTCAACTCGGATGTTACCTGTACAATACATATGACTGCTCAACACAACAGTTCTTGCCACAAACCTCCTATCTAGCAGATATACCCTCCAAGTATCTAGACAATGTGCCAGCGCCGCAAGTTGCATCTCTTCTAATCCACAATCCAGATCCCAATTTGGAATCATGTCTTCAATTTCCTCTATCTCCCTACCTCTATGAAACAGAAAGGCATCTATGGTAACTTCTGAGGGATCCATGGCAAACACAACCACGAGGACCTCAATCACCTCAAACACCCGTTGCACAATGGTATCCTTTCCCAAAGGATCTTCTGGTGGGATAGCTGGCAGTGAGTTCAACAAAACCATTGGGCTAGGCACCTTCACCATGCTCAATTCGGACCCCTCCTCCTTGAGGTGTCCACCGTCGGCATCCTTGAGTTTTTCCATTGACGAGCCCTACAATAAGCAATAATTTGGAGAAGGCTTGGGAAGAGAAGGTTTGGTTTCAGGGGAAGAGATAGTTGAGATGTTCAGGGGTTAGCGGCGGCTAGATCAAATGAAAGATGGAGAGTTAATTTTAGGGTTAATGTGGGTAGTGTTTCAGTGTTTGGCAGTCCACAATAACTTAAAATCCAGCCACTAATAAACATTTACAAAAATTAGTATTTAAATATATATAAAAAAAACACTAATATAAAAAAAACAATAAATAAATAATAAATAATAAATAAATAAATTTCGAATAATAAGAAAAAGAAAGAGAAGGTTTTTTTTAAATATTTTATTTTATTTTTTTAATTTTTTAATTTTTTAAATTATTATAATATATATATATATATATTTTTTTTGAATAAAACACACGAATATACAAGTGACTCATGGATTACCAATTAAGAACCTCAGAAAATACAGCCAGGGGATCCGGGAAGTTTGGAGAGGTCACAATGGTCCCGCTTAAAACCCAAACTTCTTAGACACCGAAGGTGTCGCCTATAGAACTCTTAGACACTGTATTAACAGTGATGCTCATTGGAATTACCATAAGTCAACTCATATGAAAATTTTTTTTTTTTTAATTTAAAAATTTGTATAAAAAGAAACATAAACTTAAAATAATAAGAAAACAAATTAAGAGAAAAGATTAGAATGCTCACCCTTGAAGCAATTAGGTCGAGCATAGATGTATTTGGAGGTCATGACTTCTCCTACTACTCCACACTTCTCATCATGATTGGAGTTGCATTTTCTCTCCTTTTTTATTTAGCTATCTAAATTGCTAAAACAAACACAAACAAAAACTTGAAAGAGAATTAAAAGGATTAGGACATAAAAACTAAAATGAAAAGGAAAACAAAAAACAACACACATCTAATTTCCATGCTTCAAAGTATTTTCTTTTTTTTTTTGGTGTTGTGTAAGCCGGGACTTAAACCCAGTTCTCTTGCTTGTTAGGCAATTGTCCTGTTCCGTTGGACTACAAACACAACTTGTCAATTAACATCATTAATTTGAAAACATGAAAGTGCCTAGGAAGACATGAAAAGGAGAAAAAAAAAAATAAAACAAGTAGGGAAAAGAAATAGAACCAAACTATGTTGCCAATCCCCGGCAACGGTGCCAAAAACTTGTTGCGTCGATTCAGCTGTACCAAAATAGATTCAGCTGCATCCTCAACTTGTGATACTCGCAAGTGCACGAGCCGTTGGTAGTTTAGCATATGTAAGTGCGAGGTCTATCCCACTAGGATTGATGATAGATTGATTCAATTCAATTCCCTGTACAAAACAGAAATGCAAAAAAAGAAAGGAAATGAATAAGATAAGAAAGAAGGAAAAGAAATTAACTCAAGCGAATAAGTTCCCAAGTTCAATTTAGATTAACGGATTGATTCTAGCTAAAGTATGATTAAGCCATGGTGTCTGGTCCTAACCTTGTGTCCCTAATTCCCTAACTTGATCATTTGTTGTCTAACCTAAATTAAGCATTAGGAACCCATTAAGTATAGAAGAACATTTTAAACAACCAAGCATGTATCTAATCCCTGTTGTCGAATGTCCATACATACTCTTCCTATTCATAGTTCAATTCGAATTAAAGCATGGTGTCTACTCTTAATTCAAACCAAGTGTTGAACAAATAGTAACCTAAAAATTAAGCAACTATATGCACGTTTTAACTCGCAAGTGCACAAGATCAGATAAATAGTATAGAAAGCAAATACGAGATCGTTCCCACGAGGATTGGATTAATTTGTGCTTAATTTATTTTCCTTAAACTAAATGGCATTCAGTGTAGACAAGGTGTTCAAAATGATGATTTTCTTATGATGGTATTGAAAACTGAAAATTTAAATACTAAATATTGAAAACAGCGTTTGATTAAAAATAGAATTGGATTGAGGTTAAAACAATGAGAAAACTAGTTAGGGATTCGATGTTCACCACTAATCTTTTTCCTTAAGCAAACGACATGCACAATGCTACAAAACAGATTTTGGATGCTTATGTTTGTCAACCTAAAGGCATGATATCTACTCTTTAAGTTATTGATTTCCCTAAACAACAAGTTAGGCATGGGTATCTACTCTAACTCTTTTCATTCTTAAAGTGTTTAGCATGGTATCTACTAACTTGTACTTTAAGAATGCATAACACAATGGAAATCGACAAACACACAAATTCTAGAACATGGTATCTATTCTAGTTATTCATGATGATTAATTTCAAGAACTTATAACTAGTTCTTTTGTTACTTTCATAGGTACAAGACTCGGTCATCTAAATTTACCTATGTAACAAACTCAATACACAGCATGCATATGATGATCAAGTATAACATAACGTATGTAAAGAGTAAAATATAATCTGAAATTAATCAATAAGCATCACAAAAGTAGTTTATAGCAAAGACATATCGAAATCCTTAAAGAAACATGATTAGGGCTTCAATCGAGCCCTAACTAAAATATTTAGCTATCCATAATTTGAATGGATAGCAAGAACATACAAAACAGAAAATAAAAAGAGAAAGAAGAAGAAGATGGCTCTTTGATAAAGAAGACAACTCTTTGATGGTGTAAACAACTCTTTGATGGTAGACAACTCTTTGATGGTGTAGACAACTCTTTGATGGTGTACAATGGAAATTTAATTTATGGAATGATATCCTCCTTTGAATGAGCTGAAACTCTCTATTTATAGACTTCAAATTCGTCCTCCCCCTTGGCTGGTCTCTTAGCTGCCCATGTGTGGCAGCTCATGCTTTGTCTCCCATGTGCTTTGTCTCCCATGTGTGGCATCTCATGCTTTGCAGCTGCCACAAGCTTTGCCTCCATGTGTGGTTGCTTTAAGCACATGGATCAACAGCTGCCCATGTTTTGCCTCCATGTGTGGCTGCTTTAAACACATGGTTTGTCTGTGAACCAGATTCAGTGTTTGACATGCTGAGGGCTCCAGACTTATCCAATTGGGCTGACAATTGGATATGTTATAGTAGATATCCATTGGAACACATTCTATCAAGGGTGTTGCCTCATATGACTTGTGTAAGTAGCTCAAATGAGGCCTGCAAACTGACCCACGAAAACTGGACTGAGGCCTGGTTTTTCTGTGAACCAGGTTCGGTATTTGACATGCTGAGGGCTCCAAACTTATCCAATGAGGCTGCAATTTGGATATGTTATATTAGACACCCATTGGAACAAATTCTATTAAGGGTGTCGGCTCATTTGACTTGTGTAAGTAGCTGAACTGAGGTCTGAAGGCTGACCCACGGAAACTGGACTGAGGCCTGAATGTTTGACCTTGAGCTACTAAATCATGTCTAACTTCCTCTAGAAGACTCCAAATCATGCACCGTAAAATGCTATGGAAACTAGACTTCCGTATCTTTTCAGTGATGTATGGCAAATTATCTGGTTCTTTTTGAGCAAGTACAGGTTAATCCATAAATATGACTGATCTGCAGACACAGTTTTTAATCTAACTTGTCTTCAAAATGCATGTAATGAGTCTCAACCTTATTATACTGAAATATACACAAAACTTTATTAAAAGCACAAGTTTAACTCAAAAACATACCAAATCATAAGTTAGAATGGTATAAAAAGATATGTAATTATGCACCGATCACCAAGATAGCTAACATGCAAGCCTTAATGGTGATCAATCATTCAAACTAGCATATTAACTTATAAGCATAATGAATAAGAACAAAAACCATAATTGAAACTTGGAAACCACTCAAGCTTGAATGCTAAAGAAAAGAATTTACATTGCAAAAAATAAATTACAACTAAGAAGCAAAAGGAAAACGAGAATTGAGAACTAGAAAGGAAAACTAAGAGAATTTGAGGGAGAGAATAGAGGGGAGCTCTAGAGAAATGTTTGGGAGCTCCCCCCCTTGGGGTCTGTTTACAAGCTTAGGAAACCTCACTATTTATAGGCCTAAGGAAGTTGAAAATCTAAATTAAATATTGCTTTCCACTCACTTCATCAACTTCACCTAACACACCATTACATTTGAAAACAATTTTTCTTTCTTTAAACTTAGTGTTGCAGCTCCCACTTCAATTATAAGACTTGAATATGCTTCACCTAACCTTCCCACAAGATAGTGCACTTCACCAACAATTTCCACTAGATAGTGCATTTCATCATGCATATGTCATGCATGACAATGCATTGCACTCTTCTTTTGGGTTCATTTTGGGCTTGTTAATACATTCATAAAATTCTGGAAAAATATGGATCTTCAAGCCCTTTGTCTTATCTTTCCAAGCATATGCAGCACAACTCAATGAAAAATTGAGAAGACCTTCAAATGTCATTTGTGGCCCAGTAACGCAGATGCTGCCGAATTTTGACCTTGATATACTAAATCATGTATAACTTCTTCTAGAAGACTCAAAATCATGAACCGTAAAATGCTACGGAAACTAGACTTCCGTATCTTTCCAATGATGTATGGCTCATTATCTGGTTCTTCTTGAGCAAGTACAGGTTAATCCGTGAAATTGAATGATCTGCAGACACTGTTTTGAGCTAATTTGTCTTCAAAATGCATGTAATGAGTCTCAAGCTTATTACACTGAAACATACACAAACTTTATTAAAAGCAAAAGTTTAAATAAAAAGCATAACCAAATCATAAGTTATAAGGATATAAAAAGATATGTAATTATGCACCGATCATCGGTAAACTTTATTTAGATTGCATCTAGGATAAGTGTGTGAGTAATTCTTGTAATCTTCATTTTATAGTGGATTTGTGTTGGACTAAGAAGTCTTGTGGATTTTACCACGTAAAATAAATACCCGTGTGTTCTTTTACTTTAAGCTCTACACTGTTCAAGATGATAAGCCATATCAATCCTGCTTTGAAAGTCTATTTTTATTTAATGATAGGTAAATTACTCAAATGGTCATCAAACTTATACCTGATTTAAATTTTGGCCCCTCAACTAAATTATTCATTCAAATGGTCCATCAACTCTATATTATTCACTCCAATGGTCCTACCGTCTAATTTTCTATTAGATTTAACCTAATTTTAGGGTAAATAATGAACAATTTGCCCTCATATTTAACGGAAATATTGACAGAATGTAATGGTAGGACCAATGGAGCGAATAATGATAAGTCCATAAATTTACACATTTATGTACTCTTTATACTTTGTTTTTGTAGGAGAATTTGATTTAAAAAGGACTTATTACTTTATTTTCTCAATTTTCAGCTTTACAAAGCAAGTAATTTGTTTTCAATGGAAATACGACTCTTTGGTGGAGTTTTAGTACAAGACCAATTGGAGATGAAAACTAAGACCTTGAAGATGATTGTGGAATTTTTCTAGAATTTTTGGAGCAGCCAATGAGAGCAGTCTTTAAAGTTAAGTCAGCATAAGGTGCAATCCCGTCAAAACTGTGCTACTGTGGAAGAATGACTATTTGTAGACTTTCCTGATTTTTCCTCAAGGCGTATGATATATGGCTGGAAAGATAAGACAAAAATCTACAATTTACATATTTTTTCAGAATTGTCTTGGAGGAGAAACAACCCCAAACGTGCATGCAAAGTAGCTGATGTGTTATCCCAGTCCAAGTAGGAAGGGGAATCAATTACTTACCCATTTTGGATTTATGTTTTAATTAGGTTTTTCTTTATTCTTGGGCTGCTGTAAAAGCCCAGCTAGGGGTAGGAATAGACATGGGGTGTTTTATTTAAGCATGAGAAACAACTCCCTTGGAAGACACGCAAAGACTAGGAGAAATTGGAGACACCGGAAGAGCACCGCAATTGGCTAAGTTTAATTGTTTCTTCCTTATGTTTTTGCTTATGTCGAATTCTATGATTATGTGTAACTAATTCTCTTTTGCTAGGGTATGATGTAGTCCTAGTATGATAATCTAGTTTTCTTATTTTACCTATCTATTGATTGTCGTTTGATGTTGGATTCTTAATCACTGTGCTTAATAACTTAGTTGATTATCTTGATGCTTGATCACCATCTAGACTTTTAATTGAGTTAATCGGATGCAAATTAGAGTAAATACCATACTTAATTTGCGGCTTGCTTCTTGTGATTAGGATTTGTAATTCGTCTAGGGTAAATACCATACTCCTAGGGTTTACATGCTTGTTCGAGGTTTTCATTTATCTTAATGAGTTTCTAAGTGTTGATATTTGACCTAAATACCATAGGCGAATTGCATGTAGGAATATACGAGTTAGCCTAAATACCATAGGTAATTCATGAAAAAGGAAAACTAAGCGGCGACATCAAATGGTTAGTAAATAGGTAGGTGAATAAGAGGCTAGATCGGATTACTAGTGGTGAATTCATTGTCCTAGTGCTTTTATCAATTTGAATTTCTCATCTTGTGTTTCGTGACTTTCTACTTATTTTGTCTTTTAATTTCGTTGTTAATTAAATCATTCTTTCAAAAACCCCTTTCGTATTTACGTGAGTATGCTACGTGTTTAATTTCTTGTCTATATAATTATAGTAGTTAAACTATTTTGTGAAGTAAATTAGGTTAGACTAATTGGTAGTTGAAATCAATCCTCGTGGGAATGACCTCGTATTTGCCATACTATATTACGTTTGACCTTGTGCACTTGCGAGTATAATTTGTGTTTAGACTAATCTTTATAATCTCCATTTTTCAGGTTGTCTAAAATTTCACAACAAATAATATAGAGTTGATGGACCATTTGAACGACTAATATAATTGAGAGATCAAAATGTAAATTGAGTATAAGTTTGAGGACCATCTGAGTAATTTACCCTTTATTGTTAATAATCTCAAATTAGCCTATTCACCCCCGTGATGTCGAGCAACTCAAGGGCTCTATGGCACTGCTCGAGCACAGCCTGTAGAGTCTTCTGCTTCACATAGAGCTTATCCTTCTGCGAATCCCCTCTCATCAATTTCACATTGACCGAGGCTTTAGGACCTGAGAATCACTTATTACATGGTGGCTAATGCTATCCAGAGATATTCAAGTAAAATCTAATTTACATACTCATCTACATTATAAATACACCTCAATTTATTTATTTATTTATGGAGATTTACTATTATACCCAATGTAGGAGCACAAATTATAAAAAAAAAAAAAAAAAAACCATATATGAAATGGACTTTAGAAACACAGCAAAAGCCCATTTACAACATAACAAAAAGGCTTTTAACTTCTTTTAAATTACAGAACGGCCATTGATTTCTTAAAACAAACCCAACCCCAAAACCTCATAAAAAAGCCCAAAACACTCAATATGACATCAAAGTAATTAACTAATCAAAATTAAATTCAATACAGTGAGCTGTCATTTTTTGGATTTTTTTTGGGTTTGTTTATAGAAATTAAATGGTGTAGGGTTTATTTGTATTATTAGTGCTAAGAATGTGTATATGACTAAATATGAAGAGGGGGGCAAAGCCCCAACAACAGAAACCTAAAGACACAACAACCACCAATCTGCCTCGCGTTACACCAAACATGTTGTAAACAAGACGTGAACTCAACCAAACTGGAGCAAAATCAAAATCGAACGCACGTAAGTCCAAATTATAGCTCCAAGTTGCTAAACCATCGACCACATGATTTTGTTCTCTATAGATATGACGAAGAGCACAACTGTCAAATTGGTTCATGAGATCACAACAGGCAGTGCCCAAAGAAGTCAAAGGGTAACAATGCACAGGCACATCAACATCCATTTCCACTAGGAGATGAGAAATACCTTTATCCTTAGCAAGCTTAAAGCCAAAAAACAACCCCCAAATCTCAGCCTCCAATATCTTACCTTGCCCCAAATTCACAGAGAAACCACCAATCCAATCACCATAGGTGTTACGAATCACTCCCCTTGCCCCAGTGCACATAGAGGCCACTTCCTGAGAGCCATACATTCAGCTTGAATTGTCCCAAACCAGGAGGTTACCAAGCAATAGAAATTGGCACACGATACAACTTAACTGAAGCCTGAATCCATTCCCGCACAACTAAAAAAAAAATTGTTTAAAATTGAAAGGCAAACCCTCCAAGCCATTAAAAACTTGTTGATTTTGCCACTTCCAAATCAGCCAACATGTAAAACCAAACACCACTTTCCAATCACAACCATCAAACCACTTAGCTTTAGAACTAACATTACTCAAAAGCCAAGGCTTGATATCAGTACAATAGAAGTGAGGATTGGCACCAGATTCCAATACAGCTTGCCACACTTTTCTAGCTCGAGGACAGTCTCTAAGGATATGTAGGAGTGTTTCAGAAGACCAGCCACAAAAACCACAAGAAGGATCCTTAGTTAACTATCTTTTCCATCTCTGATCATTTGACAACACCTTACCTTGAAAGACAAGCCATAGAAAGATTTGCAGCATAGGGAAAATTTTCATTTTCCACAACAATTTCCAATAAGGCTCAACCTCCCTATACTCTTGAAACAACAAATCATAAGCTGATTTCACAGAAAAGACACCATCAGCAGTTAATCTCCACATATGAGTATCATGCACACTACTACCAAACCTCACAGGGTAGCATATGATTTTCTGAACCATCTCCTCTGAAACCACACTCTTAAGTTTAGGCACATCCTACTAGCCATCTCAGGGAAAAAATCCAAATCTCTGATATCAAGAACTGCAGAATGCTGCATTAAAGTCTCATCACAAATCCAGAGATCCTTCCAATAATGAGTTGTATCCCCTTTCCCAATTCTCCAACTCATACCTTTAGTTAGCAACTCAGTCCCATATAAAACACTCTTCCAAGTTGAAGAGCAATCATGCCTAGAACGTAAGGAGGGATCCAAATAGATTGACCTTGATGGTATTTAGCTTCAAAAATTTGAGCCAACAACCTTTTATCCCTTAGATGAAGCTTCCACCCAATTTTAGCCAAAAGACTTTATTCATGTTAGTAGTTCATTTAAACCCCAAACCACCGCTACACTTTGGCCTACACACCAAATTCAATTGACACATATAGACATTCTTCTTTTTCTTAGTATCTCCTACGAAAAAGCTCCTATTTAAACGATCAAGACTATTGCAAACACTAGTAGGAAATTTAATAGTATGCATAGCATATATAGAGACATCAACAGTCACCACTTGAACAAGAGTGGCTCTTCCATCTATATATAAGAGATTGATGTTCCAAGTAGCAAGCCTCTGGTGAACCTTATCCATCAAATTTACAGTTTGGCGTGAAGCTCGACAAAACATATCTAGCAAGCCTTCAATACCCTAGCTTGCTTAGGGCTATCCTAAGAGAAAAGAACCAGATCATCGACAAAAAAAATAAACGAAAAATTGCTAGCTTAGCTTGAGAAGACTTCATAGGCTTTCATTTCTTGTGATTAACAACATCAACAATCAAACGAAACAACTTCTCAATACAAAGAACAAAAATATATGGGGAAAGAGGATCCCATTATTTGGTTTGAAGGGAACAATCAACTCACCATTCACACAAACTTAGTAACTCATAGTTGTGATACAACTCATTATAAGCTAAATAATATTACTAGAAAGCCCTATCTCACCAAGCACCAATTCAATAAACCCCCATTTAACCTGTCATAAACTTTGGACAGATCTATTTTCCTAGCCAAAAACCCTTTCCTACCCTTCAAAATCTTGAATTTATGCATAATCTCTTGGACAATAAAAAATTATCGGTGATATGCCTCCTAGGCACAAACTTGACTTGGTTGGGGCTAATGAGGTCAGGCAAAATAGGTCTTAACCTAGCCACCAACACTTTAAAAATCACTTTATACTAAGTACAAGAAAGACTAATGGCCCTGAACTGCACCATAGACTAAGGGTTAACAACCTTTGGCACCAAAGTAATCAGAGTAGCATTTAAACTATCGAAATCCACATGTGGAAACATATTTGGAATGCATAAACTAAAAGGAGGAGAAAAACTTTGAGTGAATAACCCCGAAAATAACTGAACAGCCAAAGTCTTAAACCTATTAGCGTCCTTTATCCAACACCCCTTATCATCTTTCAGCTGCTCAATCCTATTTCTTCTCCTCTTAGAGTAGACATATGAAAGAACTTGTATTTCAGTCACCCTCTTGAAGCCTGTCTAGACGTTTCTTTGTTGCGAAAACATAGCTTCTTGCTCCAAAATAGTATTAAATTCATCAATGAGTTGTGTTTCCAACTTGCTGAGAAACAGGTTAGATCCCTTGCACAAACTAATTTGAATTCCAGCAAGCCTCTAATGCCTGTAATGCTGTTATTGCTTTTAAGAGTCCTAAAAAGAGAGAGAAAAGCCTGTGGAAATGGAAGAAGTGTTGGAACCAAGTGTTGAGATCATTGGGGGTTTTGACCCCAACAATACCACTGAACTGACAACCAATCCATGAAGTCTCTAGTCTGGAATAGCCGAGGTAGTGCCTGACAAGGTTTCTTATTTCAATCTTTATTTTATGTTAAGTCTTTAAATTTAGATATGATATGTATTTTGGATTCTAGGGCTTCTAGTAATAGGGCTGATTACCTAGCCAGTAGGTTAGGTTTTGCAAGTTCTTTTTGTGTCCCAACCATAAGGCAGTGTGGCGGGATATTGTTATTTTGGAATCCTTCTTGCATTAATATTAGTATTTTGAATTATCATGAGAGTTACTTGAGAACAAAAGTTGGCTTGTTACTTTTGTTTATGCCTACCCATAAAAAGAAAAATAAAAACTCTTATGGCCTGAATATCATCAAACTCAAACTTGATCCCTCTTATAGCTTGGGTTCTTATGGTGGTTTTAACAATATTTACTCTCTAAATGAGAAAATTGGTGGAACACAAACTGTTTCTTGTGCAATGCTTGAGTTTAATAGTTTTATTAATGACTATGAAGTGTTATCTCTTGATGCTAAAGGTATTCCCTTTACTTGGTGTAATGACCATAAGGATACCTCCATCATTTATGAAAGATTAGATAGAGCCCTTGTCAATCCTAATTGGTCAAGACTTTATCCACATTATGATCTTCAAAATCTCCCTATTATTACATCAAACCATGGTCCTATTTATCTTGCCCCACAATATCTCAAGCAACACGTAGGGCCTTTAAATTTGAAGCCATGTGGTTATCTCACCAAGATTTCCCTAGGATTGTTAACCAAGCCTGGGATGAGAACTATACTGGTAATGCTGCTAAAAAAAACTAGTACTTGTTGTGCCACTTTCCAGCACTTCCTTAAATACTGGAAAAGGGAGGTGTTTGACAATCTTTTCCACATACTTAGTCTGCACAACAGGAATTGCAAACCATATAACAACAATTGGCTCTCAAGCCAACTGATTCATATCTCCTTGCTATAGATTGTGCTCTTAATCGAGATCTTAAGCTTCTATTAGAGCCGGAGGAATTGTTCTTTACCCAAAAAGCCAGAGACAATTGTTGTCACTTGGTTGTAAAACACTAAGTTTTTTCACACCCAAGCTCTAATTATGAGAAAATGAAACCAAATTCTAAGGATTAAAGATAATCAGGGGCTTTGGGTAGAAGGTGACACTCTTATATATCCAAACTTTCATTGCTGCCTTCAAACATAAATTTTCTTATGCTAATCTCCCCAACCACAATCAAATTAAGGACTTTACCAAGATCATTGAACCTTGTGTTACCCCAAGCGACAATAATCATCTGTTAGCTCTTGTGTCTAATTTAGAACTTGAATAAGCCATTAAGAGTATTGGAGCTCTTAAGGCCCTTGGGCCTAATGGTATACGTGCCTTGTTTTATCACCAATTTTAGGATAAAACCAAGCACATGTTAAAGAATATGGTTAATGAGTTTTTCTCCAATAATCTACCCCTGACCTTTATTAACCATATTAATATAGCCTTAATTCCTAAAATTAGTAAACCTGAGGAAGTAGGACAATTTAGACCTATCAGTCTTTGTAATGTCACCTATAAACTGATCACCAAAATATTATCCAACGTCTTAAACTTCTTCTCTCTAAATACATCTCTCAAAATCAAGGGGCTTTTGCTCCGAGACGATCTATCTTTGATAATATTTTAATTGCGCACAAGTTATTCAATGATTTAAAACGCAAGAATGACTCTTGTGGTCGAATGCCTCTAGATGCGAAAAAAATGACCTTGAGGTGTACCATTCAATTTGGTTTTTACCCCACCTGGTGTGATAAAATCATAAGCTTAGCATTAATTGAGAGGCTCTTTCGAAAAAAAACAATATTATTGATGCCTAAATAACGCCCTAAGGTAGCTTTAGGCTGAATTTGAAGCAAAGTGCTCAAATTTGTTCTCACGTTAGTAGGAACATTCCTAGAAAATAGATAGTAGATTTATGCAGATTGATATGAAGTCCTCAAGCTTTGGAAAAGGAATCCAACATATTAATTATATTTCTAATTGCCATAGGAGTGGCCTTAGCAAACATTAGGCAGTTCAATCGTCTAGCTCTTTCTTCTAAGTCTAATACTCCTAGTTGGAAAGCCCAAACCTTTTCTACGGTTGGTCGATTGACCCTGATCAAGTCTAGTGTTAATGGAATCCCTAATCATACCTTATCTTGCTTTAAATGTCCTAAGGAAGTTAGTACATTAGTTGCTAACGATTTTATTTTTGGAGATCTTCCACTAAGGTTCCAACTGTGGCTCGGAAGGATGCTTGCCTTCCTAAAGACATGGGGGTTCTTGGTGTGAGATCTCCTTCTCTTTTCAATCATGCTGCTCTAGCTAAAGCTGGGTTGGATCTATCTAACTAACCACTCCAATTGGTGGGCACAAATTGTTGTTAAAAAATATCTTAGAAGAGAATGCTTCTTAGCTCTCAAGAAAAAACCTTCTCACTTATCGACTTGATTTTTTTTACCCAAAGAGGTGATATTGATACTAATATTTTGGTTTCAGATTTTATCATTAATCAATCTTAGAACAAAGGAAAGCTGAAAGAAATTTTTGATGAAGACATTACTGAAAAAATTCTTACAATCTTGATTCCTTTCTCCTCTTTGAATGATCAATTAGTCTGGGGTCCTAACCCCAATGGAAAGTTTTCAATAAAAAGTGCTTACAATGTTCAAGTGCAGGATAATTTATCCCACCCCCAAGCTACCCTGTTGAAGAAAATGTGGGGGATTACTTTGCCCCCTAAGGTTAAACTCTTTTCTTGGTTGCTGATCTGTAAAAGATTACAAGTTAGAAGCCATCTCTACAAATTCTTCCCTCATCTTAACCCTGAATGCCCTTTGTGCTTGAATTATATTAAAACCATTAACCACCTCTTCCTAGAATGCCTGTTTGCCTTAAGTGTTTGGCACACCACGACCCTTCTTCCAGCAAACTCTCCCCCACCTTTGGATATGTTACATTGGCTAAAAAAATACTCCTAACACTTTCCAACAGCAAGGCCTTAACAACCTCTCTAAAATTCTCCTTCTTTGTTTGCAAATTTGGGAAGCTAGAAACCTTAAGATTTTCCAAGATATTTCCCCTCACCCTGCCAGAGTGTTGAATGTGGCAAGTCATATTGGGGTGAATTACTCGAAGGAAAATTCTCACTACCACTTAAAACAATCACTCCTTGCCTCCATTAAATGGGAGCCCCCTCCCACTGGTTGGATGAAGTTGAACTTTGACGGCTCAATTCGCAATGAGGTTGCGACTACAGGGTTTGTAATTAGAAATTGGGATGGGCATGTGATGCTTGCTAGTGTCAAGAAAATTGGACAAACTTCCATTATTGTTGCAGAATGTCTGGCTCTTAGGGATGGTTTGGCTTATACGGTTCATAAGAGCATCTCCACCCCAAAGGGCAAGTGCAAGGCAAAGGCAAGGCAAGGTTTGTCATTATTCACATGAATAGTGGCAGCCTTACCTTTTTTGGTTCCACCCCAAAAGGCAAGGGCAATAACAATTATTATTCCCTTTAATTTATTTTCTATTTTTTATACTTAAATCATTAATTTTGATAAACTTTTCAGATAAGATTTTCAGTTGCCACGTGTCAATATTTATTATAAAATTCCAATCTAAAAATTTAGATAACATTTTCGGATAAAATTTTCAAATTAAATTTTCAGATAAGATTTTCAGTTGTCATGTGTCCATATTTATTATAAAATTCACATCTCACTCATCATACAATTGAAATACTCCCGGTCCTCATAGTCCGACACAATCGAGTACAAGGACGACTCAATAATTGGCGGAGGTAGTTCTACTGGATCACGACGTGGGGGAGTATTTTCCTTTGGAGGACATAATAGTGCCATCATTTTCGACACGGAACGCACCACTGGAACCGATTGCAGGCATTGTTCACTTGAGGAGCCATGCGTAATGGTTTTCCTCTTTTTTGTTTTGCCTTGAATAATCTATTAAAAAAAATGAAATTGGAAATGCAAGAATATATATATATATATATATATATAATTGACATTAAATTGAATAAAACGGCAATTAAATTTTTTTTTTTAACCTCGCCACCAAGATTTTGATCTCTTCAAACGTTTGTCCATGACCTTCTGGCTTCGATGAAAGAGGCCATTTGTATTTTTGCACAAAGATTTTTTGATCGGAGGCTCCAGGAGAAGCCACGCGGCTTGTAGCCATTGGGCTATGTGGGCTGGTGGGTCAGTGCTGACATCACGCTGATGTTAGCGCATCCAGATTTGCTAGTGGGCTTGCCCTAGCTGGTGGGTCCCATGCCTTGCCTGGGCTGGGTTTGGCTCGCTGTAGGTGGAAATTGGGCTTGGGGGGGCCTGTTGCCAAGGCAAGGCCCTAGTGCTGGACTTGCTCTAAGGGTTGGCATAAAATTATGCTTGAGGGAGATTCGAGGGTTATCATTGACTGTGTTAATCAGATGGCAGCTCCCCCCTAGAGTATCAAGCTTCTGATCCAGGACATCCTCCTACTTTGTTCTCGTTATGATGATTGTAGGGGGTTTTTTCGTTCCAGCAGCCTGACGAATGGGCCTGGGCTGCTGTAAGAAGGCAAGAAGAGAAAATCCCCAAATGCTTGAGATTTTTGGGCCTCAACAATGATGTATCTTGCAAACATGTTTACAGAACATGGAAACAAACTTTATATCTAGTGGTCTTGCTAATTTGGGTCACAGTCTCTTGCTGTCCAAGATTTGGGAGAATGGTCTTCCCCTGGTGTGTTCATCTTCCTTTTATTTCGATCTTTTCAGGCTTGTGTGCTCGTGTGGTTTTTGGTAATTGAACTCTTTTTCGAATAAAAAAAGTGGACGACAAATTTGAAATTTTAAAATTTGTATGAGGATATAATGGATAAAAAAGATGGATTCCTGATGGGCTAGCTCTCTTGGAATTAGAATACCACATTCCTTCCCAAGAGTCCAACTCCTCCAAAATGAGGAGTTGAATTCTTGAATTTTTGTGGGCCCGCTCACTTTTTCATTCATTTATGTCAAGTAAACATATAAGTAATCCGTAATCGGAATTCAACTTCTTATTTTGATTCCCATTAGTAAACATGCCATAAATGTAAATTAAATCTACCCACCGTTTGAAATCAACCACCTTCTAGTTTACTTATAAATATTCACCTCCAAACTGTAATCAAACTTACATCCAAACCCTAACAAAGAAATACACAATGACCTTCATCTTTTAGGGCTCGTTTGGTACGTCGGACTGTACTGACTAATTTCCATCGGATAGTATTAATCTGTTCCGGAGAGTACTGACTATTTATCCATAATATTATACGGCGTTTGGTGCTGTTCCGAATAAATGATCTGACTAAGTTATACTGTGTTTGGTGATGTTCCGGATAACATCAGATCGGACTATTTTTAAAATAAATAAAAAATTCTTTGATAATTTTAATGGAAATTGAAATTCAAATGACATGAATTTTTTTTGGTAAGATTCATATGACAAGATTTGTTTTTCAATTGTTTTTGCCAAGATTTTTTTTTAATATAACCCATTATCATAATTGTAGCATCTCTTAAAAATTCCAACATACTTGCATACGTTAATAAAAACAGTACCAAATAATGTATAATTCAAAGTGATCACATACTACGGTGATAAAAGCAAAAAGGGAAAGTTGTTTCATATAAAACACAACATACATATCAAAGAGTGAATCACAGTCCCTCGCCCCAAGTAAGAGAAGACAAATGCTTTTCGCATAGCACCATCCAATGTTAGGAATGTTTCTCATCACTTGCTTTCTCCAAAATTAGCCGTAGTGCCTTAATTTGGTCAACAATAGACAAGTCATCTTTGCCAATTCAGCAGCAATGTCAGGTCTTGGTTCTGATCCTTTCACCAAACTATTAGTTATAGTTTTTAATTGGTCAACAGACTCAGAAATCATCTCACCAAATGCTTTAGCCATTTCCTTTTGAATATCAATATCTTGCAGCAGCATGCTTCATATTGAAATACTCTTCATGATTATTAGGTGCCCTTCTATTCCTCCATTCAGATAAATGATATCTTGTACCCCTATAAGGAGCCAAATTCCTTGACCATTTGTGTACCCACCATCCACAAGATAATAACATCCTAACAAATTAAACAAATATTATGTACCTTACCAAAAACATAATCAAGCTTAATATTACCATAAGGAAATTTTTTCAGTAAAAGTAATATAAATAACCATGCATTAATTTTAGCAATATAAACACTACCAAAAACGTGAGTATTAGGGGCAGTAAATTAGGGGTGGAAATAAGGATTTGCCTCTATTAATGTTTATTAGGGGCGGAAATATGGGCATGCCCCTATAACAATAATAGGGGCGCACAGTAAATGCCTCTATTAGTTTTATACTTATAGGGGCGGTATACACTGCCCTTATAAAGTTTAATTATTAGTGGCAAATAAGATTGGCCCTTAATGACTTCTATTAGGGGCAGATGAATGTTTTTTATTTTTTAAATTTAATTATTTCCCTTCAGAGGCTGATTTTTAGTTTTTTTTTTTTTTAAAAAAAAGATTAATCTAAACCCTAATTCTCCAACACCAACACACCACTTCCCCTATTTCTCTCTTCCTCTCTTCCTCTTCTTCCAGCGCCGCACAACCCTTCATCTCATTTTCATTCTTTCTTAGTTCTTCTCTTTGTTCCTTCATTTTCTCTCGTCTAGCTCTAAAATCGTTCTCTCTTCTTTTCTTCCTTATACGTAGTCTTTCCCATTTCTTTTATCTTTCTCTCTTGCAATATTCACTTGGTGTATCAAAGAAAAGCGAAAGAAAGAAGCACAAGAAAGGTTTGCAATAGAGAAAAGAAAAACTCAATTGGTATTCTTTAACTTTAATCCGTGTTTTTTTTATTCTTTTCGAAATTTTCATTTTTGCAGGTACATTCCACAGATTTTGAAGATTTGAAGTGAATGGTGAATAATATTCTTGGATTCATTTTAATCATTTGATTGATATTTCCTCCAGAAAATAGGAATCGTTGAAATGCTTCGTGTGCTGCAGTAAGTAAAATAACAAGAAACGCTTCGAGATTTGTTCTGTAATAAGCTGTGTTCTAGTTGAGTGGATGTAGGTTTGAAATTCAAACTTTGTATAGAAGTGAAAGGAGGGAAAGAAGAATAATTTGGATCGTTTTGTATATTTTGAATTCAAAACACAAAATTTGTGTTTCATTTGAGCGGATTTTGTGTTTTGTATTTTTTTAATTATAATTGAAAGTATTAGGGGCGGATGTTTGCACCTGTAATAAAGATTTAATGTAATTTGATTTGCCAACGTGGCAACACAAATAATAAGGGCGGATCTTTGAGATTTTCTGCCCCTAATAACAATAGAGGCGCTAGTATTAAGGGCCCATTCTCTTTCCGCCCCTCCTTCTCATTAGGGGCAGTTTTGCAAGATATCTGCCTCTATAAGTGCTTTTAGAGGCGAATATTAAATGCCCCAAATACTCATTTTTTTGGTAGTGAAATAATCATGCATTACACAAGATTACATGTAAAATTAGAATAATACAACAATAAGTAGAATTCTACACATGACAGAAGACTAAAAAATACCATTCAGCTTGCATATACAGAAATATATGTGGTTTAACTATTAGAATTGTACAGTGAATATTGATATGCATAGCAGCATATGTTTGTACTATACATCAAAATTTACATATACAACAAGAAGAAGAAATATAAAAAGGTTCATATATTATTATACTGCATATGTCTATGTACTTCAACCTTATTTATTTATTTGGGGGTTGGGTAAATCGCAGGAGGAAGGGACATATGCCTTCAGGTGGTGGGAGGATTGAAGATAGAATCAATAAAAGGGTCAGAGTCTTTGGGAAAAAATATCGTTGGAATTTGATCACTTTCCCAATGCCTGTTCACATAACTATAAAGCATTGTTGTCTCTGAGGCTGCGCAATTCATTCATTAATCCCATGTCCAATGTTTCTCATTTGTAAAATAGGTCCTTTAACGATTTAGCTTTCATTCATGTAAGTAAGCATAACCTAATTTCAAAAACGAAAAACACATAACCTAATTTCCACAAAAATTTAATAAACAAATTGAAATATATAAAGAATAGAAAAGAAGCAAGAAGAAGCATATTGGAGAGAGTATGAAAGAGAGAGAGTGTGTGAGAGATGGATACCTGGAAAAGAGTGAAGAAAATAACCTGTGGAGAAGATAGCAGAGAAGAAGATGAAAAGAGCGTCTGATTTTTTTGGTAGAACGCGTGCTCTTTTTCCCTGGCCGTATAATTAAGCGTGTATTATCTAATCCGGGGTGTGTGGGTTGTATTAGTTAGTCAGGTTAGGATAGTATTAAAAGCCCAACCCGTATAAAATAGTCGGGTAATTAAATAATACAAGTTGACACCAAACGCCCGACATAGACTATTTACTCCTATCCAGAGTCTAATACGGTGTACCAAACGAGCCCTTAATGGCAATATATGAGTAGTATTTTCAAGAAGGAAATTTTGAGTCGTTATGGGCTAAGGTGAGAAAAAAATGTGCAACAGCTAAGGCCCAAAACCACAAGAAGCAACTGTAGAGAGTGGCCATAGACGCACAATATGTGTAGACCGGGGAAATTTCGGACTTGAGAGCAGAGAGCCGAAATGGCGCCACACTTTCAGAACTCAAAAACCCTAAAACCCTCAAAAGGTTCTCTTCCTTCTTAAACCCTCAGACCACATTTATTCACGAAATTACCCATCAGGAAATGGGTCTGCTCTTCCGTCCGCTACTTGCACAACGTCTTGGCCTGGCTTTCTTCAAGCAACCTCGCCTCTCTTCTCTACTCTGCTCTGTCCACCAGGTTGGTTGGTCTCTCTCTCTGATTGTTTTCTTCAAGAAACCTACAGTAGAATAAATTCTTTTTAATTCAAAATAAGTAACATTTATTTTCATTGTTTTGGTGTTTTTGCTCCAGAGAGGAAGAAGATATTCGACATCTTGTGTTGGTAATTTTCACATTGCTTCCGTTGGAATTTAGAGTTTGTTATGTGCAGAAATTTTGATGCTTTATTGTTCACAGCTGAATGTGATGGTCTGCTGGATGGTGATGATAATGATGATGCCAAAGCAAGAGAAAAAGATGCTGCACTGCGTTTGGCTCTCTCACGGCTTTCTGGCGATTTCGGTAGAGAGTCTATGTTGTCTTTGCAGCGGTTTTTTTCGCTCAAGACGCCCACCGGTCATCTCCACTGGCTCCTTGAAGCTTGATTTAGCTCTTGGGATTGGAGGATTACCAAAGGTAGTTAATTGTGTACCTATTACTTCTTCATTAAAACTCATATTAGCCACCTCTTTACCCCAATCTAACCCGGAAATTCTGAAATTCCGCATATGGCTTGATGATGGTAGGATTTGATACAGGCCTCTTGTAGGATGAAAACAGACAAGTTACTAATAATTTCAAATATAGGTGCATTGAATTCATTTGATTTTCTTTTTTAGCTGCAAATGGATGAAATAGTGTCAATTTTAGAACTCCAGTCTGAGATGTACATTGCCCTCTGCAGGGAAGAATCGTTGAAATTTATGGGCAAGAAGCATCTGGGAAGACCACACTTGCACTCCACATCATCAAGGAAGCTCAAAAGCTTGGAGGTGTGTATTTAATTTGTGGTCTCATTCTTTGTATAGGAAGTGGAGACAATAATATATTCACTGACTTAGTTTGATAAGGAACATGGAAGATGCCATTTTGCTCATTTTTGTAAAACTCTGATCATCTACTGTACATAAACTAAATATTTTATGCTTTAATTTTGTTCTCTGTGTGTATAATATTGCATAAGTAAATGAAGTTTTATAGAAGTGAAGGGAATTGCCCCCAATACATGAAGGTGCACACAGTTGGAGCATATATCTATAGAAAACTGAAATTTCTGAATGGTAGAACGTGAGACAAAATACAAAACTGATATCCATTGATTTAGGGACGAGGGGGTAATATAGTTTTAACTTTTAATTGGTGGACTCTCTATGACCACACTATTTTCCCTCCATATATGCAACACAATACAGTGAGTGATAGCCTTCCAAATAGAGCTACTGTGATGCTTATTGAGTAACCACAACAACATAGAGTATGGGTCTTCCACCCACTACTAACCTCAACCTATTAGCCAATATCTTACATTCCCTTCACACACACTGTGAGTGTAACTTATTGGTCTGAAATCTTTAATGAGAAGCTCCAGGTTTCTTCGGTGTTAGAGCAGTGGAGGCACTGAAACTTTTTGTAAAGGAATCAAGATCCTAAAAAATTCCTAGCAAACTGTTGGAACATCTCTTTCAAGGGCAGGCCTACAGACCTGGAAATTTCCATATTAACAACATTAGGGTCCCAAGTCGTATGACTATTCAAATCATGGAAAAACCTCAAAGATTCCTGTATCTGCAAATGGATGTTCCAACCAGCATGTTCCTCTGTATTACTAAATTGAAAATTTGAACCATCCCTACATGAAAACTTATGTCGTCCTAGCACCTGGTAAGAAATATTGAATGACTTCATGGTATCTGTTTTTATGTTCATTTCTTTCTATTTGTCTTCATAGGAGCAAATCCTTATGTGTGACTCATAGGGGCACTTATTCCATATAACAGGGCTTGGTATTTTTTTATAGAAAAAAAGTTACAATGAATGCAACTTACCTATAAGGCCTGCCATCTTCTTGACTCCTTCCTTGACAGAGACCATTTGCTCTTAATGAAATTCACTATTTAACCAAAAAATGCTTCAAAGCAAAGAGAGTTATAAGAAGAGATGTTAACCATTTAACCAATGAAATTCACTATTTAACCATTTACTAACTACTCAGTGTAACAATGTAGTTGGTAATATCTATATCTTACTAAGAAGAGATGTTACTCTAACCATGCAATGTTAAGTTCTCTTTCTCCATTTGCCTCTGTATCTGTGTGTGTGTATCGTTTTGTATATTTTTTATATATATAATTTATATATTTTGAGTATGAAATATGTGCAATTTTCTTGCATCTCCTTCACTCCTGTGAAATTAAATTATTTAGTAAAATGTTATGTTAAGTGACCTGGGCTTTCGTATTTTCTAATCTTCCTTCCTATTATGAGAAGTCTCATACAAGTACGATAGAAAATGTTTCTTTTAGTTTTCTCATAGGGGGAAAGCACATGTATATATTAAGGGCAGTTAAAATCTTAGTAGTTCATCTCTCTTAGAAACTAGAAATGAAATCAATATAAGGCATAATTACTTTCACCTAATCATTTGATGTCTTGACCTATTTCTCATTTATTTGGTTGTTATGTATGGGGCTGGTATATCATATGCCCCTGCTAGCCATTTGTTTAATTCTGATAATTATATTGTTCTATATTGTCTCTTTTCAGTTCATTATTATAATTGCTTAACCAGACTGTCCTTTTGGCCAGGATATTGTGCGTATCTTGATATAGAGAATGCAATGGATCCTTCACTTGCAGAATCTATGGGTGTAAACACAGAAAACCTTCTTTTTTCACATCCCAGTTCAGCTGAGAATGTGCTAAATGTGGTTGACACTCTGACTAAAAGTGGTTCTTTGGATGTAATTGTGGTTGATAGTGTAAGTGATTAAAACTAAATATGCTTGTGGCGTTATTCATTGGAGAATTTGCTTGTTTTGATGTTACTCTTTGTTGAGATTGGATATTTTGGATGTCTCTTACCAACATAGCTGCTCAGCTTTTGCTTTCCATTGTCCATGAAGAAAAGACACATCTACCTGTTTTTAAACACCAATAACTGCACCAAAAATGCTGATATATAGACAAACATATTCTACATACATGGTAGTGGTGCTCAGCCCTCTGTTTGAGGGAGCCTTTCTAAATATCAATCAAAGAAGGTATACCCGTGGTGTGATTAGACAAACTAGGAACTGAAATGCTCTTTGACTTGTAACTAATGAGATATATCAAGATAAGTTAATTGAGTTGACTGTTGGATGTAAATTAGAGAGTTCATTATTGGACTTGCCCTTTCCTTTTCTTTAATGGGATGACTTTATGCTGCTGTGTTGTCATGGATGTAGATGACACTGTTAATCATTTTAGAGTATTTCACAGATAAAGAAACTAACAATTATTGCTTGGGATACTTTTGATATTTCAGGTAGCTGCCCTGGTCCCCCAGTGTGAACTTGATGTTGTAATTGATGGTGCATACCGAGGTGCACAGTCAAGAATTATAACCCAAGCACTACGAAAAATACATTCTTCATTATCCCGTTCTCGAACTCTTATCGTTTTTGTTAATCAGGTTATAGCCACCCTACTTGAACAGTTTTACCTATTTATTGTCTGTTATAAATTCTGTCTTTTAAGCTGCAGAAGGAGAAATGATGTTTACTATCTAATATTTTATTTTTGGGTATCTAGGTTAGATCAAGTCCAAGCGCAGGGCAAGATTTTGGACCTATGGATGAGGTTACTTGTGGTGGAAATGCCTTGAGATTCTATGCAGCAGTACGATTGAGAATAAAAAGGACACAGTTGCTTAAGACTGAGGATAAGGTAAATCTTTTATTAGTTTAGTAATGACAAGAATACGTACAAGCTATCAAAGGTTATTTTGAGATATGCTCATTTTGTGAACAAATTTATTGATGTTATGCTGCGCTTAATGCTACTTGATGCTTCATGCTGTTGTGCTGTTGGTCTATTTTGATCAGTCAAATCGCTGTTGGGCAAATATATCGGCATATCTGTTAAGACTATCAAATAGTTGTCTGCAAAATGCCAGTTTCTTTGATGTTCTGAGCACAGTTTTAAGAAGCGTTGCCTAGGTGTGCCTTGAGGCGAGCATTTTGTTTAGCTAACTTACCATTTAACTTATGTGAAACCACTGACGCTGTCAGATGCATTGCAAATCGCGGCTGAGGTGCTGCAAATTGCAGCTGATGCGTAAGTGAGGCAAGGAAGAAGAGTATTCGTGCCCCATTTCTTTTATTCAAAGTGCCGTTGTAGTGCCTTAGCTCAGGCTGGTTCAAAGTGAAACTCGCCGTTTCACTTAAAGGCTTAAAAAACAGCCTTTCATTATTCTAATTTTTGAAACGCTAAAGTTTCTTTTGCCACAACCTCTTCTTTCATCTCAAGTCCCACCTACTCGATACTAACAGCCTAAATATCCATGTCAATCCCTAAGTTTTCAACTGCACAACCCCCTCTTCCCCTCCCAAGTTCCACTCGATCAATAAAGTGGGATGAATAAGTGCATTGTTTGTTTTTGTAACAAATATCATTTGACTGAATAAATATCTTGTGTGTTGGGATTGATTTTTATGCTTAATAACAATTAGTACTTATATTGAACTATTTTATATTATTTATGTATGTTTTTAATTAAAATAATACATTTTCGAAAAGGCAGATGCATCGCCTTACAGGGTCAAAAACATCTCGCCCTTTAAAACATTGGTTCTGAGCAGTTGGAGTAGTAAAGAAGAGTACCACAATGCTGCTCTTTTTCATAATGCAAAACAATAAACTAATTGTTTAAGAAAACTGATAGGACAAAGAATGCCCGTCCTTAAAGGAGCGATCCTGAAACCAAGGAACCATAAATGGAATGCAATAGGGCTGCAAAGAGAAAGCAGTAAAATAAAAAGTTTGCTTCTGCAATTGAAGCATACTTTTGTCCATGAATTTCAGCATGTGCAATCTCGTGTCCTTCCCTGAAAGTTGAGCACCAAGAGAGCATGGTGTCGTCATTCCTCCACAGGTTAATGTGGATTAGGGCCACTTTTCGAGCATTTCGCTTGACAATTATGTAGATGTATCAAAAACTTTATTGCTTATTAGGTTGAGCTACTTAGACAGTGGTGGTAAAAGCTCCTTAATGCAGTGTGTGTGCTGCATTTACATTTCCATAAACAGATGCAGAACACTATGGATATTCAATTTATATGGTAACTGAAGTTTTCATCTTTCAGTTTACTCTTTACTTTAAAATTTTGCTTACCAGATTTTTTACTGTTTCCTTCTGAGGAATTCTGTTCTTTCATTTGATCATAAATTCCATCTTGTTATAGGTTACAGGTCTTGGGATTTCTGTGCAAGTGGTGAAAAATAAATTAGCACCTGCGATGAAGAAGGCTGATCTGGGGATACAGTTTGGGAGAGGCTTATGTCGTGAATCTGAGGTATTTCAGTTGGCTTGTGAGCATGGTCTCATTGCCAAAGAAGGAAGCAGTTACCTCATAGGACGAAAGGTGTTTAGCACTGAACATGCAGCTGAACAGTATCTCGCCAAAAATGATGCTCTTTTTGACAAGGCAGTTATGATCTTAAGGAAAATGATGTTCGAAAGATAGTTGTGTTACGGAGATCCCAAGTGAAGAGCATTATTCAAATGTGAAATTCAAATTGGAGGGCCCTAGCTACATCCGATGGCACAATGCTGCTTACAGGATCTTTGTGATGACATTTGCAATGGAGTGCCTTCCTGTTTGGGCGGTAACATTTCTATTAAAGATTTGGAGGCTAAATGTGACCCAGTCCGTTGACATTGGAAGTTCCCTCCATCATCCATCACCTTGCAGTGATCATGATTCATATGCAAGTATAATCGAGCCGCTCTCTGGTGTGTTGGACAACTAAATTGCAGCACAGTCCATTTGTACGTATATATAGAAACTTGATTATGTATGAGTTGGACTTTATTTTCTACATTGTTTATGAGAAGCATGGATCTCGATGAAACTTTGCAGGTAGCTCCGATTTTGAATACAAATCATTAGTTGCTAATTGCTATACAAGCTGACAGAAGGCGTTGCACAGGCCCACACCCATTTTCTGATACAAAATCAAAGTGAATTCTAGCATCAGATGTCCATCTTTAATGCCTTATGTGGTGTATTATCTTTCAGTTTTTTTTTTGTTTTTTTTTAAAAACAAAAGTTAATTACAAGGAGGATCCTCTCAGGATCTATAGTGCCTTCTATCATACCACTTTTTAGGGCCAGTTTGGCATTGCTATACTGTACAAATAATCGATGTCAGATTTGCTGTGAGAGAAATCAACTGTGAGAGAGAGCAATTTGGCATTTGGTAAACTTTTTGTTAACTTAAAAGTGTTGTTTGTACTGATTCTTGCATAATCAGAAAATGATTGCGACATAATCATTAAATCCAGCGCCTCTTCGAAACTGATTCATGTTTAATCAGAAAATTAAAACACCTCATTAGCTGTTTCCTTATAACTTTCTCTCACAACAATTTTTAACAATAAGTGATTTTCTTATAGTTTACAAAATGGGCTGGGCTTCCCAAAATTTAAAAAAAATCACTTATCACCCCAAATAAACAATGTCAAATGGGCACTTAGTACAAACACTAAAAGGAGGCATAGGGCCGTTTGGGATTGATTACTTAGAGTAATAAGTGATTTTATAAAATTTTTGAAGAGGCGAACCTGTTTGGTAAGATATAATAAAAGAAAAGAAAGTAATAGTATTAATGATTTGATATTTTATCAATTGTATTGTCTATAATTTATCAAAATTTAATGATTTGATTTTAAAAAAAAATTAAGGATTTAAATAGAGTGCTGCTATTTCCACCTCCTTGTCCTATTTTCTCACCCATCATATCTTCTCACCCACCCTATAAAATTGAATAAACATAAACCTATCTTTCCACTCACCATTATTCTGAAAATACCCTTTAATTGTATTTCCATATTTGCTATTACAATAATAAAAAAAATTCTATACAAAACAATAAAAAAAATTCTTCAATTAGCCTATCCCCATCCCAATCGCTGTCCCCCACCCAAACCTTCTCCTCTAGCGAAAACCCAACAGTCAACACCATGACCTTACAAACATTTAACTCTCCTTCAACCAAAGAAAAACTCTCATTCTACTGCCAACGAAAAAAACACTCCCCTTATTATCACCCAGAAAAAAAAAACTCACACTAATTACTCTATCTGTTCCAGAAAATAAAAACGCATTTGCTTTATTTTATTTTTAATTCCAGATACTACAATAGAGGTGTTATTTGAGTTTGAAATTAAAAGGAAAGAAACAGACAAATGAAGAAAAGGAAATGGCCATGAGTTTCTGTCAGTTTTAGAGTTGCCCAAAAGCTCAAAGTTGATGTAATTATGGGACTACTTGAGCTTTAGAGTTAGAGAAGAAAGAAAAACAATTGGATTGTGTGTGACTGAAAATAAAATTGGGGTTATGAGTTTGCAAGTTTAGGTTTTCTTATGGTTCCTAATTTTTGAAGAATGCAGGGAGAGAAAGATGTTGATTTCGTTTTGTTTGGTGGGTTGGGTATGAAGATGGGTGTGGATTTTGAAAAAAAATAAAAAGAAAAAGAAAATATGGGTGTGGGTGCATGTGAGAGAGATAGAGAGAGTTGTCCTGATAAGTCATTTTACAAAGAAGTAAATTTATCTTTAAAATTTTGAAAATAAGGTGGGTGGAAAAATAAGATAAGTGGATGGAAATAGCAGCACTCTAATGAAATACTCCATTACTAAAGTACCTACTTGATGCCTTTTTTTAAGTCTTTGTAACTACCATTGAACCCACTAAAGTCTTACTAAATATCAATTGTTAAAATTTTCTTCGTTTTAAGTTAGAAAGGGCAAAAAACTAACAAATATTAAAATCTCAAGTAAATTTGATACCAATTTTCAAATTAAAAAAAAGTATGATACCACACTTTTATTTAAAATTTTCACCACTTATAGTTTTAAATCAATCTTTTTGTGAATAATTAGTTAACTTAAATATTCATATTTTATTTCATTTTTTTTTTTGGGGGACGGAAACTCAATATGTTAATTCACACGAATACTCTATGCATTTATGAGAAAGTAAATGTTTTTTTATTTATTGTAGCTAAGAAAGAGTACACTTATGACAAAAAGAGTAAAAAGTGAATTTTTTTAAATTTTGAGAAGCCCAACTTGTTTGGTAAGATACAAGAAAATCAGTTATTGTTAAAAATTGTTGTGACAAAAAGTACTAGTATTATTTCGACCAAAAAAAGAAAAGAAAAGAAAAGAAAGTAATAGAATTAGGGCTCGTTTGGGAGTTATTCTGGAGAGGCCAATAATCACTTTTATGGAGAAGCATATAGGAGGTGCTTCTCCCCAAAATCACTAAAAGTGATTTTCTGGAGAAGCACATGAGATGTGCTTCTTCCTAGAAGTGATTCTGGACTATCTAGAATCACTCCCAAATGAACCTTTATGAAATATCAATTGTATTGTCGACACTTTATCAAAATTTAATGACTTGATTAAAAAAAAGAAAAGAAAAAGAGTAAGGATTTAATGAAATACTCCATTACTAACGTACCTACTTGCCTTTTTTCAGTCTTTGTAACTCCCATGGAACCTACTAAAGTCTTACTCTATGCATTTCTACGAAAGTAAATGTTTTTTATTTATTGTAGCTAAGAAAAAGTACACTTAATTTGATTTATTGTAGCTAAAGAGTACACTTATGAGTAAAATGAGAAACATAAACCCTAATTATTATATTATATGACACTTGATTTCTCGGAGCTTTGAATCCCAACAACATTGCTTAAACATGGAATAACACAGGAACCATAGGGACCCAGAAATAGTGTAACATCATCACCCAAGCAGCCCAAGTCTACCTCTTCCCATCCATACTTTCCTCCTTCCACTTTGAGCCTCTCAAGTTTCTCAACAAAAGTTGAATCTGACTTCTTCTTCATTGCAAAGATATCTCCATTGAACTCAAAGAAATAACTGCAAGCCCTCTCAAAACCATTGCCAAGAACAATGTTCCAAGTCCCCAATTTAGCATCAAATGTGGCAATTTTTCCATATGGATCCACACAATAGAAACATCCCTTGTTATAGATTGCTTGGATCAAACCACCGAAGAAGCTTGGATCTCGCACGAAAACATGATGGATCCAAGTTTCTTGTCCCACAAGCAAAGTGTCAATGCAGATGCCAAAGATACTGGGCATCCTATAGGTGAAAACAGTGCAATCAAGGGAGGTAGGGGAGGTTGAAAACACCGCAGTAGTGATAACGCTGTCGTGGCATGGGAGGTTGATTCTTTGATGCGTAAAGGGGTTGAAGAAGAAGAGGGAGTAGGTGTTGCGAGACAGTAACCAACCAAACACGGATGCGAGACACTCCGTTTGGTCCTCAAGTTGTGGAAATTTGACAAGCTTGGAGTTGGAGGTGTGGTTTTTAGGGTTCAACCAGGCATGATTTGATTCCCCAAGCAAGAACAACATGGGAATGTTTTTGTTGGTTTCCTCTTCGTGATGAGATTTATAGGGACGACCCATTATTGACGCAGAAGAAATTGGAAATAGCAAACAAAGAGAAAGGAAAAACTTTGAGGACTAATGAGTCTAGCAGAAAGTGATACATACAATTGTACAACTTGTTAAGACTTGAGAGTAAGATGTGTTAGTGAGATCCTAGCTTAATTAGGAGATTTATTTCCTAGTCTATTAGGACTCTATTTATTTCCTTTTGTACAAATATTGTGTAATTAGGATTTTATCTTGTTTCCTAGTTTGACCATACCAGGGTTACATCATTGTATTATAAATACCTCATTTTGGAGAATGAAATAGAATATGAAAATATTCTACCCATATTGTTTGACTTGGTATCAGAGCCAACTTTTCTGGTGACCTGTGTGTTGCTTCCACCCTTGTTCTAGCCCCATATTTTTTTTTTCTACCTGTGCCATGTATGCCATCCTGGATTTGTGTGTTGTGTTGTAGTGTTCGTGCCTCTACTGTGTTTGTGTCATTCTTGTCTTCGTGCATCTACCTTATTTGTGCCTCTGCCGTGTTCGTGCCTCTACTACGTTCGTGACTGTCTTTGTGCATTTGCCGTAATTGTGCCTCGGTTGTGTTTTGTTCTATACTCTGTCGTGATCTGTTGAGTTTCTGCTGCAATCATGGGTGAAAACTCTATTGTTAGTGTTATTGCTGCTGCTTCTGCAAATTTATGTGTTTCTAACTCTATTCCAGGTAATGGCTCTAATACTTGGATAATTGACATTGGTGCTTCTGATCATATGAGTTATGATGCTAAATTTTTTGATGAGTTGTCTAGTAACTCCCATGACCCATACATAACTAGTGTTAATGGCTTGTCTTCTCCAATTACTGGCGAGGGCACAATCTCTCTCACTCCTACTCTGTCCTTGTCTCATGCGTTACTAGTTCCCAATATCCATTGTAACTTGTTATCTGCTGGTCGATTACTTGATACACTTAGTGCTTTTGCTACTTTCTATCCTGCACATTGCTCTTTTTAGAATCGCAAGACTCACCAGTTCATGATCGTGTTGTTAATACTGTTCAAAGTTGCAGTGTCAAAGACAAACAACAAATTTGGTTATGGCATCGTCGCTTGGGATTGTCGTTTAGCTACCTTAAGCGTTTGTTTCCATCTTTATTCTACTCCTGTGATGAGTCCAGTTTTAAGTGTGAGACATGTATTTTGGCCAAGAATCATTGCATTATGTTTCCTTTGAGTGACAGTAAAGCTGCAAAACCTTTTGATTTAGTGAATTTTGATGTGTGGGGTCTGGCTCGCGTTACTTCGCACGGATTTCGTTGGTTTGTCACATTTATTGATGATTATACCCGATTCACTTGGGTTTTCTTGCTGAAAAATAAACATGATGTTGCTTCTGTCCTTCTAGAGTTTTGTATTATGGTGTCTAGTCAGTTTCATGCTCAAGTCAAAGTATTTAGGATTGATAATGGAGGAGAATGCGTGAATAATACTTTGGCGTATTTCTTCCATGCTTAAGGTATTATTCACCAAACGACAACCTTTTTACCCCTTAACAAAATGGGTGTGTCTAAAAAAAAGAATCGATAATTACTTGAAGTTGACCACTCACTCATATTGGATATGTCTATTCCCCATCATCTCTGTGAACCTGTTGTTCTGTCTGCTGCCTATTTGATTAATCGTACTCCTAGCTGGGTTTTTTTTATTTCAAGACTCCGCATGATGTGTTTGGTGCCCTTGTTTCCCCTGTCTTCGTCTCCAAGTTGCCTCATAAAATTTTTGGGTGTGTTGCCTATGTTCATGTCTACTCTCATCAACAAAGTAAACTTGATCATTGTGCTCTGCGCTGTGTCTTTATTGGTTACTCTTTTACTCAGAAGGGTTATAAGTGCTATCATCCACCTATTCAGAAGGTGCATGTTACTTTGGACGTGACTTTGTATGAAGAAGTGCCCTATTATCTCTCTTCATCCTCTCCAATTCAGGGGGAGAGGGGGAGTGAATTAAAGAGTCTTAGATTGGAGGATCTTAGCCTTAATGATGTATGTGAAGATATTGCAGATATTGCTCTTGGAGAGAAAACGACCGGTCGCTCAGGTTTGGAGCGAAAGATGCTCTCGACTTCAAAACGACCGGTTGCCAAGATGGTCACAACCAGTCATCTGACTTTGAACTTGAAGATGTTGCTCACGGCTTCAAAACTACTGGTCGCAAAGATGGTCATGACCGGTCGTTGGGTTCTGAACATGACGATTTTGTACTCTGTGACAAAATGATCGGTCGCCATAAGCAGTGCGACTGATCGCCTGGTGCTATTTCTTGTGATTTTTGCGAAGACGAATTTGATACAAGACCCCTTATGCCCTGCCATTGCTCTAGTCAAATCGTGATCATGAGTTAAGTGAGGTAATTTCTGATGATTTGTATGTGTCTATTTATCAATTACCCCCTTGAATTACTCGTGGGAAACTCAAAGTACAATATTCCCCTTATATACATGCCAAATCTATATCTCATTAGCCATTATGTGACAACTCATCGGTTATCTAAGTCATATGCATCATATTTTGTGTCAATTATCTAGTGTATGTATGCCAACTAAGCTACCAGATGCTTTATCTAACCCCAAATTGATGGATGCCATGAATGTTGAAATAGATGCCTTGAACAAGAATAAGACATGGGATTTAGTTCCTTTGCCACGAGGGAAGAATGCAGTTGGATGCAGATGAGTATTTACATTGAAGCACAAGGCTGATTGGTAACAAAGGGTTATACTCAGACCTAAGGAGTGGATTATTTGGAGACCTGTGCTCTAATGGCAAAGCTCTATACTATGCATGTACTTTTATCCCTCGCTGCTAATTGCAACTGGCCCTTATTGCAGTTTGATGTCAAAAATGCGTTTCTACATGGTGACCTCAAGAAGGAGATTTATATTGATCTCCCTCACGGTATTTGTGTAACCTCTAAGGAGGGTGTCATGTGTAAGTTGCGAAAGTCTTTATATGGATTGAAGTAGTCTCCAATAGCGTGGTTTAGGAGATTTGCAGTATCTATGAAGAAGTTTGGGTATGTGTAGAGTAACTTAGATCACATTTTGTTCCTAAAGCATCATAAAGGTAAATTGACAATTTAATTATTTATGTTGATGACATGATTGTGACTGGAGATGATCAGGTAGAAATGCGAAGTCTTCAGAAACATCTAGCATCCGAGTTTGGGATGAAGTTCTTGGGTGATTTGAAGTACTTTCTTGGGATTGAAGTTGCTAGATCTAAACATTGTATCTTTCTGTCCCAAAGAAAGTATATTTTGGATTTACTTGCAGAGACTGGAATGTTGGAGTGTAAACCAATTGATACCCCTAATGAACAGAATCATAAGTTGGGGTTATATCCTGATCAAGTCCCTACAAATAAAAAGCGTTATCAATGACTTGTGGGGAAATTAATTTATTTAGCTCATACATGTCTTGATATTGCATATGCAGTGAATGTAGTGAGTCAGTTTATGCATTCCTAATGAAGGTCAAATGGGTGCTGTGATGTGCATTTTGAGGTATCTGAAAGTAACTCCTGGAAAGGGGTTAATGTTTTGCAAGTATGGTCACAAAAATGTGGAAGGGTATACGGATGTTGATTGGGCTGGAACAGTTACTGATGGATGTTCTACGTCTGGGTATTTCACATTTGTTGGTAATCTTAGTACTTGGAGGAGTAAAAAATAAAAAGTGGTGTCTAGGTCTAGTGCCGAGGCCGAGCACTGTGGGATGGCTCAAGGTGTGTGCGAGTTACTATGATTGAGAAGATTGTTGAGAGATCTTGGGTTTGGACCCCAGAAACCCATGTGCAATATGATTATACAAAGCATGTTGTTGGCTGCGCAAATCTCTCGTCCTGGTTCTCCGGGCCGAGGGGACGTGCGTTTAACACAGAGTCCTACTTTTGGATGCGGTGCGGTTTGTGCGCGGGCGTGCCAGCACGGTCTACCGTGCGTCGAGTTCGGTGAAGTGTTTGGGTAGAAGGTGTTTGAGGTGTTGCGCCTGTTTGGTCTGGACTTCTTATCAAACGATTGTGGCCGAGAAAGGAACTGGTCTCGGCCGTCAGGTTCACGGCCTGAGCTACAAGGCCGTTAGTGGTGGTGTAGGTGGTGGATTTTGGGCGGTGCTCCGGCGCGTTGCTCGGAGAGCGACGGTCGTATGATATATGGGGTGAGTGAGGCGATAACAAGGATGATGCTCCGGCGCCTTGAGAAATCAAGGGTTGTATGATATATTGATGAATGGAAGTTGCTTACAATCTATCACTACTCCTAAGAAAGCATGTAAAAATATTGAAAGTACATGACAGAAAAATAAGTTGCTCCGTGGGAGGCTTTTGGTTTTTGGTGTTGGACCTTTTGCATGTGGTCTTGAGCTTGGTTTTTATAGTAGGAGCTTTGGAGAGACAATCGAGGCTTGAACAAGGGGTGAGCTTGGTTTTTATAGTGGAGAGGAGAGACAATGGCTTGACAAGACCTGCATGGTGGAGTCTAATCAAGGCAAGCATGGCTGGGTCTGATCAGCATTTGGGATCGTGAAGCATGGTGGTGTGACCCCCATAAATCTCGGCAGATCTCGGCCTTTACCCAGATCGAGGGCTCTGCACCTCTGGCCGTGGGAATGCATTAAATGCTCTGGTTTAGTGGTTGGTGAAGAGACTGCCAGTTGCAAGAACCTTTGATGGAATGTTTGTGCCTAACCACCCTGATTACAAAATCTCGATTTCAATCACTTCCCTTCTGCCCTCATGCATTAAATGCTTCATGCCCTAGTGGATTTGCTGTGGTGGACAGAGGCATTGCTTCATTAAATGAAGCGTGGGACCCCGAGGCCACGTGATGATTTGGTCAATATCTCCCTGGCCGTGCCCCGCGAGTTCCTCGGCCTCGGCCCGCGAGGTTACTCGAGAGGCCGAGAAAATCTTGCCTTAGCGCTTTCTCCTTCGTTGTCCGAAAACAGGAGGCAACGAAATGTTGCTGTCTCTTTGAGCTCATGAGAAAAGGCCACGGCCGAGAGGAGGATTCCTCGGCCACAAAGGCCGTGATTTATTAGGCATAAACACATGTGGAGGTTGATCGACATTTTGTTAAAGAGAAGTTGGATGCTAAAATTATTTCTTTTCCGTTTATATCATTTGAGTATCAACTCGCATCTTACGAAAGCTGTGTCTACTACTGTCTTTCTCAACTCGCTTGACAAGTTGGGCATGCGTGGCATCTTTGCTCCAATTTGAGGGGGAGTGTTAGCGAGATCCTAGCTTAATTAGGAGATTTATTTCCTAGTCTATTAAGATTCTATTTCTTTCCTTTTGTACAGATATTGTGTAATTAGGATTTTATCTTGTTTCTTAGTTTGACTCTACTAGGATTATATCCTTATATTATAAATATCTCCTTTGGAGAATGAAATACAATCTGAAAATATTCCATCCATATTATTTGACTAAATGGCCAAATATATAGAGGCTTAATCCTTTCCCAACTCGGAAAGGAAAATATAAAGTTAGTCGGATTTCTTATTAGGTGAGTAAAGTTTTGTCAAGGATAATTGTTGTGAATTGGTTCATCCGTGGTTTCTAAATTCTAAAAGGTTTTGCCCATCCAAATTCTGTCCATATGAAATGAGGAGTGAGGCAAAAACCGGGATCCTTCTAATTTCTTTTCTTTTACACAAGCAACAGTAGGGATCTATCTAATTCGACATGTCAATAATATTAACCTCGAATTTGTAATTTTACATTGAAAACTCAATATATATATATATAAAGTTAAATTAAACTATGTAAATATGCCCGTTAGGGAAGAATGTCTTAGAGTTGACCTTCTCAAATAGTCTTCTCACTTTAAACTCCTCATTGTAGTCTATTCTTCACAAGAATTGTGTCCTAAAAAGAGGCTTTCATATCAAAGCGAGGTCCAAGGCATATATACGCCTTGTATATATACTTTTATGTTTTACTTTAAAAAAAAATGTCCATAAGCCAAGCTTTATTTTTGTTATTCTTATTATTTTTTGAATAAAAATGATGGTCTAAATTATAGAAAATGAGAATTTCTCAAGCACATACAACTAAGATACTATTGGGATTCGAACCTGAGATATCTGATTTGTAAGTGAAGGCCATTTTCCACCGGGCTAGGCAGACTAAGCTTTACTAATCTAAGGCAAGAGTACAAGGAAAATAGGATGACAATTACAGCTACCAGTGGCAAAATCCACAAGCAAGAAGCCTAACTAACTACTAAAAACCACATTAGGCACTACAACAAAAATGCCTTTTTATGATGCAAATTTAATGACACATCGAAAATCCACGTCATTATGTAATAAACCATGACGTGTTTTTAAAATGCGTCATTGAAGTGAGTTTATGACTCCGTTATAATGACATTCGTTGGACACGTCATTAAAATCATTTTTAATGACGCTGGATGTGTGTCATTGATTCTAGTACATTTAGACGGTGCCTATCATACGTCATTAACGTTGTGAATTTAATGACGTCTTCTGCATGTTATGAAGTACTTATACGATGACACAGGATCTGCGTCATAGATGTACCTTATACGACGACGCAAGATCTGCGTCATAGATATACCCTTCAAATAATGACGTCTTCTACACGTCATAAAATTCTTATATGAGACGACGCGGATTCTGCGTCATATAGTTGACGGCATCTATTTTGCGTCATAGATTTAAAAAAAAAAATTTCCCACAAATTTTTTTCGTGTGCAGCTCTTTTTTTCACCAAATTTAAGTTTGGTGCGCCAACCCCTAAACCAAATCCTCTCTCATCTCTCTTCTATCTCAGACTGCAAGCCTCTCTCCCAAATCACTCTGAAAAATTCCAAACCCAAATTCATTAAGCTCTCAACACTCTATGCCAGCTTACCTTTTAAATTTTCTCTCTCACCTCAAATGTTTCAATTTAAACCTTCAAGAATTTCTATTCCAAAAACCCAATTTAAGTTCCAAAATGCTTCATCTCAAATATCTGATTCCCTCTCATTTTATCTCTCTTATTCCCCTTTGAAGTCACAGATCTTCATCTCCTTCGAAGTCACAAATCTCCATCTGGTTACACTGAGCCATGGTCGATGGTGGTTGATTTTTCGGAAGGCTTAGTTAGCTTTGACATTGGTGGTTCAATTTAGGTATGTTCAAGATTTTATCTTGAAATTTGTTTGATTGGAAACCAAGATTTTGTCAAGGTATCATCTCCCTCTTTTCCTTTTTGTTTTAATTTTGTTCATGCTATTGTGATTTTGTTTTGCTGTTTTAATTTCTATATTTATATTTGTGGTGTTGGATTTGGCTGCTGAGTTTTGTAGGCTATTGAGGTGCAGCCAGCTGCAGTAAGGGAGGCCTGCAAGACAGGTGAAACTTTAACTTGGTTTCTGATTAAATGATCTGTGATATTGAATGAGATATTGGGTTTGCTCTGTTTTGTTTTTGTTTACATACATTTGGTTTTTAGTTTGGTGGTGATTGCTTGATAGGCTTGAGATGAAGTATAAACTCAGATGAAAGTAAGATTGTTGTTTTCGATTGCTTGTCCCAGTTAAGTTTTCCATGAATTAATGTTTCAGTTTTTCTATTAGAATTCATCAATTAATGTGTCGATTCTTTTGGTGTCTAAATTCTAAACCATAATACTGTGGGGTATTTGCCTATGGATAGTGAGTAGAGTTTTTTTTTTTCAAACAGAGGTGGATTTGCCTTCAGTTGCAGACAGTGATGGCTTCTTTATTCAAGGAAAAGTAGTCTTGGATTTTATTGATCTTCTTCTCAACTTGGACTTTAAATTTAGTACTAGTGTCAAGTTTCTGTTTGTCGGAGTGAAAAATCTAAGTCAATGCACTAGGTTTTTCTTTTCAGTTTGCATTGTAAACTTTCAATGACTAAAAATGAAGAGGAGAAAGGTGTATAATATTCCATTTTGGCAATATGAGGGCAGAAGATAATATTACAAGAAGAGAAGAAAAGAAAAGAAACTCATGGTGGGTGAGAGATGGAAATTAGAAGTTATGCCCCCACCCCTTTTATTTTCTTATGTTTGAGAATTAGACAGTGCAATGTGCAAAGGGGAATGTTTAAGTTCTATCTTCTCTTTTCTTTGTTGTCAAGTCAAATATGTCGGTAGTTTCCATTTTATTTATTTATTTTTATAAATACTTAAAGTGCGATTGTTTTGGAGTTTCTGGAGAAGTTGTTTAGAGTAGTGGCACACTGCCAGGACATATACTGTGAATGACTCTGAACAATTATTGTATCCATGGTCATTCAGCAGCCTTTTTTCTTTTCTTAAAAAGATGTCAGTCATATAAAAGCTGTGGTTTTTGATTGGTTCAAATCAATCAAATGCATGGAATTTGAACAAGCACTCCTGGCATCAACAACTGTTTATATTGTGAATATGTCATTCTACACAACAGAAGAGCAAGTTTATGAGCTTTTTTCTCATGCTGGAGGATTAAGAGGATAATTATGGGCTTGGATAAAAATACCAAAACGCCTTGTGGTTTTTGTTTTGTCCTGTAAGCTTCATTCTTCATATTTTTAACTTCTTGAAACGGAAACGGTTTAGTGGGATTCGTTAAAGACAATTTTAATGCACTAGAATCATTTTGAATAATAGAAATATAATTTAGAGTACTTTGCCTTTGTGTCTATATTTTTGCTTTTATATATTAATTTCTTTTTGTATAATTAATATGATGGGATATATATATATATATATGTATATACAGATTAATAATTTTTATTAAAAAAAAATTATAGAATTTGAACGACGTCTAAACCGTGTCATGAAAAATATTTCAATGACGTCTTAGCAACGTCGTTAAGTTCCATGGCACTTGGTCCATGACGTGAAATAGACGTCGTGTTTTGAAAAAGTTTCCATGACACGCTAATCGCGTCATTTAAATTCCATTCCATGACGCGGAAAAGACGTCGTGTTTTGAAAAAGTTTCCACGACACACTATCCATGTCATTGAAACCCTATTCCATGACACGGAATAGACGTCATGCTTTGGAAAAGTTTCCACGACATGCTATCCACGTCATTAAAACCCTATTCCATGACGCGGAACAGACGTCGTGTTTTGAAAAAGTTTCCATGACCCCCCCTTTCGACGATGTGGGTAACGACGCCTGATCCGCGTCATTAAATGCCTTCCATGACGCAAATCAGACATCATAGAAGGGTTTCTGTATTGTAGTGAGGCTAATTAGCCGTAATTGTTGCCTAAAATGCCAAATGAGCCATCAGATGGTGGTTGGCGATCAACTCGATATTTCAAGTCATTTAAACGTAAGAAAGGAGCAACATATATACTCCAGGACCACATTAAGTCAAGTCTATGAAGTCAGGCAACGCAACTTATAGTGCTTAGAGTTTTTCTTTCTTATTTGTATGACTAATAATCATGGCTTGCTTGACTATTAGATCTATTTCAGAAATTTTTGTTATCAGTTTTGGTCAACAAATAATGCATCCGCACCCAACAAATAACACTCTACAGCTTTATACATAAAACACATAAACACAAACTATGAACAAGTAAAACCCTACGGCCATGTTGGGTGCTTATAACACGTACATTAGTGGTGCAGAGTGGAGCCTACAAATTGAGACGTGGTTATAGGAGACTATAGACATCATGAACACAAATACAGTTGAGTCTCCACTACTTGTCCTTGTGGAAGAAAAGTCCAATAGGGTGTGTTTCGGGCAGGACCGTGCTAATTAATGCAACGTTTTCTGCAAGTTGTACCAAATTAATTTTGTAATTTCTTTGGTGGAATTTTTTAATTACCATGGAGTGCGTCTTTGAGTCTGTGGCTCCATCTATAAAGAGGGAACCTCAGAACTTGGAAAAGCAGTGCCTCTTTCCTTCTTAGCTTACTTCAACTTTCGACCTGCAAAAATTTGCACAATGGCCAAGTCACATGTAGTTGGCAAAAGCCCTTCCATGGTTTCCATAATGCTGCTTTGTGGTCTGCTAATGGCTACCCTTGCCACAACAGGTTGTCTATTTTCTCACATAGACAAGAAATAGGAAGAGAGAAAAACATGGGAATATATTATTTTGTGTTTTTTCTTATTTTTTAAATTATTGTTAATTGTTTCTTTAATTCTTTTATATTATTATTTTTTATTTGATATAAATGTAAAATATGCACATCACCGGAACTTTGTCAAAAATTTCTCTTAAATTGTAGTTATATATACACGTATACCTTGTATATGCATGACTTCCAAGTTTGTAGTGCCTTAGCGTACTTTTGTTTTGTTCTGATACAAGCGATAGTCTAAAGGCTTTCGCTTGTCTCCTGTATGTATATATGTACTTAATTTTTTCAGCATATATGGATGCTATTAAATTTCTATTCATAAAGCGAAAATAAGAAAACTGACATATATATGAATCCGATCATGCAGAAGCAATTGGTGTTTGTTATGGAACAGTTGGAGACAACTTACCTCCACCAGGAGAAGTAATAGCTCTCTACAACCAATACAACATCCAAAGAATGAGGCTCTATGCTCCTAACTTTGACGCACTCCAAGCCCTCCAAGGCTCCCCAATTGAGCTCATTCTAGGTGTAGAAAATGAGCGCCTTGAAGACATTTCTTCTAGCCAAGCCAGTGCAGATGATTGGGTCCAAAAGAATGTCCAAAGCTATAGCAATGTCAATTTCAAATACATTGCGGTTGGAAATGAAGTAAAAGCCTCAGAAGCACCCTTTGTTGGCCCAGCAATGGACAAAATTCAAAATGCAATTTCTAAGGCTGGTCTTGCGGACAAAATCAAAGTCTCCACTGCGGTTCACCCTGTAATTCTAGAAAAATCCTTCCCTCCATCAGAGGGCTCATTCGGGCAAGACTATCGTCCATTTCTGGATCCAATCATCAGCTTCTTAGTGCGAAACAAATCTCCGTTACTCTTTAACATGTACCCATATTTCAGTTACATTAGAGATCGCAAGGATATTAAACTTGAGTATGCTCTTTTTACATCTCCCTCAGTTGTAGTGAATGATGGGCAGCTAGGGTATCAAAACCTGTTTGATGCACTCTTGGATGCGGCTTACTCAGCATTAGAGAAGGCTGGAGGCGGTTCTTTGGAAATCGTCGTATCAGAGACTGGTTGGCCCTCGGCTGGCGGGGATGGGACAGTGACAACGATGGAGAATGCGAGAATTTACAACTCAAATTTGATCCAGCACGTGAAGGGAGGGACGCCAAAGAGACCTGGAGGCCCCATAGAGACTTATATATTTGCCATGTTTAATGAGAATAAGAAACCTGGAGAAGAGACTGAGAGAAACTTTGGGCTGTTCTTTCCAAACAAACAGCCTGTATATCCCATTGATTTCAATTAAGGGTGGAAACTCTAGTGTTCTAAGGGTAATTGTAACCCTAAATAAAAGCTAAGTGTCTTCTGATGTATGGGCAAGTTTTTTATTTATTTATGAAATCTAAGGCAAAAGCCAAATGTCTTGTGATGTATCCAGGGGGAATATATAATGATGAAGGATTTACAGAATTTACTACTTACAAGATGAAGTTTACTAGGTTTTTTTTTGTGTGGCCAAAGTTAGGAAGAGAGGAGAAAAACTAACACACACAGGTACCATGAAAACTTGAATTTAAAACCACTTAAAAGCACTTCAAAGGCTGGGCTAATCCAACAACCCCAGGTTCTTTAGGAATTAAATTTCAATCACATATACATATGTCAATCACAAAAGCTCGGTAATATTGTATCACTCATCCTGTCGCGACTTTCTTTGGTTGACCCGGAATCTCGGATACCAAACCAAACTGTAATGGGATGGGAAAAATAATGTGAATCATAGCACAAACTCAACTCACACAAAGATATGTACAAGAAGAAAACTTATTAGTTTTATGGATAGTGATAATCATAATGATGATGAGGGTACTCTATCAGGGGATAAAGGTTCTCTCTAATCAACTTGGCAAGGTGAGGGAAGGGCAGGCTACTGGTTAGTCTAATGACTTTTCTCTTATGCATAGAGAAAACTCGCCTAATTCTATTGGCTCGTGTCCCATTTTAGTGTCAATAATAAAATATCACTTTTTATCACAGAAAAGAACAACCTAAATATACCCTTTTGTTGGCAACCTAATTACTATTAAGTGATTGCAAGGTATCTTAAGTAGCCTAGCAATGAGTAGCTACATGCATTTCCTCTCCATTAGCTAGTGAAAATTTTCCAAGATAAATATATAATTCCACAAAAACTACAAAAGATTTCGTACAACTAGCAGAAATCGTTGCAATATTAGTAATCTTCCACAAAGACAAGTGATGGAGATTTAAAGTGTTATGGTCTTCTGATCATGTCTCCTTTTTAAACTCCAGAATGAAAAATGTTCGGGGTGGTCCCCGCAAATCAAATGAAAAATATAACTTAATTTTTATATGCAAACAATTCTATCGAAATTAATTATTTAATGAGGGGATTTTCAATTAGGATATGAGCAACAAACTCAAAATTAATTGTCAATAATAGCCAACGGATCTAGCCCAGTAAAAAATGACCTTAACTTGTAGTGGTCTCAAATTCGAATTATGACATCCTTGTAGAGTGTGTGAGAAACCTTTCTCCCTCTAATAATTTCTCTTGTATTCAAAACATCATTTCAATTATTAATCCGAACCTCTTTGTACGAGTCACTCTTTCTACCTTCACTTAATACAAATCCTCACCCTTTACGTTGTAACTTCCCAGTAAAATTTAATAATATCCTATTGTTTGTACCATATTCAACTGAGTACATTCGACACTAGGAATTGAAGCATGAATAGCGCAAGCCTGCTGAAGATAACATCAACAACACCATGTTGCCCCTCCAAGGCAACAACTGTTTGCTGAAGGTAGTTACTGAAGCTCTAGACTATGGAACATAAGACTACAGACACGTGTCAACCCCACAACAGTTTGCATAAAGTCCCACATCGAAACTTTGTGCAAAACTCTCATTTTTACTTCCCTATAAATAGGAAACAGTGCCCAACTAAAAAAGAAGTAACTACTTTTCACCTTTACTGTTACTCTGCTAAAATTACCACATATACTCCCTGACTTAAGCATCGGAGAGCCTTCAGCAGGTACCACACCGGTGCCCGAAGATTGACGATTGCTTCTTCCTTATTGTCTTCTGAAGGACCCCTCCGCTCCGAAGGTTCATAACCTTCTCGCCCTGCTGAAGATCCATCACTTGTTCACCTAAGTTGACCATTCCAAAAAGAGCATCAACAGTTTGGCACCGTCTGTGGGAATCAACTTCTGAATCCCACCTCTCCACCAGTCCCGCTGGCTCCTTCTCCCATTCGACCTCGTCATCTCTTCTGCCCCTCCTATTCCACTATGCCGAGTGAAGCTAGCCTTAGTACCCAACACCACACCCCACATGGGGACTCATCTCGAAAGAAACCTTCGGCCGATGAGCACCTCCGGGCCTCGTGCCGATGTCGCCAAGATCACGGAGAACTATCATCACCTTCGTACCAAGAATGCCGAACTAGAACATGATTATCAAACCTTGAAGCGGAATTGGGAGAACATTCAACGCCAATTCACCCAATAGGACCTCACCCAGGGTGCTGAACGCACTGTTGAACAAATAGTAACCTAAAAATTAAGCAACTTTCTCAATAAAATCGCACTTACCTCCTCAGTTAATGCAACTTTCTCATGTTCCTGAAACTGTCTTTTGTGTGTGCAACAATCCTTTAAAAACTTAGCATAAGAAGGAATTTGTTTAATTGTATCAAGTAAAGGAATGTTGATTTCTACTTTTCTCAAAGTTTCAAAAATATCAAGAAGATGTTTTTCTTTCTTTTGCTTAACAAACCTTTGAGGGAAGGGTGGAAATATCACCTTGTCATTCTCACTTACCTTTGTGGCTGGAGAAGATTCAACATTTTCTTGTTCTTTCTTATCTGTCCCCACCTTGTTGTCAACTACCTTGCCACTTCTAAGGATTGTCACAGCCTTGAGCTGCTCCTGGCCCCCTGGATTAGGTATGGTTTGTGATGGAAACTCTCCTTTCTTCCTCTCACTCAACTCCTTTGCCAATTGCCCTACTTGTGCCTCCAATCTCTGAATAGCTTGGCTAGTTGTTGCTTCTAGTTTCTGAATGTTCTGACTAGTTAGAGCATTTGTCTGTTGCTGTGCAGTCAAGAACTGGAGTATGACACCTTCAAGATTATTATTCTTCTTCTGGTCAGTATTTGGTTGTGCCACCTGTGATGAAGTATGATAATTACTTCCCTGTTGGAAGTTCTTCTGTTGCCATTGTGGATTAAGCACATTTTGACTGTTGCTCCAAGAAAAATTTGGGTGGTCTTTCCATCATGGATTATATGTGTTCGAATATGGATTGTTCTTGGGATGATAGTTGTTTTGCCCCACATAATTAGCTTGCTCATGATCTGTAAAACAAGACATAGGACAAGTCTCAGTAGTATGATTAGAATGAGAACATATAGCACATACCTCGATTTTAGCAACTTGTTGAACTTGAGAGATGTTCTGAGCTGACATTGCTTTCACTAGTATATCTAACTTCTTCTCCATTGCTGCCATTTGACTCTAGACTCCATCATTTGTGCTAACTTCATATACACCTTTACCTTTCACTCCTTGTCTCCCTCTTGATGAGAATTGCTGAGAATTTTCACTTAGGGTCTCAAATAGCACAATGGCTTCATCACTACTCTTTTCCATAAGCACACCTCCACAACCTGAATCAACAAGACTTTTGTTAGTATCATTTAAACCTTCATAAAAAGCTTGTACCTGATCATCTTAGATAGATTGTGGTGTGGACACTTGAGAAGAAACTCCTTGAAATGCTCCCATGCCTCAAAGAAAAGATCTCCATCCTTCTGTTGGAAGGTTTGAATCTCCCTTTTAAGTTGTCTTGTCCTTTTGGGCTGGGAAAAACTTCTTCAAAAATTTAGTGGCCAATTGTTCCCAAGTAGTAATGGAACTTGCAGCCAGAAAATTCAACCACAACTTAGCATTATCTTTTAAGGAGAAAGGAAAAAGAAATTAACCTGATTCCTTCTGTTGTCAAGCTTTGTATGTTTTGAGTCTTGCAGAGATCAATGAAATCCCTAATGTGCAAGTATGGATCTTCAGAAGGTGTGCCTCTATAGTGTGGCACCATGTTAAGCAATTGAGGTGATAAATTGAAGCTGCCTTGCACATTTGGTTGGTAGGCAATGCATGATGGTTGATTAAGGTTTTGAGGGACAAAAGAGTCCTTCATTGGCCTTCGAACCTGTTCATCCCCCATTTCGTTCACAGTTTCTAATCGTTTTGCCCTCTCAGCTTGCTTACGAAGCCGTGTAAGAGTTCGTTCACTCAGGATTGTAGACAACAACACCTAAATTTTGAGATCGACGACCTTGCATAAACAAAATTCAACCTGTAAAAGAAAACAAATAAAAAAAAACAAAATTCAGCACAAACTAGTTACACAATCCGCGGCAGCGGCGCCAAAAACTTGTTGAACAAATAGTAACCTAAAAATTAAGCAACTATATGCACGTTTTAACTCGCAAGTGCACAAGATCAGATAAATAGTATAGAAAGCAAATACGAGATCGTTCCCACGAGGATTGGATTAATTTGTGCTTAATTTATTTTCCTTAAACTAAATGGCATTCGGTGTAGACAAGGTGTTCAAAATGATGATTTTCTTATGATGGTATTGAAAACTGAAAATTTAAATACTAAATATTGAAAACAGCGTTTGATTAAAAATAGAATTGGATTGAGGTTAAAACAATGAGAAAACTAGTTAGGGATTCGATGTTCACCACTAATCTTTTTCCTTAAGCAAACGACATGCACAATGCTACAAAACAGATTTTGGATGCTTATGTTTGTCAACCTAAAGGCATGATATCTACTCTTTAAGTTATTGATTTCCCTAAACAACAAGTTAGGCATGGGTATCTACTCTAACTCTTTTCATTCTTAAAGTGTTTAGCATGGTATCTACTAAGTTGTACTTTAAGAATGCATAACACAATGGAAATCGACAAACACACAAATTCTATAACATGGTATCTATTCTAGTTATTCATGATGATTAATTTCAAGAACTTATAACTAGTTCTTTTGTTACTTTCATAGGTACAAGACTCGGTCATCTAAATTTACCTATGTAACAAACTCAATACACAGCATGCATATGATAATCAAGCATAACATAACGTATGTAAAGAGTAAAATATAATCTGAAATTAATCAATAAGCATCACAAAAGTAGTTTATAGCAAAGACATATCGAAATCCTTAAAGAAACATGATTAGGGCTTCAATCGAGCCCTAACTAAACTATTTAGCTATCCATAATTTGAATGGATAGCAAGAACATACAAACCAGAAAATAAAAAGAGAAAGAAGAAGAAGATAGCTCTTTGATAAAGAAGACAACTCTTTGATGGTGTAAACAACTCTTTGATGGTAGACAACTCTTTGATGGTGTAGACAACTCTTTGATGGTGTACAATGGAAATGTAATTTATGGAATGATATCCTCCTTTGAATGAGCTGAAACTCTCTATTTACAATATTCCCCTTGAATTACTCGTGGGAAACTCAAAGTACAATATTCCCCTTATATACATGCCAAATCTATATCTCATTAGCCATTATGTGACAACTCATCGGTTATCTAAGTCATATGCATCATATTTTGTGTCAATTATCTAGTGTATGTATGCCAACTAAGCTACCAGATGCTTTATCTAACCCCAAATTGATGGATGCCATGAATGTTGAAATAGTTGCCTTGAACAAGAATAAGACATGGGATTTAGTTCCTTTGCCACGAGGGAAGAATGCAGTTGGATGCAGATGAGTATTTACATTGAAGCACAAGGCTGATTGGTAACAAAGGGTTATACTCAGACCTAAGGAGTGGATTATTTGGAGACCTGTGCTCTAATGGCAAAGCTCAATACTATGCATGTACTTTTATCCCTCGCTGCTAATTGCAACTGGCCCTTATTGCAGTTTGATGTCAAAAATGCGTTTCTACATGGTGACCTCAAGAAGGAGATTTATATTGATCTCCCTCACGGTATTTGTGTAACCTCTAAGGAGGGTGTCATGTGTAAGTTGCGAAAGTCTTTATATGGATTGAAGTAGTCTCCAATAGCGTGGTTTAGGAGATTTGCAGTATCTATGAAGAAGTTTGGGTATGTGTAGAGTAACTTAGATCACATTTTGTTCCTAAAGCATCATAAAGGTAAATTGACAATTTAATTATTTATGTTGATGATATGATTGTGACTGGAGATGATCAGGTAGAAATGCGAAGTCTTCAGAAACATCTAGCATCCGAGTTTGGGATGAAGTTCTTGGGTGATTTGAAGTACTTTCTTGGGATTGAAGTTGCTAGATCTAAACATTGTATCTTTCTGTCCCAAAGAAAGTATATTTTGGATTTACTTGCAGAGATTGGAATGTTGGAGTGTAAACCAATTGATACCCCTAATGAACAGAATCATAAGTTGGGGTTATATCCTGATCAAGTCCCTACAAATAAAAAGCGTTATCAATGACTTGTGGGGAAATTAATTTATTTAGCTCATACATGTCTTGATATTGCATATGCAGTGAGTGTAGTGAGTCAGTTTATGCATTCCTAATGAAGGTCAAATGGGTGCTGTGATGTGCATTTTGAGGTATCTGAAAGTAACTCCTGGAAATGGGTTAATGTTTTGCAAGTATGGTCACACAAATGTGGAAGGGTATACGGATGTTGATTGGGCTGGAACAGTTACTGATGGATGTTCTACGTCTGGGTATTTCACATTTGTTGGTAATCTTAGTACTTGGAGGAGTAAAAAATAAAAAGTGGTGTCTAGGTCTAGTGCCGAGGCCGAGCACTGTTGGATGGCTCAAGGTGTGTGCGAGTTACTATGATTGAGAAGATTGTTGAGAGATCTTGGGTTTGGACCCCAGAAACCCATGTGCAATATGATTATACAAAGCATGTTGTTGGCTGCGCAAATCTCTCGGCCTGGTTCTCCGGGCCGAGGGGACGTGCGTTTAACACAGAGTCCTACTTTTGGATGCGGTGCGGTTTGTGCGCGGGCGTGCCAGCACGGTCTACCGTGCGTCGAGTTCGGTGAAGTGTTTGGGTAGAAGGTGTTTGGGGTGTTGCGCCTGTTTGGTCTGGACTTCTTATCAAACGATTGTGGCCGAGAAAGGAACTGGTCTCGGCCGTCAGGTTCACGGCCTGAGCTACAAGGCCGTTAGTGGTGGTGTAGGTGGTGGATTTTGGGCGGTGCTCCGGCGCGTTGCTCGGAGAGCGACGGTCGTATGATATATGGGGTGAGTGAGGCGATAACAAGGATGATGCTCCGGCGCCTTGAGAAATCAAGGGTCGTATGATATATTGATGAATGGAAGTTGCTTACAATCTATCACTACTCCTAAGAAAGCATGTAAAAATATTGAAAGTACATGACAGAAAAATAAGTTGCTCCGTGGGAGGCTTTTGGTTTTTGGTGTTGGACCTTTTGCATGTGGTCTTGAGCTTGGTTTTTATAGTAGGAGCTTTGGAGAGACAATCGAGGCTTGACAAGACCTGCATGGTGGAGTCTAATCAAGGCAAGCATGGCTGGGTCTGATCAGCATTTGGGATCGTGAAGCATGGTGGTGTGACCCCCATAAATCTCGGCAGATCTCGGCCTTTACCCAGATCGAGGGCTCTGCACCTCTGGCCGTGGGAATGCATTAAATGCTCTGGTTTAGTGGTTGGTGAAGAGACTGCCAGTTGCAAGAACCTTTGATGGAATGTTTGTGCCTAACCACCCTGATTACAAAATCTCGATTTCAATCACTTCCCTTCTGCCCTCATGCATTAAATGCTTCATGCCCTAGTGGATTTGCTGTGGTGGACAGAGGCATTGCTTCATTAAATGAAGCGTGGGACCCCGAGGCCACGTGATGATTTGGTCAATATCTCCCTGGCCGTGCCCCGCGAGTTCCTCGGCCTCGGCCCGCGAGGTTACTCGAGAGGCCGAGAAAATCTTGCCTTAGCGCTTTCTCCTTCGTTGTCCGAAAACAGGAGGCAACGAAATGTTGCTGTCTCTTTGAGCTCATGAGAAAAGGCCACGGCCGAGAGGAGGATTCCTCGGCCACAAAGGCCGTGATTTATTAGGCATAAACACATGTGGAGGTTGATCGACATTTTGTTAAAGAGAAGTTGGATGCTAAAATTATTTCTTTTCCGTTTATATCATTTGAGTATCAACTCGCATCTTACGAAAGCTGTGTCTACTACTGTCTTTCTCAACTCGCTTGACAAGTTGGGCATGCGTGGCATCTTTGCTCCAATTTGAGGGGGAGTGTTAGCGAGATCCTAGCTTAATTAGGAGATTTATTTCCTAGTCTATTAAGATTCTATTTCTTTCCTTTTGTACAGATATTGTGTAATTAGGATTTTATCTTGTTTCTTAGTTTGACTCTACTAGGATTATATCCTTATATTATAAATATCTCCTTTGGAGAATGAAATACAATCTGAAAATATTCCATCCATATTATTTGACTAAATGGCCAAATATATAGAGGCTTAATCCTTTCCCAACTCGGAAAGGAAAATATAAAGTTAGTCGGATTTCTTATTAGGTGAGTAAAGTTTTGTCAAGGATAATTGTTGTGAATTGGTTCATCCGTGGTTTCTAAATTCTAAAAGGTTTTGCCCATCCAAATTCTGTCCATATGAAATGAGGAGTGAGGCAAAAACCGGGATCCTTCTAATTTCTTTTCTTTTACACAAGCAACAGTAGGGATCTATCTAATTCGACATGTCAATAATATTAACCTCGAATTTGTAATTTTACATTGAAAACTCAATATATATATATATAAAGTTAAATTAAACTATGTAAATATGCCCGTTAGGGAAGAATGTCTTAGAGTTGACCTTCTCAAATAGTCTTCTCACTTTAAACTCCTCATTGTAGTCTATTCTTCACAAGAATTGTGTCCTAAAAAGAGGCTTTCATATCAAAGCGAGGTCCAAGGCATATATACGCCTTGTATATATACTTTTATGTTTTACTTTAAAAAAAAAATGTCCATAAGCCAAGCTTTATTTTTGTTATTCTTATTATAAAAAATGATGGTCTAAATTATAGAAAATGAGAATTTCTCAAGCACATACAACTAAGATACTATTGGGATTCGAACCTGAGATATCTGATTTGTAAGTGAAGGCCATTTTCCACCGGGCTAGGCAGACTAAGCTTTACTAATCTAAGGCAAGAGTACAAGGAAAATAGGATGACAATTACAGCTACCAGTGGCAAAATCCACAAGCAAGAAGCCTAACTAACTACTAAAAACCACATTAGGCACTACAACAAAAATGCCTTTTTATGATGCAAATTTAATGACACATCGAAAATCCACGTCATTATGTAATAAACCATGACGTGTTTTTAAAATGCGTCATTGAAGTGAGTTTATGACTCCGTTATAATGACATTCGTTGGACACGTCATTAAAATCATTTTTAATGACGCTGGATGTGTGTCATTGATTCTAGTACATTTAGACGGTGCCTATCATACGTCATTAACGTTGTGAATTTAATGACGTCTTCTGCATGTTATGAAGTACTTATACGATGACACAGGATCTGCGTCATAGATGTACCTTATACGACGACGCAAGATCTGCGTCATAGATATACCCTTCAAATAATGACGTCTTCTACACGTCATAAAATTCTTATATGAGACGACGCGGATTCTGCGTCATATAGTTGACGGCATCTATTTTGCGTCATAGATTTTAAAAAAAAAATTTCCCACAAATTTTTTTCGTGTGCAGCTCTTTTTTTCACCAAATTTAAGTTTGGTGCGCCAACCCCTAAACCCAAATCCTCTCTCATCTCTCTTCTATCTCAGACTGCAAGCCTCTCTCCCAAATCACTCTGAAAAATTCCAAACCCAAATTCATTAAGCTCTCAACACTCTATGCCAGCTTACCTTTTAAATTTTCTCTCTCACCTCAAATGTTTCAATTTAAACCTTCAAGAATTTCTATTCCAAAAACCCAATTTAAGTTCCAAAATGCTTCATCTCAAATATCTGATTCCCTCTCATTTTATCTCTCTTATTCCCCTTTGAAGTCACAGATCTTCATCTCCTTCGAAGTCACAAATCTCCATCTGGTTACACTGAGCCATGGTCGATGGTGGTTGATTTTTCGGAAGGCTTAGTTAGCTTTGACATTGGTGGTTCAATTTAGGTATGTTCAAGATTTTATCTTGAAATTTGTTTGATTGGAAACCAAGATTTTGTCAAGGTATCATCTCCCTCTTTTCCTTTTTGTTTTAATTTTGTTCATGCTATTGTGATTTTGTTTTGCTGTTTTAATTTCTATATTTATATTTGTGGTGTTGGATTTGGCTGCTGAGTTTTGTAGGCTATTGAGGTGCAGCCAGCTGCAGTAAGGGAGGCCTGCAAGACAGGTGAAACTTTAACTTGGTTTCTGATTAAATGATCTGTGATATTGAATGAGATATTGGGTTTGCTCTGTTTTGTTTTTGTTTACATACATTTGGTTTTTAGTTTGGTGGTGATTGCTTGATAGGCTTGAGATGAAGTATAAACTCAGATGAAAGTAAGATTGTTGTTTTCGATTGCTTGTCCCAGTTAAGTTTTCCATGAATTAATGTTTCAGTTTTTCTATTAGAATTCATCAATTAATGTGTCGATTCTTTTGGTGTCTAAATTCTAAACCATAATACTGTGGGGTATTTGCCTATGGATAGTGAGTAGAGTGTTTTTTTTTTCAAACAGAGGTGGATTTGCCTTCAGTTGCAGACAGTGATGGCTTCTTTATTCAAGGAAAAGTAGTCTTGGATTTTATTGATCTTCTTCTCAACTTGGACTTTAAATTTAGTACTAGTGTCAAGTTTCTGTTTGTCGGAGTGAAAAATCTAAGTCAATGCACTAGGTTTTTCTTTTCAGTTTGCATTGTAAACTTTCAATGACTAAAAATGAAGAGGAGAAAGGTGTATAATATTCCATTTTGGCAATATGAGGGCAGAAGATAATATTACAAGAAGAGAAGAAAAGAAAAGAAACTCATGGTGGGTGAGAGATGGAAATTAGAAGTTAAGCCCCCACCCCTTTTATTTTCTTATGTTTGAGAATTAGACAGTGCAATGTGCAAAGGGGAATGTTTAAGTTCTATCTTCTCTTTTCTTTGTTGTCAAGTCAAATATGTCGGTAGTTTCCATTTTATTTATTTATTTTTATAAATACTTAAAGTGCGATTGTTTTGGAGTTTCTGGAGAAGTTGTTTAGAGTAGTGGCACACTGCCAGGACATATACTGTGAATGACTCTGAACAATTATTGTATCCATGGTCATTCAGCAGCCTTTTTTCTTTTCTTAAAAAGATGTCAGTCATATAAAAGCTGTGGTTTTTGATTGGTTCAAATCAATCAAATGCATGGAATTTGAACAAGCACTCCTGGCATCAACAACTGTTTATATTGTGAATATGTCATTCTACACAACAGAAGAGCAAGTTTATGAGCTTTTTTCTCATGCTGGAGGATTAAGAGGATAATTATGGGCTTGGATAAAAATACCAAAACGCCTTGTGGTTTTTGTTTTGTCCTGTAAGCTTCATTCTTCATATTTTTAACTTCTTGAAACGGAAACGGTTTAGTGGGATTCGTTAAAGACAATTTTAATGCACTAGAATCATTTTGAATAATAGAAATATAATTTAGAGTACTTTGCCTTTGTGTCTATATTTTTGCTTTTATATATTAATTTCTTTTTGTATAATTAATATGATGGGATATATATATATATGTATATACAGATTAATAATTTTTATTAAAAAAAAATTATAGAATTTGAACGACGTCTAAACCGTGTCATGAAAAATATTTCAATGACGTCTTAGCAACGTCGTTAAGTTCCATGGCACTTGGTCCATGACGTGAAATAGACGTCGTGTTTTGAAAAAGTTTCCATGACACGCTAATCGCGTCATTTAAATTCCATTCCATGACGCGGAAAAGACGTCGTGTTTTGAAAAAGTTTCCACGACACACTATCCATGTCATTGAAACCCTATTCCATGACACGGAATAGACGTCATGCTTTGGAAAAGTTTCCACGACATGCTATCCACGTCATTAAAACCCTATTCCATGACGCGGAACAGACGTCGTGTTTTGAAAAAGTTTCCATGACCCCCCCTTTCGACGATGTGGGTAACGACGCCTGATCCGCGTCATTAAATGCCTTCCATGACGCAAATCAGACATCATAGAAGGGTTTCTGTATTGTAGTGAGGCTAATTAGCCGTAATTGTTGCCTAAAATGCCAAATGAGCCATCAGATGGTGGTTGGCGATCAACTCGATATTTCAAGTCATTTAAACGTAAGAAAGGAGCAACATATATACTCCAGGACCACATTAAGTCAAGTCTATGAAGTCAGGCAACGCAACTTATAGTGCTTAGAGTTTTTCTTTCTTATTTGTATGACTAATAATCATGGCTTGCTTGACTATTAGATCTATTTCAGAAATTTTTGTTATCAGTTTTGGTCAACAAATAATGCATCCGCACCCAACAAATAACACTCTACAGCTTTATACATAAAACACATAAACACAAACTATGAACAAGTAAAACCCTACGGCCATGTTGGGTGCTTATAACACGCACATTAGTGGTGCAGAGTGGAGCCTACAAATTGAGACGTGGTTATAGGAGACTATAGACATCATGAACACAAATACAGTTGAGTCTCCACTACTTGTCCTTGTGGAAGAAAAGTCCAATAGGGTGTGTTTCGGGCAGGACCGTGCTAATTAATGCAACGTTTTCTGCAAGTTGTACCAAATTAATTTTGTAATTTCTTTGGTGGAATTTTTTAATTACCATGGAGTGCATCTTTGAGTCTGTGGCTCCATCTATAAAGAGGGAACCTCAGAACTTGGAAAAGCAGTGCCTCTTTCCTTCTTAGCTTACTTCAACTTTCGACCTGCAAAAATTTGCACAATGGCCAAGTCACATGTAGTTGGCAAAAGCCCTTCCATGGTTTCCATAATGCTGCTTTGTGGTCTGCTAATGGCTACCCTTGCCACAACAGGTTGTCTATTTTCTCACATAGACAAGAAATAGGAAGAGAGAAAAACATGGGAATATATTATTTTGTGTTTTTTCTTATTTTTTAAATTATTGTTAATTGTTTCTTTAATTCTTTTATATTATTATTTTTTATTTGATATAAATGTAAAATATGCACATCACCGGAACTTTGTCAAAAATTTCTCTTAAATTGTAGTTATATATACACGTATACCTTGTATATGCATGACTTCCAAGTTTGTAGTGCCTTAGCGTACTTTTGTTTTGTTCTGATACAAGCGATAGTCTAAAGGCTTTCGCTTGTCTCCTGTATGTATATATGTACTTAATTTTTTCAGCATATATGGATGCTATTAAATTTCTATTCATAAAGCGAAAATAAGAAAAACTGACATACATATGAATCCGATCATGCAGAAGCAATTGGTGTTTGTTATGGAACAGTTGGAGACAACTTACCTCCACCAGGAGAAGTAATAGCTCTCTACAACCAATACAACATCCAAAGAATGAGGCTCTATGCTCCTAACTTTGACGCACTCCAAGCCCTCCAAGGCTCCCCAATTGAGCTCATTCTAGGTGTAGAAAATGAGCGCCTTGAAGACATTTCTTCTAGCCAAGCCAGTGCAGATGATTGGGTCCAAAAGAATGTCCAAAGCTATAGCAATGTCAATTTCAAATACATTGCGGTTGGAAATGAAGTAAAAGCCTCAGAAGCACCCTTTGTTGGCCCAGCAATGGACAAAATTCAAAATGCAATTTCTAAGGCTGGTCTTGCGGACAAAATCAAAGTCTCCACTGCGGTTCACCCTGTAATTCTAGAAAAATCCTTCCCTCCATCAGAGGGCTCATTCGGGCAAGACTATCGTCCATTTCTGGATCCAATCATCAGCTTCTTAGTGCGAAACAAATCTCCGTTACTCTTTAACATGTACCCATATTTCAGTTACATTAGAGATCGCAAGGATATTAAACTTGAGTATGCTCTTTTTACATCTCCCTCAGTTGTAGTGAATGATGGGCAGCTAGGGTATCAAAACCTGTTTGATGCACTCTTGGATGCGGCTTACTCAGCATTAGAGAAGGCTGGAGGCGGTTCTTTGGAAATCGTCGTATCAGAGACTGGTTGGCCCTCGGCTGGCGGGGATGGGACAGTGACAACGATGGAGAATGCGAGAATTTACAACTCAAATTTGATCCAGCACGTGAAGGGAGGGACGCCAAAGAGACCTGGAGGCCCCATAGAGACTTATATATTTGCCATGTTTAATGAGAATAAGAAACCTGGAGAAGAGACTGAGAGAAACTTTGGGCTGTTCTTTCCAAACAAACAGCCTGTATATCCCATTGATTTCAATTAAGGGTGGAAACTCTAGTGTTCTAAGGGTAATTGTAACCCTAAATAAAAGCTAAGTGTCTTCTGATGTATGGGCAAGTTTTTTATTTATTTATGAAATCTAAGGCAAAAGCCAAATGTCTTGTGATGTATCCAGGGGGAATATATAATGATGAAGGATTTACAGAATTTACTACTTACAAGATGAAGTTTACTAGGTTTTTTTTTGTGTGGCCAAAGTTAGGAAGAGAGGAGAAAAACTAACACACACAGGTACTGTTGTGAAATTATTGCAAGCGCACAATTCGTACAAGTAATATAGAAATAAGTAGAGTGTCGTTCCCACGAAGACTGTAATTTCCTATTAACTACCAATTATGATTAATTCAGAAGTTTATTTGAATAGATGATTAAGAAGATTGATTGATTTAAGTAAACTAAAACAATTATGAAAAATAGCAATTTAATTAATGATAGAAAATCAAGATGATGAGACACTAGAGCATCCGATTTCACCATAACCAATTCCACTTAATTCTTATAGCCAATTAACCCTAATTACTACCCATGTTGACAGTTGGTTTCTCCTAATTCATTCGATATCCCCTCTCGGGCTCAACCAAAGGTATTCTTAATTAACAACCCATTCTCTCTCGAGCAACGGATTTAGAAAATCAAGAACCCATTAAGTTCTATGAGAACCTGCAAGAAAACTGCATGAGTCATGTTAGTCCCTCTCGGGCACTCATTCAAGACATGGTATCTGTTATAAGAAGCAAACACCAAACATCTCCTCTCGGTCTCTGCTTGGATCATCAAATCAATTAAATATTGGCCAGATATTCAAAGCATTAAGAACAATAACAAATACTCAACATGGAATAGTAATTAAAAATTAATATAACTATAAAAATTAAGTATTCATGGTTAGGCTACATCGTAGCCCTAGCAAGGAAAATTAGTTCATGACAAAAGAAAAGATAAATAAGAGAATTGTTGTCATAAAACCGATTTGGCCGATGGATTTGATCTCTGGATTCTCCACAGCAACAGAATGAATTCTTGGCTCTCTCTCTGATATATTTGTGGGTGTATGAAAGTTGTGTATGGGAAGATCCTCCAAAAGATGATCCTAGGGTGACCTTATATAGTATAAAACAACTAAACCCTACTTCAAAAAGATCTAGAAAAACTCTCCTAAAGCAAAACAACATCTCAAACAATTAAGGAAACAAACTAGGAAAGAATCCTTCTTTGACTTGGAAACACGTCAGCCAAATTGCACGCACGTTTTGGGGTCGTTCCACTTCCTAGAAAATTCTGGAAAAATATGGGAAACGTAGCTTTATCTCTAAGCTTTCCAAGCATATATTACAAGCCACCAGGAAAAATGGGAAAGCTATTCAAATCTTCAATCTTCTACAGCAGTGCAGTTCTGACGGGATTTCAACTTAGGCTGTCTTGACTTGCAGGTCTGGAGCATTTGGCTTGGTAGAAAATTATGAAACTTTGATACAATGATCTTCAATGTCTTAGCTTTCCTCTACAATTGGCCTTGCACTAAAATGCATTCGAAAAGTCGATTTTCAGTTGAAATCCTTCCAAGAGCGCAGAATAGCTGAAAAATAAGGAAAGTAAAGTAATCATACTCTTTTTAATTAACTTTCCCTACAAAACCTACATATAAAAGGTATAAAAATATAGGAAATAATACACTTATCAGGTACCATGAAAACTTGAATTTAAAACCACTTAAAAGCACTTCAAAGGCTGGGCTAATCCAACAACCCCAGGTTCTTTAGGAATTAAATTTCAATCACATATACATATGTCAATCACAATAGCTCGGTAATATTGTATCACTCATCCTGTCGCGACTTTCTTTGGTTGACCCGGAATCTCGGATACCAAACCAAACTGTAATGGGATGGGAAAAATAATGTGAATCATAGCACAAACTCAACTCACACAAAGATATGTACAAGAAGAAAACTTATTAGTTTTATGGATAGTGATAATCATAATGATGATGAGGGTACTCTATCAGGGGATAAAGGTTCTCTCTAATCGACTTGGCAAGGTGAGGGAAGGGCAGGCTACTGGTTAGTCTAATGACTTTTCTCTTATGCATAGAGAAAACTCGCCTAATTCTATTGGCTCGTGTCCCATTTTAGTATCAATAATAAAATATCACTTTTTATCACAGAAAAGAACAACCTAAATATACCCTTTTGTTGGCAACCTAATTACTATTAAGTGATTGCAAGGTATCTTAAGTAGCCTAGCAATGAGTAGCTACATGCATTTCCTCTCCATTAGCTAGTGAAAATTTTCCAAGATAAATATATAATTCCACAAAAACTACAAAAGATTTCGCACAACTAGCAGAAATCGTTGCAATATTAGTAATCTTCCACAAAGACAAGTGATGGAGATTTAAAGTGTTTTGGTCTTCTGATCATGTCTCCTTTTTAAACTCCAGAATGAAAAATGTTCGGGGTGGTCCCTGCAAATCAAATGAAAAATATAACTTAATTTTTATATGCAAACAATTCTATCGAAATTAATTATTTATATGAGGGGATTTTCAATTAGGATATGAGCAACAAACTCAAAATTAATTGTCAATAATAGCCAACGGATCTAGCCTAGTAAAAAATGACCTTAACTTGTAGTGGTCTCAAATTCGAATTATGACATCCTTGTAGAGTGTGTGAGAAACCTTTCTCCCTCTAATAATTTCTCTTGTATTCAAAACATCATTTCAATTATTAATCCGAACCTCTTTGTACGAGTCACTCTTTCTACCTTCACTTAATACAAATCCTCACCCTTTACGTTGTAACTTCCCAGTAAAATTTAATAATATCCTATTGTTTGTACCATATTCAACCGAGTACATTCGACACTAGGAATTGAAGCATGAATAGCGCAAGCCTGCCGAAGATAACATCAGCAACACCATGTTGCCTCTCCAAGGCAACAACTGTTTGCTGAAGGTAGTTACCGAAGCTCTAGACTACGGAACATAAGACTATAGACACGTGTCAACCCCACAACAGTTTGCATAAAGTCCCACATCGAAACTTTGTGCAAAACTCTCATTTTCACTTCCCTATAAATAGGAAACAGTGCCCAAGTAAAAAAGAAGTAACTACTTTTTACCTTTACTGTTACTCTGCTAAAATTACCACATATACTCCCTGACTTAAGCATCGGAGAGCCTTTAGCAGGTACCACACCGGTGCCCGAAGATTGACGATTGCTTCTTCCTTATTGTCTTCTGAAGAACCCCTCCGCTCTGAAGGTTCATAACCTTCTCGCCCTGCTGAAGATCCATCACTTGTTCACCTAAGTTAACCATTCCAAAAAGAGCATCAACAGTTTGGCACCGTCTGTGGGAATCAACTTTTGAATCCCATCTCTCCACCAGTCCCCCTGGCTCATTCTCCCATTCGACCTCGTCACCTCTTTTGCCCTTCCTACTCCACTATGCCGAGTGAAGCTAGCCTTGGTACCCAACACCACACCCCACATGGGGACTCATCTCGAAAGAAACCTTCGGTCGATGAGCACCTCCGGGCCTCGTGCCGATGTTGCCAAGATCACGGAGAACTATGATCACTTTTGTACCAAGAATGCCGAACTAGAACATGACTATCGAACCTTGAAGCGGAATTGGGAGAACACTCAACGCCAATTCACCCAATAGGACCTCACCCAGGGTGTTGAATGCACCCAACTGAACCAGCTAGTTGTCTCCCGCCATATTGCCTCAACTCAATCTAGACCTGACAAAGGCAAAGGTCACCTTCATCTAGAGGCGACCAAGTTGCAGCTCCTCCACATCTCCTCGCCAAGGGATCGGTCTCATGCCCCAACCAAGATTTACAAAGATTGCAGGGACCACATCTTGGAGCTTCGACCAAAGCCCATCCATATTCCTATCAACCTCGATGATCTAAGGGTGGCACACCTAGGTCCCTTCCCGAAGCCCACCCGCTTGCCTACCCAGGAAGGAGTGGGGGACTCGGATGATTAGGAAACTTACAATCCTAAGGACTGGGAGCCTTACTATTCCGAAGCTTTCGAGGAATGGGAAACCTACCCACCCCTACCCAACCAACGCAACAAGTCGTCGTTGCCCGATGCTCTCCCCCATGCCGACCATGCCATGCGACTCCTCTTTGAGAAGGTCTGAGGTCTTGAGTATGGGCACCATCGCAGCCATCAGCCCCTTTGGACAAAGCCACGCCCTGGCCCCTTCATTAAGCGTATTCTTAACTATCGTCAGAAGAAGGATAGGTGGCTTGAGTAGATTTTCAGCAGATTGACGAATGCTTAGTCACGCTTTTGGAATGGTTGAAGATGACTTGCTAATGTTGAACCGAGATTGTGTGAGCTTGGCATGAGAGCTTAGAGTGTGGGAGCTAAAGAGCCACAAGTTTAGCAAATAAGAATGCATGTGCTTGGCTTGGTGTTGGATATGCTTGAGTTTGGGTGTTGATGATTTGTTGTTTGTGACTATGGGTATGGGGATTTAAGAGTTTCAAGAGAATGAGGATGGGAGGAAAAGCTTGAGGTTTGAAGGCTATGGTGTTTATAGCTTGGAAGGAAGGAAAAACTTAGAGTTATGCTTGGTGGGGCTTTATGGATTTAAGAGTTTCAAGAGAAGGAGGATGGAAGGAAAAGCTTGAGGTTTGAAGGCTATGGTGTTTATAGCTTGGAAGAAAGGAAAAGCTTGGGGTTACGCTTGGTGAGGCTTTATAGAGCATATGATGGATTTGAAGGGTGAGAAAGTAGGAGACATGGTTGTGATGGTAGAGGAATGGCTGGGATGGCAATTGGAATGCTTGCAGTAGTCGAAGGAAGGGAGGAAGGTGGTCTAATCGTTGCTGGGGTGCTTGAGCAACCAAGAGATGTTGGTCGATGGTTGCTGGGGTGCTTGCAGCAGCTAAAGCATGAAGGTTGATGGCTCAAGAATGATTGTGATGGCTGCTAGAATGCTTGCACCAGCTGAAGAAAGGTGAATTCTCATGGTTGCTGAGAGGCTTGCATCAACCAAGAGAGGTTGGTTTTGCCTGGGCAATACCTCCCAATTTATAGAAGGTGAAGGCTCTCTTTGGTTTCCAATAGGTAAAAGGAAGTGTTGGAGCTAGTATATTTCCAACGGATAAAAGGGAGCATTATGACATTCTTATTTCCAACAGGTAAAGTTAAGCATAGAAAAATGACTATTTCCTATTGGTAAAAAGAAGTGTCGGAATTGGCTTGTTTCTAGTGGCTAATAGGGAGTACTTGAAGAGTATCTCTCATTTGCTCACCCACATTGGAGCACTCTAAGTAATGGGCTTGGACTTTGGTGCTCCCAAGTAGCTAGCCCAAAATCCCCATTATCCAAGAGCTTCCGTGGGCCTTATGGACCTCCGTAACCTTCCACACCACAATCGCTCGTACAAGCCCCGTAAACCACATGACTTGGGGTTCATGTGAGCTTGGTAAGTGATTGGCATAGGAAAAATGTATTATTGGTTTGGCATGTCATGTACACTATTTCTATATTTATTTAATAAATTAATTCCCAAAATACAGCTTGGATTAATGCATGACCAACATTACATGTTATATTGGGCTTTAAATATATTTGGGCTTCCCGTGACTTTTTTTGGCCTCAACAAGTTGATTTTGGAGCTTTAACCTAAACCTCTTTCATGGATCTTTTGATTCAAAGAGTTGGCATGCTCAGGACTCTACATTTCTCAAACGTAAGTGTTGTGAATTTTAGACAACCTGGAAAATGGAGATTATAAAGATTAGTCTAAACACAAATTATACTCGCAAGTGCCCAAGGTCAATCGTGATATAGTATGGCAAATACGAGGTCATTCTCATGAGGATTGATTTCAACTACCAATTAGTCTAACCTAATTTACTTCACAAAATAATTTAACTACTCTAATTATATAAACAAGAAATTAAACATGTAGCATACTCACGTAAACACGAAAGGGTTTTTTTGTTTTAAAGAATGATTTAATTAACAACGAAATTAAAAGACAAACTAAGTAGAAAGTCACGAAACACAAGATGAGAAATTCAAATTGATTAAAGCACTAGGACAATGAATTCACCACTAGTAATCTGATTTAGCCTCTTATTCACCTACCTATTAACTAACCATTTGATGTCACCGCTTAGTTTTCCTTTTTCATGAATTACCTATGGTATTTAGGCTAACTCGTATATTCCTACATGCAATTCGCCTATGGTATTTAGGTCAAATATCAACACATAGAAACTCATTAAGATTAGTGAAAACCTCAAACAAGCATGTAAACCCTAGGAGTATGGTATTTACCCTAGACGAATTACAAATCCCAATCACAAGAAGCAAGCCTCAAATTAAGTATGGTATTTACTCTAATTTGCATTCGATTAACTCAATTAAAAGTCTACACACTACTACATTTTACTATTTGCGCGACGAGACTTTGCGCGACGAAGCCAAATTCGTCGCGCAAAAATCACTAATGCAACGGAAGAACAAATTCGTCGCGCAATACTACAAAATCTTGCGCCACGAAATATTTGGTCGCGCAAAGATGCTTAGCACGACAAACAAACGAATTGTCGTGCAAAGTGGGGAAGGAAAACCCGGGTAATTTTTTTTTGGCGCCATACATTTGCGCAACGATATAGTTCGTTGCGCAAGATATACTGCTGCGACGGTTATAGATTTCGTCGCGTAAAAGTGGACAGGAGAAACTGCGATATGGATTTTTTGGCGGCAAATGCTTGCGTGACGGATATAGGGTTCGTCGCGCAAAGTGTGATGTCGGCAAGTTCTCGGGCGACGGAAATTTGCGTATGGGCGATGGAGTTTAGGGTTTGCGCGACGGATATTTTGTCGTTGCGCAAAATTCCGATGTTGAAAGGTCTTTGCGCCACGAAAAAGGTTATTTTATGCGACGAAAAAGGGTATTTTTTGGTGGCAAATGTTTGCGCGACAGACATATGGTTCGTCGCGCAAATTGTGTTGTCGGCAAGTTCTCGGGCGATGGAAATTTGCGTATGCGCGATGCCGTTTAGGGTTTGCGCAACGAAGGATATTTTTTCATCCCGCAAAATTCCGATGTTGACAGGTCTTTGCGGGACGAAAAAATGTTATTTTATGTGACAAAAATGTTGTTTTGCGCGATGATATTTTGCGTGATGAAAATGATACTTTGTCACACAAACTCCTTCTTCTACATATCTGCATTCCACCATTGCAGAGTCATATTACAAAGAAATTTTTAAAAAATCTGTCTATGTTGTGTTGCGCTGCTGTCTTCGCTGGGAATTCAATACGCTCATTGGGGAAGTATTATTTATCGTTTGTTTAAAAGTATTAATGTAAATTCGTACTAACGGTATTAATTTTGTTCTCATTATAGGCATTTGTAATTTGCGATTGTGGAGAACGATTGAGAAGGTATGTTATTCATTTTATATTAAATTATTTATATTATGTTGAACTTAGTTTGTTATATTTATATTTTTTGTTGTGAAATTATGTTTATATTATATTGTTAAATTGTGCATGTCATAGCACAATGTGTTGTGATGTACGAAGTTAATTTCAATTAACTTCGTACTTTTATTATTATTTTTTAGTAACACTTAGTTTCCCGTTCGAGATTAGTTGGATTTCGTGCATGGATGCGTAAAGCATGACTGTGGTCCAATTAATTCTTGAATTGTCCTATTATTTGGACAGTTTGGTAATGTATAGTGTTGTCACGTAATCTACGGCTACAGGATTAGGTTTCGATTCTGGAGATTTCGTTGTCATCTCGGTATGTTCTTCGGGTGGTACGTAGGTATTTATACCTATGACCACCTCAAGAACTGTATCGAGATGCTGGCGAAATTCATCCACGTCAAAGTCTAATCTCATGTAGCCATAGGTTATGTGCCAGGACTATGCATTCCCGAATGGGATAGGGCCCTTACCGGAGGCATAAGGTGACATTATAATTGCGTATGAAGTTGTTGTGATTGTTGTGTTGTGATTCTGATTACAGGAATTATGGACAGAAGGTGGATACAGAACCCGAACAGATGCGCAGACGAATACTTGGATGGAATTGAGGATTTTATTGAGTTTGCACGTAGACACAACCCGGGTGCAACTAGAATCCGTTGTCCTTGTAGAAGGTGTAATAACACGTTGTGGGAGACAATTGAAAATGTTGAATTTTATTTAGTAAGGAATGGAATGATTGAGACATATAGCATTTGGAACCTTTACGGGGAACAATTAGACCATGCTTCCTATTCAAATGCCACAAGAGTGGACAATGTTGAACTATTGTGGATCATAATGATCAAGTCATGGATATTATACAGGATGCATTTCCATTTGCATCGACCAACATCAATCAAGAAGAGGAAGATGACGTGCCTACACCAATAGACAGTGCGGAGTTTGAACAATATGAAAAATTGTTAAAAAATGCCAACCAAGAGTTATACCCGAGGTGCGAGAGCTTTTCCGTTATCACGGCTATTGTGGAGCTAATGCACGGAAAAATAAAGTATCGTATGTCAAACCTGTGTTTCAATTACTTTTTGGGGGTTTTCAAGAGAATGCTTCTGACGGACAATTGTTTGCCGAAAGACCATAAACACGTGCAGAAGGTGTTGAATGGTCTGGGATTGGGTTATGAAAAAATTCACGCTTTCCAAAATGATTGCATGTTATTCTACAAAGAGCATGAAACGTTGGATACATGCCCTATATGCAATGAGTCGAGGTTCAAAATGACATATCAGAATAGAACAACTAAGATCCCTAAAAAAGTCATGCGTTATCTGCCCCTGAAACCTAGACTGTAGCGATTGTATATGTCGACGCATACTACCACAGACATGAGATGGCATAAGGAAAAATGGTAGACGATGATGTGATGGGGAGGCATGGAAAGAGTTCGATCGAACGTTCCCCGATTTTTCTGCTGATCCCCGAAATGTTAGATTGGGACTTGCCACTGATGAATTCAATCCGTATGGGGTTCTAAACCAACACCACAGCACTTGGAAATGCATGAAAAAATAATACATGATGATTGTTTTGATAACTGAAGATCCTAGCAAGTCAATCGATGTTTACTTAAGGCCGCTGGTTGATGAGCTGAAGGATTTATGGACAAATGGTGTTCGCACGTACGATAAATCAACTGGGAAGATGTTCAATTTGCGGGCAGCAGTTATGTGGACTGTGAATGATTTCCCAGCATATGCAATGGTTTCTGGGTGGAGCACATAGGGTTATATGGCATGTCCTGTATGCAAGGAAGATGTAACTTTTGTTTGGCACGCTGGAAAGGTTTGTTACCTTGGTCATCGGAGATGGTTGCCATGGGACCACGAGTGGCGGGAAAAAGATAAAGAGTCCGAAGGGAACACCGTGAATTGCCTCAGACATAGAGAATGGTCCGGTGATGAGATATTGGACCAGCTTAACCGTTTGGATTTTGCTCCGTTCGGGAAAACAGTTAGTCGAATCAGACCTTCTACACATATGAACTGGACGCACAAGCCTATGTTTTTTGAGCTCCCATATTGGTCGAAACTCAAATTGAGGCACAATCTAGATGTGATGCATGTTGAGAAAAATGTATTCAACACATTGGTGGGCACGATTCTAGATATCGAGGGTAAGACAAAGGACACGATCAAAGCTCGTCTTGATTTGGAAAGAATGGGCATACGAAGGGGTTTATGGATGAATAGGGACAGTGATAAAGCTAGAAAGGATCTTGCATTCTTTTCTATGAAATCGAATGACAAGAAATAGTTTCTAAAGTTTGTATCGTCTGTAAAGTTTCCCGATAGGTATGCTTCTAATATCGCACGTTGTGTGAATGTTGACAGGGGTAAATTTGCTGGACTTAAGAGCCATGACTGCCGTGTGTTTATGCAACACCTACTTCCTGTGGGTATTCGACACCTATTGCCGGAAAATGTAGTGAAGCCAATCATTTTGTTGTCCAGATTTTTTTCCCAATTGCCGGAAGACGGACATGTTTCAATTGCGCCATGACATTGTCCAAGTCCTATGCAAGTTTGAGATGATATTTCCTCCAGCTTTCTTCACAAGTATGATGCACGTGATGGTTCACTTGCCAGAAGAGGCATTGCTTGCTGGTCCTGTCAACTATCGCTGGATGTATCCAATAGAAAGGTATATAATCCTTATCGTTTGTGTATGCATCATTATCACATGCTTGCTAATTTGTATCATATTGTTTTATTTTGGCAGGGCGAAGCCCGAAGGATCAATTATAGAGGCTTGGATTCAATATGAGTCACTTACTTTCTGTGGAATGTATTTAAAAGATGTGGAGACGGTTTTCACTCATCCTCAGCGCAATAATGACGGAGGTATGAGAAATGAAAAACTTTCTGTTTTTGCCTAAAGGGCCCTACCGTTTGGAGATCCTGGACGAGGAGAGTCGTTTTCTAGAAATGACATGGAGGTAGCGCATTGGTTCGTACTGAACAATTGTGATGAGATCATGGCGTAGTTATATGAGCATGAAGAAATGATGAAGCGAGAACATCCATCACATTTGGTTGCCCAGAAACACTGCGAATTGTTTCCACAATGGTTTTTGGATTCTGTAAGTTATAGTGTTTGTTATTTGAGAAATATAAATTGTAGAATTTAATTTTGTCATACTAACTGTGAATGGTTTTGTATAATATTAGGTGAATAAGTTGAAATCATCGAATTCCCCCACTTACAGTGATGAGTTATATAACTTGGGGTTTGGCCCAATTCGCGCTGAATTGTTCTCAGGTTGTAATGTTAACGGCGTCAAATTTTTGGGGGTTGCACGAGATGACAAGTTGTGTACGCAAAACAGCGGTGTCTATGTCCCAGGTGGAGGCGAAAGTACGGACATTGATTTCTATGGTAAACTCACAACTGTCGTGCAATTACTTTACAAAGATCGATACCAAGTGATCATGTTTAAGTGTCAATGGTTTGACACCAACCCAAATAGGCCGGGAAGTGTTAAAATTGATCATGGCTTACTATCTGTGAACATTAACAGAACTTGGTATGATGACGACCCTTATATTTTGGCAAACATGGCAACACAAATTGTGTATCTAGATGACCCTAAAGCCGAGAGTGGTTGGAACGTTGTTCAGAAGATGGATCATAGGAACGTGTATGCTATACCAGAACTAGACCCAACTGACAACGACATCGACAATGTGGCTGACCAACGTTTAGAATCTTCAATGGAAAATGATGCAGAAACACTTCGAGATACAAATGTTATACAAGAACCATTTCAAATACAGGGAGTGTCTTCAATCGAAATACCGATTCAGTCAATTACAATTGACCTCGGTGATCTACCATGATACGATGTTGCAGTGGGCCCAAGCAACGACGATGATGTAGTTATAGAGGAGGAGGAGGAGGAGGATTGGGAGACCGAAAGTGATGATAGCGACGATAACGAAAGTTATTATAGTTCAGATGATGAATAATGAATTTTTTTGTAATTTTATTATGTTAGTGGACATATTTTGTGTAATGCAAATGTTTGAATATATGTAGTTGTTATATCCAAACATTATATATGTGGAGAAATGAAACATTATTAAAATAAATGTAGTTATAAACCATTGGTAAATCAATATATCCAAATTATTTTAATAACAATTTTTAAATTTATTTTGACTAAACACTTTTAAAAAATGTAAATCATAAACAAGAAAGAGAATTGGGGAGATATAGGAAGATGCAAGACCCTGTTAACCAATTTCACGGAAGAAAGTAAAGGAGCAATAATAAATTTCTTGTTATATCAAGAGGTTTGTTATTGCTCCTTTACTATTTAGTATTTTTTTTTTTATTTACTACTTAACTTTACTATATTGTTCTATATTTTTTTTAGTTAATTTACTACAAAATTTAATTAAAATATTAAAAGTTTCAGTTTATTTTATTATTTTATGTTGTATTTTATCTTACAAGTAATGATAAATGGTGTAAATATTTGTAATAGTACAAGGGGCGGATGTAGCCAAGTGGATCAAGGCAGTGGATTGTGAATCCACCATGCGCGGGTTCAATTCCCGTCGTTCGCCCATAAATTTATTAAAATATATATAACCATATATTTATACACTGAATTATTGATCATTATTTAATTATTATAAATATGTTTTTATTCATAGAAGAGAAAAAATGAATAAAAAGAAAATAAGATAGACCAAAAATCATTCAATTCTCAAATCAAAAGAGAATAGAATAAATCATACTTTCATACAATATCTTAATTGAATTATATGTAATGATCAATAATTCAGTTTAATTCTATGTCTACATGTATAAAAATTGCAGGGATTTATTTTATAGATAATAGATAGTAAGAAAATGACAAATATGAAAATAACCTTGCGCGACGAAGAAGCTATCATTGCGCATCTTTTGCGAGACGGAGAAGTTATCCGTCTCGTAAACTTCAAATTTTGCGTGACGGAGAAGTTACTCGTCGCGTAAACTTCAAATTTTGTGCGACAAAGATCTCCGTCGCGCAATTATGTTTTGGGAGACGAAACAAGCACTCTCGTCACGCAAACATATATATAAATATTTTTGATATATACACATGTATATATTTGAAATTGACGATCGAATTAGTTCATTGTATTCATATAGGGTCAAGGAGTGTAGCTGTTAAAAATATCAAAATCGGAGTCAAAATAACCGTTAAATCATGACTTTTCGTTTATAACCGTCGAAAAGTTTTGTCCCGTTACTTGATCTTTGAATGTTTTTTTTTTTCCTGATTTTTGGGGTCTATGATCTAGAAATATAAACAAACAAGTTTGACGGCTGGATTACTGAAACTAGTTTCATAGAATGTGTATGCCATCAAAACACAATATTCACCAACGATGAAGAGTTTATTTATACTTTCCTTCAACGTAACATAAGATTATGTGATGTCCCGTACTGTAAATATCTTAAATTGAAGATCGAATTCAGTCTTTGTATTCATATAGGGTCAAGATATACAACTGTAAAAAAATTTCATTTTTTTTTTTTTTTTTTTTTTTTTTTTTTTTTTTTTTTTTTTTTTTTTTTTTTTTTTTTTTTTTTTTTTTTTTTTTTTTTTTTTTTATTTTTTCCGATTTTCGACGTATACGATCTCGAAGTATAAAAAAACAAGATTACCGGTTGGATCATTGAAACTAGTTTAGGAGTTAGGGTTTAGGGTTTAGGGTTTAGGGTATAAGGGGATGGGTTTGCGTGACGAAAGTACATTTATTTGTCGCGCAAAGTGCACAGAACAAAGGCTTGCGCGACGTAACAAGTTTCCCTTCGTTGCGCAATCTCACTTAGAACAAAGGCACCCTAAAAAACACTTGCGCGACGAATTAACTCACCATTCGTCACGCAATCTCAGTAACAATTTCAGCCCCTCCGCCCCAACACTTAGTAAATTTTTTGGCAAATCAGGAATTGCGCGACGAATGAACCTTTCATCGTGCAAAATCATTCAATTTAACTCCCCGCGCAAAATGGAATCCCAAAATTTGGGCGGATGGACAAACTTGAGCAATGAAATAAGAGATTTCCGTCGCGCAAAGTGGATAATTTCAGAACCTTGCGCGACGTATATTATTCTTCGTCGCACAAAATGGGCAAATCCTAAACCCTAATCCGAAATTTTGGCGGAGTGGCAACATTGCGCGACAGAAATGTTTTTAATTTCGTCGCGCAAAATTCATTTAAGTGATTTTGCGTGACGCATTTAAGTGATTTTTCTGAAACTCGCGAGCTTCTCCTTCTTCCCCAGTTTCTCAAATCTGCCCTAAACCCTCTCTCACCCTCCGCCGTCACCTCAGCCCCTACTCCGGCCCAATTCAGACCCGGCCGCCACAACCCTCGAACCCCGGAGCTTCCCCGCCGTCCCCGTCCATCCTGCCGCCATGATTTGCTCGGTTTTCACCGAATCTTCGCCGACGTTGTTCTCTCTCCTCCGGGCACCAAATCCGGCAATTGAGGTATGCTTTCTGGACTATTTTTGATGCTTTAGTTGATGGTTGGTTAGGATTTCATTGATTGTTTGCCTAGGGTGGTGGTTTGAAACCCTAGGTATCGGCTGGTTTTTAAATTGAAATTCCGACCACTTCCGGCCATTTTTCGGGGTAGGTCCGAGAACAAAAGTGCCTCCAATTGATGTTTTGAACCTAGGGTAGGAACCTTGGCCCTTAATTTTTAGGATTTTCAAGCGATTGTTATCGCTTTGGGCACCCACGCGCTGCCGACGCGTGTGGTGGCGCGTCGGATGCTGTAGCATTGGGCATTGGGTCCCAGTGCAATCCCCTAGTTGTCACCAGCGTGTTTGTGTGTTCGGATTGGAATTTGGTTACCATTTGAGTCTCGAACGGATTTTTCCTATTTTGCGATTTCCGGGTTTGCTATGTTCGGACCGTTGGATTGAACTCAAACTCATGTATGTTGTACCATGTATTTATAGGATCATTCAGAATTCGACGGATCGTGGATCGGAGTCTCGGATACTCCGAAATCGCAAACCCTAGGTCAAACTATGCTTTTAATTAATTAGTTCAATTTCTTAATGACATTGTATGTGCTTAAGTATATATTCTTAAATTTGATTAATTTGTATGTGTATTAATGAAATTGTGCAGATGTCAGACTTGATTAGACGTCGTAGGGCGATGATGACTACATCGAGTTCAGAGCCCCCGGCGCCTGCATCATTAGCTTCATCGGTGGTGCAACCTGTTAGCGCTAGGTGGCGGCACCAGCCCGCCAGCACCACCGACACCACATCGACGAACGCTACTGGTGCCTCGGGGGCACAGCCAGGTATATATATCCTTCAACTGTAGTTATTTTTAAAAAAATTTTAATTGGGAATTTTATAGTTAAATTTTTTATTTATTTAACAGTATTGTCATATCTTTTTGTAGCCAAGAGGAACACCCGAGGGCCGTGTTGGCAGTTGAAGACGGTGAAGGTCACCCGGGTGACCAACAGACGTATCAGCATCGGATACGACGAGCGCCATCAGGCTGCACCGGCGGCGGAGTTGCATAGCTCCTTGGCCCACAACATTGGCCACGTCGTTCGGACCCATTGCCCGATGCAATGGAAGTCTTGGAAAGTCATGCCTGATGAGATCAAGATGCAGGTTCGCGGCCAGTTGTCGGTATGTATCCTACCTTTTAATTATTTTTCTTTCAAACTTTATATATTTCTATTACTTAATGTGTAATTAATTTATTGCAGACGAACTACAACTTAGAGGACCTCGACGAGGAGTCGTTGGCGTACGTCAACAGACTCTTCGGTGAGAGGTACAAGCAGTGGAAGAGCGACTTGCACTACCATTTTGAGGCGTTTGATGATCCGCAAGTCGCTCTTCAGGTGGGTTGCCCGAAGGAGCTTGAGGAGCGGGAGGATAGTTGGACGTGGCTCTGCACTCATTTTTAGGCGCCCGATTATGTGGTATTTTTTAAATAATATTTGTTTAATTATTACATATTTCTTATTAATGTTTATTTCATTTTTTATATGTCATTATTATTTAATTTATTTATATTTCAACTAATACGTTTTATTTTTTGTATAACAGAATAAAGCCCAAGTGAATCAGGGCAATAGGAAGAAGAAGACTCTTCTCCACCATTTCGGCTCCAGGCCCTTCTCATATAGGATGGATGCACGGCGACAGGTAAGAATAATATAATTTATATTTAATTTTTAATACGTCATTATTATTAATTTATTTTGTTCATACTAATATTTTTCTTCTCTTGTTCAATTTAGGGGGGGGGTCAAAATTCCCAGAGATCGACGCCTTTGGTGACGTTTATGTTCGACCTGGGAATGAGTTGGCCGAGTCCCTTTATGTAAGTATTATTTAATTTTAATTCTTATGTTACGCATTCAATTTATATGCATGTTTTAGTTTATATTTTATGTAATGTTAAACAGACGACGATGGTGGAGAGGAGCCAGTTGGTTATTCAGGAGTCTGTGGATCCTCCACAGGATGCTGGATTTCAGATTTTGAAGCAGACGTTGGATCAGACTCTCGGGAGGAGGCCGAGAACATATTGTAGGGGGATGGGGAATGCCCGACAGAGGGAACCTCGACCGCGGTCATCGTCGCAGGCAAACAGTCAGGTGACTGTTTTGACATCGCGGGTTGCCGAGCTTGAGGGTCAAATGTCGGTGATTTTGCAGTCCCTTGCGCGGTCCAGCATTCCAATCCCGAAGTTTGGTGCGCCGACCTCCGAGCCCGTCCACCTCGAGCATCCCCAGCAGACCACGGCCCCTGTAGATGCCCAGACCTCCGAGCTGCATGTGGCAGACGACCAAGTAGATTTTGGAACATTATTTGATTAGTTTTTTATTTTCATAATTATTTTTAAAATATTTCTCTTGTATACATTTATTTTATTTTATATAATAAATGTTTTTCTTTACGATTAATCTTTTTATTGCAATTTCATTTTAATTAAAAAAAATCAAATTTATTTTTTTACAAAATTTAAAAAAATATATTTATTTTATATTTTATATAATATGTATTAATTTTGCGTGATGAAATGTATATCGTCGCATAAAATCACTTTTAAAAAAAACGTTGAAAAATAATTTTTAAATACACTTAATTTAATCATGCACAATGAAGTCTTTCGTCACGCGAAATGTGTATGCGCGACAATGTATTTCGTCGCTCAAAGAGTAAATGGGCGATGAAGGATTTTTTGTCGCGCAAATTTCACGAATCTCGGGTGACGAAACCGTCCGTCGCGCAGTCTTGGTGCGACGAACAGCCTTTCGTCTCGCAAACATTTGTGCATCGGACGTTTGGGTCGTCCCCAAACGTTTTTTGTAACTAAGGTGCTACGTCGCACTTTTTTGCGCGACGAGGGAAGTAAATTTGTCGCGCAAAGTCTTTCTTCACGATCTTTGCGCGACGAATAATGCGGGACGAAACTTCTGTCGCGCATAATTATGTGCGACTAAAGTCATCTTTGCGCGACGAACTTTCCTTCGTTGCGCAAGGCCTAAAATGTAGTAGTGCTAGATGGTGATCAAGCATCAAGATAAGAAACCAAGTTATTACGCACAGTGATTAAGAATCCAACATCAAACGGCAATCAATAGATAGGTAAAATAAGAAAACTAGATTATCATACTAGGGCTACATCATGCCTTGGCAAGAGAAAATTAGTTACACATAATCATAAGCAAAAACATAAGGAAGAAACAATCAAATTTAGCCAATAGCGGTACTCTTCCGGTGTTTCCAATTTCTCCTAGTCTTTGCATGTCTCTCAGGGAGTTGTTTCTCATGCTTAAATAAAACACCCCCACGTCTATTCCTACCCTAGCTGGGCTTTTACAGCAGCCTAAGATTAAAGAAAAACCTAATTAGAACATAAATCCAAAATGGGTAAGTAATTGACTCCTCTTCCTACTTGGACTGGGATAACACATCAGTTACTTTGCAGGCACGTTTAGGGTTGTTCCTCCTCCAAGAAAATTCGGCAAAAATATGTAAAGTGTAGATTTTTGTCTTATCTTTCCATCCATATATCACACGCCTTGAGGAAAAATCAGGAAAGTCTTCAAATACTCATTCTTCCACAGCAGCACAGTTTTGACGGGATTGCACCTTGTGCTGACTTAACTTCAAAGACTGCTCTCATTGGCTGCTCCGAAAATTCTAGAAAAATTCCACAATCATCTTCAAGGTCTTGGCTTTCATCTCCAATTGGTCTCGTACTAAAACTCCACCAAAATGTCATTTTTCCATTGAAAACAAATTACTTGCTCTGGGAAGCTGAAAATTGAGAAAACAAAGTAATAAGTCCTTTTTAAATCAAATTCTCCTACAAAAACTAAGTATAAAGAGTACATAAATGTGTAAATTTATGGACTTATCAGTAAGAGGAGAGAGGAAATATGTTCATACCCTTGAAGACCAATCTTATTGAGCTCTCACCAAATTGTACAAAGGATGCAACATCCAACTTCACCACACCAAAGAACTCTTTGGAATGATGATATTAAAAAATCAGGAGCGAAGTGGTTAAGAGTATTTACCAATGCCAAATAACCAATACTCTTAACCACCTATTTCTAAGTTTGACATGTGTTATATAAGATAACCAATAGGTAACCATTTACAATAACTAGTTTAGAGGATTCTAAGTTTTTGTTGTCACAAATCATTGGAGAAGGCTTTATCCATGTTCGCCGGATTGCAAATGAGGCTGCTCACCACATTGCTCACGTCACTTTACATATTGGAGTGATCATCTCTTGGTTCGAGGAACCTCCAGATTTTTTAGTTGATGTTTTATTTGAGGATTGTAAGGCCATCTCTAGTCATAGAGCTAAATGTAGTTCGGGGCTATAAATTTAGTCCTCCAAAATATTAATTTTTTAAATAATAGTGTAAGGCTAAATTTTTCCGTCTCCAGACATGTAAGGCTATATTTCAGGGTTCTTCATATTTTATTATTTTGAGAAAAACTATGGTACAAAACTCATACATTCCACAACTATGTACTGTTTAATTTAATTAAACTACTATTTAGAGACAATATTCCATATATGACACATATACGTTGATAACATTTTAAAAAGGCTATTTTGGAAAAAAAAAAAAATCCTAATGGCTAGCTAACGTCAGCACGCCTTTAATATTGGATGTTGGATATGCATTTGCACGAGATGTTTCGTGCTCTTGCCCACACTTGATAATTTCTCTTCTTAAAAAGCACATGCATGGGGCCCACAAAAAAATTTGGTCTTGGCCAAAGCTGGGCTATAATTAGCCTGGTTAGAGGGCTAGAGGGCCAAATTTGGCCAAATTATTTTTTAGCCCATGGCTGGAGATAACCTAATAAGTAGTTTTTACGGGTATATGATCTTAGGGGGACTGCGGAAGGTACTCTACCAATGGTTAGTTTCCTGCTCCTGTTTGCAGTTGAGCGGGTGAGGCTACTCAATTATACCGAAGACCGAGCCCGTATGTGTAGAGAAACTTCCCTAATCCCCGCCGGTTTTTGTACTAGTTATGCTTCCTATCAATAAAATCCTATCGCGATTCTCTGAAAAAAAAAAAAAAACTAATATTCAAATGGTATAATGATGATAGATAATAGAATTTGACATTTATCTTCCAATTTTATCCCAATCTTCCTCAACCACTATATCATCTGTTCCATTATAATTCATTCCTTTATCATGGAAGACAAAAATAAATTATAAAATTAACAAGATGAGCACCGATGTTGAACTAGAAATTAACGGATTAATACATGCTCTTCTTCTTCTGTTTTTTTATTGATGAGCACCGATGGTGTATCCAAATCCTAACTGGAAGTTCGTCAAATAATTGTATTGGTTTTGTATCAGAACCCTATAATATTCCAAATTTTCAAGTTCTGCAGGAATATTGGATTGGCTTGGCTAAAATTTCTATTGGCTTTGCCTTTGAGGCCCGGGTACGTACGTAGCAATTGAATAATAGGAACCGATGCGGTTGAGGAAAGGGTCAAAGAGAGAAGCATACCTTTCTCGAAGCTCACGTCCACCTTACTGCTTAAGTAAGTTGACTGAATTTTTTATTTTTCCTCTTTCAAGACAAAGATGAGGGAAACAATCCCTAGAGTTGGTTTTAAGAAGTAATTTAGGTTTAGGGTTTAGGGTTTAGGGTTTGAAATATTTGTTAAATCAAGCATCGTATTGGATCATAATAAGGTATATTTGAGTTATTTTATAATAAAGTATTAATAAAGCCAACATGTTTTGTAAAACAAGAAGAATAGACTGTTTATAGTTTCAGCCTTCATTTCCAGCTAAGAATAAACTGTTTGGTTGGAAAAAAATTGTGCTTCCATTTTTACCGTTGGAACTCCACATGATAGTTTAACATATCGGTAAGAGATGCTCTTATATATTTTACGGAATTGATTAATAGTTACTTTTTATTGTTTAGATCGTGGGGAAGGATATGTTTTTGTGTAATTGAGTGAAACGATGTTAATACAATGTTTGTCATCATGTCTCCTGAGGTAAGTCGGCAATATATGCAATGTACCAAACTTTGAGTCTCATTTTTCCACATACAAATTGTCAAGGATGAGAACAAATACCATCTCATCGCATGCCATTAAATTTATAGTCTTAATTAACATCATGAAATTTGGAAGTGAAGCGTAAGCAATACGGATTGTAGCTTCTATGTCTGGCCCTACCAATAAAACTGCACTAAATAGGCTGTCATGTATCACATCACATGTATCTAAATGATGCTCACATATACATTCTACGTCTGAGTATTTCACATTTGTTGGTGGTAATTTTTTACTTATAGGAGTAAAAAAAAAATAGTGGTGTCTAGGTTTAGTGCCGAGGCCGAGTACCGTACGTGGGATGACTCAAGGTGTGTGCGAGTTACTATGGTTGAGAAGATTGTTGAAAGATCTTGGGTTTGGACCCTAGAAACCCATGGATTTGTATTGTGATAATAAATCCGCAATTGCAATTGTGCATAACCCTGTGCAACATGAACGTACAAAGCACGTGGAAGTTGATCGACATTTTGTTAAAGTTGGATGCTGAAAATTTTTCTTTTCCGTTTATATCATCCGAGTATCAACTGGCAGATATTTTTAAGAAAGCTGTGTACTACGATATTTCTCAACTCGCTTGACAAGTTGGACATGCATGACATCTTTGCTCCAACTTGAGGAGGAGTGTTAGCGAGATCCTAGCTTAATTAGGATATTTATTTCCTAGTCTATTAGGACTCTATTTTTTTCGTTTTGTACTTATATTGTATAATTAGAATTTTATCTTGTTTTCTACTTTGACCCTACTAGGGTTACATCATTGTATTATAAATACCTCCTTTTGGAAAATGAAATACAATTTGAAAATATTCTACCCATATTATTTGACTAAATAGCCAAATATATAGAGGCTTAATCCTTTCCCAACTCGGAAAGGAAAATATAAAGTTAGTCGGATATTTCTTGTTAGGTGAGTAAGTTTTGCGAAGGATAATTGTTGTGAATTGGTTCATCCGTCGTTTCTAAATTCTAAAAGGTTTTGCCCATCCAAATTCTGTCCATATGAAATGAGGAGTGAGGCAAAAACCGGGATCACATGCACATTCCCAAGGGCGATTTGGGCCTAGACATATTCCCAAGGGCGATCACAGGCACAGATAAAACAAAAGGTTTTTGTAAGCAATTATCATATCACATGATTTTCTTTTTTTCTTGTTGAGAAAATCACTTTAATTTTAGATATGTGTCTTTTTCTTTTCTTTTTCTTTCCAAATATGTGATATCAATGAATGAGAACTACTTTTTTTTTACGTGACTGTCATGAGTCATGACCCAATAGCTGGTATTGCAACTTTCATGTTATCTTTCTCAGTTAGAAACTCTCATGATGGATATTCAATTTGTGGTTAGTATTTTATATGGGCTTGTCCAATATAGATCCCTATATTTTCTATTTCCTAGACATATACCCATCACTCTATAAATCTATGTGTAAAACCCAATTTCAAATTTAAATGACCAGTAGGATATAAGAGGTCGTAGTATTTCTATGTTTTTACATCGTTGCCACTAAACTTCATATTTTATTTATAATTTATTTCAAGCATTTCATTAGCTGCCATAATTGTAATTAATATACTCCCTATTAATAGCATATCAATCACCCCATTTCTTTTAGTTGGCATTCCCTCTCACATCTCGCCCCCTAAAATTTCAAACCAAAAAACAAAAAAATCTGTAAATTACATATCCAATAATATACCTATGAAAAATATAATATAAATATATACATATAAAATATAGGTATATTATTTACCACAAAAAAAAAAAAACAAAGTCAGTTACTTTGTAATTGCGTATATTTTTCATAATTAAAAATAGGTACACAATAATTTATATAAAATATAGGCACATTATAAAATATAGTCACTAGGTAAATTATATTTTTCATAAAACAAACAAGTAATAGGTACATTATTTTTTCAACATAATTAGTTATGTACAGTTTTATTCATAAATAATTATAAAGTGGATTATTAGTCATGTATAATTCATAAAAATAAAATAACATAAACATTTTATTAAACAAACCGATTACCCAAATTTGAATTTATTGTTAATTTTTTTTTAAATGTTTCAAAACCTACATCCATTACAACCATTTGGAGATCTTTCCAAATTCAACATCTGTCATTATATACAATCCAATTAAAAACTGTTTCCATATTGATTCCTACATTAATATACAAAATGCAATAATGGCTTAGTTGGGGGTATTTTTGGAATCTGAAAAGTACAATAAATCAGATTTTATGCTTAATTAGGTAACTTGCTGAGTTGGATCCTAGTCATGCGTTTTTACTTATACAAATTGGGTATTATTTATAGGAACAAAAAGTGAAGGGTTTTAGGTACGGCAAATTGAATTTGAAGGGTGTAAGCCAAATTTACTATATTTATATTTATAATATCTTTTTTCCTTGTGGATAATCAGTGGGGTCTTAGTCAATTATCTTCTTTGATGAAGGCATCTCCTTAGTTGCAGAGACTTGTATTTAAGGTAAGTTTTTGCTTGATTCGTAGATTAATTCATAGGATGGTCGCGTACGCGTGCAACTTTATTTGCCTTGGAGTTTATACAAATTTCCTGCAAACAATATACAAATTAAGAGGTCTTTTACAAGTTTCACTCAATTATTTGCCTTGGAGAATACAAATGCTATATGATCGATCGCATAATTTATCAGCAACCAATCCAGAAGATTCTCATTTTTTATTAGATTCCAGCCCATGAGGTTCCATAATAATCCATATATTCAGAATTATTTGAAACATGTTCTGGGTAGAAACAAAATAATAACAAAATAAACGTAAGAAAGGAGCAACATATATACTCCTGGACTGGACCATTAATTCAAGTCTATGAAGTCAGTCAATGCAACTTATAGTGCTTAGAGTTTTTCTTTCTTATTTGTGTTACAAATAGTCATGGCTTGCTTGACTATTTGATCTATTCCAGAAATTTTTGTTATCAGTTTTGGTCCATTGAATTTCTCTGATTGTATAGATTTTCTCATTCTAGTATTAAACTTGAAAATTGCTTTTTTGTATTGCCAAAAACTCCACAATTAATGCATCCTCACCCAACAAATAACACTCTACAGCTATATAAACACGTAAAACCCTACGGTCATGTTTGGTGCTTAAAATTGGATTGAAATTTATAACTCACAAGATTTAAGTTATGTTGAAGTCAGAAATGAAGGTAGAATTGAAGGATTTTTCATTGTGTGGGCATTAAAAGGGATTAGTTATAAGGTGTATATTGTTGAAAAATATAAGTCCCACATTGGAACACCGCATGTTGGGTAAGGGTAAACATTCAGCCCAAAACCAATTGGCAATGGGGGGAGTAGCCCAACTCCTTATAAGCCATTGCTAGGTTTCTCAACTTTCCAATGTGGGACTTTTTACCTTCACATGCTCACACGCCCCCGCATGTGTGGCGAATTTTCAAGCCTAGCACGTGAACACATATTGGGTGATGTGGAGCACATGTGGCCGTTGGGCTTTCACACGTGGGCTAACCCGTTTTGATACCATGAAGGAAGTTAAGGTTCCACCCCAAAACCAATTGACTATGCGGGGAGTAGCCCAACTCCTTATAAGCCCTTTCTAGGTTTCTCAACTTTCCAATGTGAAACTTTTTACCTTCACATTCTCACAAATATGTGGGGATTATCATTGGCCCAATACCTTCAATTTGTACAAGATTTGGAAGTTTGCCTCAATTTCTTCCTTCAACATATACATCTTAAATCTAGTGAGCTATTCAATCCAATTCAATCATAGACACCATATGTGCCCTCCGTATACTCTTATACTATATGAGGGAACAAATCAAAATCTGTACATCTATATGCATAGAGTATATGGTGTTCTATGAAATAGTTTGCACATATAGAAACGTTTGTCTAAATTAAAAGCTTCAATTTTGCATAGTCTACATGCACATTAGTGATGGAGAGTGGAGCCTACAAATTGAGACATGGTTAGAGACCATAGACATCATGAACACAGATACAGTTGAGTCTCCACCACTTGTTTTTGTGGAAGAAAAGTTCAATAGGGTCTGTTTCGAGCAGTACCGTGCTAACTAATGCAACGTTTTCTACAAGCTGTACCAAATTTCGTAATTTCTTGGTAAAGAGGGAACCTCAGAACTTGGAAAAGTGGGAACCTCAGAATTTTTTAATTACCATGGAGTGCATCTTTGGGTCTGTGGCTCCATCTATAAAGAGGAACCTCAGAACTTGGAAAAGCAGTGCCTCTTTCCTTCTCAGCTTACTTCAACTTTCGACCTGCAAATATTTGCACAATGGCCAAGGCACATGTAGTTAGCAAAAGCCCTTCCATGGTTTCCATAATGCTGCTTTGTGGTCTGCTAATGGCTACTCTTGCCACAACAGGTTGTCTACTTTCTCACATAGACAAGAAATAGGAAGAGAGAAAAACATGGGAATATACTATTTTGTGCTTTTTCTTAGTATTTAAATTATTGTTGATTGTTTCTTTAATTCTATTATATATATATATATATATTTTTTACTTGATATAAATGTAAAACATGCACATCACCGGAACTTGGAAAAGTATAGATATATATGTTCACGTATACCTTGTATATGCATGACTTCCAAGTTTGTAGTGCCTTAGCATACTTTTGTTTATTTTGATACAAACAATCTAAATTACTCTAAATTAATTAGCCACTTCAAACCACAGGCTTTCGCTTTTCTCTTGTATGTATATATGAATTTAATTTTTTCAACATATATGGATGCTATAAAATTTCTATTCATAAAGCGAAAGTAAGAAAAACTGACATATATATGCAGAAGCAAGTATTGGTGTTTGTTATGGAACAGTTGGAGACAACTTACCTCCACCAAGAGAGGTAATAGCTCTCTACAAGCAATACAACATCCAAAGAATGAGGCTCTATGCTCCTAACTTTGACGCACTCCAAGCCCTCCAAGGCTCCCCAATTGAGCTCATTCTAGGTGTAGAAAATGAGCGCCTTAAAGACATTTCTTCTAGCCAAGCCAGTGCAGATGAGTGGATCAAAAAGAATGTCCAAAGCTATGGCAATGTTAATTTCAAATACATTGCCGTTGGAAATGAAGTGGATGCCGTGGGTCCTCTAGCACCCTTTGTTGGCCCAGCAATGGACAAAATTCAAAATGCAATTTCTAAGGCTGGTCTTGCAAACAAAATCAAAGTCTCCACTGCGGTTTACCCTGTAATTCTTGGAAAATCCTACCCTCCATCAGAGAGCTCATTCCGGCAGGACTATCGTCCATTTCTGGATCCGATCATCAGCTTCTTAGTGCGAAACAAATCTCCATTACTCTTTAACATGTACCCGTATTTCAGTTACATTGGCGATCGCAAGGATATTAAACTTGAGTATGCTCTTTTTACATCTCCCTCAGTTGTAGTGAATGATGGGCGCCTAGGGTATCAAAACCTGTTTGATGCAATCTTGGATGCGGCTTACTCAGCATTAGGGAAGGCTGGAGGCGGTTCTTTGAAAATCGTCGTATCAGAGACTGGTTGGCCCTCGGCTGGCGGATGGGACAGTGACAACGAAGGAGAATGCGAGAATTTACAACTCAAATTTGATCAAGCACGTGAAGGGAGGGACGCCAAAGAGACCTGGAGTCCCCATAGAGACTTATATGTTTGCCATGTTTAATGAGAATAAGAAACCTGGAGAAGAGACTGAGAGACACTGGGGGCTGTTCTTTCCAAACAAACAGCCTGTTTATCACATTGATTTCAACTAAGGGTGGAAACTCTAGTGTTCTGAGGTTACTTGTAACCCTAAATAAAAGCTAAGTGTCTTCTGATGTATGGGCAGGTTTTTTATTTATTTATGAAATCTAAGGCAAAAGCCAAATGTCTTGCGATGTATACAGAATTGTCGCTAAAGGGGAATATAATAATGATGAAGTTTACTTCTCTCTTTTTTGGGCCGAAGTTAGGAAGGGGAAGGAAAAAACTCACATACACAGGTATCATGGAAACTTGAATTCAGACTGCTTGGGAGCACTTCAAAGGCGTGGGCTAATCCAACTAACCCCCATTTGTGAAGGTTACTAGTTGAATAGGTTCTTTAGGAAGTAAATTTCAATCACACACACACATATATATATATATATCTATTGAGGGATCCCTCAAATAATTTTATTTGAGGGACGCCCTTTAGGGTACCCTACAATTTTTTTCCCAATGATCCAAACCATCTATTTTTTAGGTCTTCATTCATAGATCATCCTTACAAAAAATTAGACAAATCGGAAACCGTTTTGACATCCAATTGTGTCTTACAAAATCAATAAATACGGTGCTTCCAGAAAGTACTAAAATTTCAATAACTCAATTGAGTGGTCAAATGATATCGGATTCAAGTGATTTTTTGTAGAGATGATCTTTGAATGAGTATCTACAAAATAGACGGTTTGGATTAGTGAAATACAATCTAGAGTGGGGCCTACAAGGGGTGTCCCTCAAATAAGCTTATTTGAGGGATCCCTCAATGGAAGCTCTCTGTATATATATATATATATATATATATCAATTACAAAAGCTCAGTAATATTGTATCACTCATCCTGTTTTGAAACGTAAATTGTAGTAGTTATGTAGTAGGTATATATATATATTACACCTTTTCTCTTAACTTTTGCTTTCTTTGTTAAGATCGCATGACTTATTATCAGAGGGCCAAGTTTTAACATTATAAGAACAAGAGGACTTTCGCGAAATTATGTGTGATTACTCTTCCAAAACACAAATGCAAATTACCCTATAAAAAAGTCCATGTTTACTTCATCTCCTGTCACGACTTTCTTTGGTTGACCCGGAATCTCGGATACCAAACCAAATTGTAATGGGATGGGAAAACGTAATGAATAATGTGAATCATAGCACAAACTCAACTCACACAAAGATATGTACAAGAAGAAGACTTATTAGTTTTAGGGATAGTGATAATCATAATGATGATGAGGGTACTCTATCAAGGATAAAGGTTCTCTGTAATCGCCTTGGCGAGGTGAGGGAGGGCAGGCTACTGCTTAGTTTGACAACTTCTCCCTTATGTATAGAGAAACTCGCTTAATTCTCTCAACTCAGGTCCCATTTTAGTATCAATAATAAAATATCATTTTTTATCACAGAAAAAAACAGCCTAATATACCCTTTTTTTTGGCAAGCTAATTACGAATAATTGATTGCAAAGGTATCTCAAGTAGCCTAGCTAGTCTCTCTCATTAACGTTTTATTTATAATTGACAGGATCAGCCCCGGAATTCCTCGAAAACCGGAACGAATCCCGTCATGTGTAGCTCCAATACTAAGTCCTATGCACGCAGACTACATCATCACACACCGGAAATTCCAACGCCATGTGTGATGATCCCAAGCAATATACATAATCTTCCCATATGCCGGAAATTCCAACGCCACGTATGGGAAATGTCTCACACGCCGGAACATCATGTTGAGGTCCTGTGTGTTGAAGCTGAAGGGATTTATGTGGACTCACAGAAAGTTGGGGCTAGAGCAATCCCAGGATGGCTGACCCACTGGAAAATTGTTCGTGAGCTAACAGAAACAAAACCATGACGATAGAGAGGGGGCCCAAAGCGGACAATATCGTGCTATGGCGGAGCTGATCTCGGGATGTGACAATAATTGTGAGACAGAAACTCTGGCCGCTCTCTTCCTCTATGAGTCTTAAAGGTAAATTCCATAGAGAGGGTTGAGGAAGAAGCATCACTGCCCCTCCTCCCCCTCCTATCTCATCTTTTCCTTTTTAGTGAATAAGTCCACTGGACCGGCTGAAGCAAAAATATAATGAAACTAAAATGAACACATTATTAGAATCGAACTTCAACTGAAAATCATGCAATCTAAAGAGAAGGCTGAGCAAAAATAAAACTAGGATTTTCACAGGAGTTGTTGAATGGAAACCAAGAACTGAAAGCAAGAAAGCTGTTGAGAAACTTGAGACCAAGTTGATAAAATTGAATATATGTGTTTCCCTCATTTTGGCCGAGACGGCCGACGGAAGGAAGTTTTGGTCCTTCTTCTTTTGAGTGCGGAGCATGCCACCACCAAGCCCTGAATTTGGGCTTGAATGGAATGTAAGTAGATGGATATGTGCGTCCGAGATCTAACTTTAATCAAACGATTATTTGGCCCCCTCACGGCCTAGATTCTTTCACTACCTCGGGGTCAAGGCTCTATGTGAGCGACCAAATGATGTGGAGTTGGTGGAGATGAAGATTGAAGGTGAAACGTAATGAAACGAAGAACAAGTGCATAAAGTAAAGGTGCTTAAACTTAAATATAATTTAAAAACAAATGTGTAAAGTAAAGTGCGAAAGATAAATAACGTAAAGACAAGAATTAAAGTGCGACAAAATAAATCAAAGCGATAAGTAAAGCAAGAACAAAATGAAAGCGATAAGAACAATAAAGTAAAATGAACTTAAAATTAAACTTAATTGAAGTGCGATAACAATGAAAAGTAAAGCAATTGAAATAAACTTGAATTTAAATGACAAGAAAATATAAATGAACTAGAATTTAAACTTACACTAAGAAAAGGAAGAACTCGCTACACTAGGTGCATGAAAAGTAAAATCCTAAGTCTAGGAAAAGAAAAGTGCGAGATGAAAAATAGGTTTGTCTGTCTGATGTTGTGTGTTTTTGCCTTCGTTTGATGAAGTTTATATAGGGCGTTCGTTGGCCCATGGGCTGGCCATTGAATGGCCAAATGTCAACTCTTTTAAAACTATTTCCTTTTGAAGCCCCCAAAATCCGTGGATCATGTCGGCGGAGATATTATGGTTGCTCGATTTTCTCTCGTTTTGGAAAATTCCGAATTGTCATCAACCTTCTTGATTTGTTTCCTTGTGAGGCCTCTATCACATGCACATTGACCTCCCAAAATCTTGGGCATGAATCCGTGGCTTGGGCCTTGACCTCTGAGATTTCATCTTGACATCCGGTGGAACCTTGTGCCCCTTGAGTTTTTAGAATTCTATAGTTGGCTTACCATCTATCTACCATCCGTCAAGATGGGTGGTATGGGAACTCCAAATATTTGGATGTTGGGCTTGGCCCTATGTTGGACTATATTTGAGTTCTCAAATATTTGAATATTGGGAACTCGACGGACATACCTCCCGCTGACCTTCAACTCCTTGGCCCGACTTTGCTTGCCCAAGTGTTGAGGGAGGGCACCATGGTGAGTAAGGAGAAAATTCACCCCGGCCCAGCTTTTTGTAGGAGGAGTGGTCAACAAAGGTATTTAAGGAGTGCCCGGCCCGACCTTTTGAGAAGGAAGCAATCGGCCACTTTTGCAAGGATACGCCCGGCTACTTTTGCAAGGATACGCCCAACTACTTTTGCAAAGGGAAGCGCTCGACCATATTTTTGAGAAGGCACCACGGCCTTTGAAGAAAACACCTCGGCCGCATTTTTGAAAAGGCACCATGGCCTTTGAAGAAAAGACCTCGGCCACCTTTTTGAGAAAGCACTTCAGCCGCTAGGAATTACACCGCTAGGAAATCTCAGCCGCTAGGAATTCTCGACCGCTAGAAATTCTTAGGCCGCTAGGAATTCTTCCTTGGCAAATTGGGTGAATTTTGACCACCCCCAAACAATATGTTAGAGAGAGATTGTGTGTTTTTTCCTCCGATTATGATAATATAGATTTCATATTTTCTTTAGACAAAAATCTCAGGGTAGCATCTAATGCTCTCAACAAATCAGATTTGCAGCTTGCAAGGAAACCCACGTGAGAAAATGGAGGGAAAAACCTTGTTGACTTTGTCTTATGTCCGTGTGGCTACCTTTTGGCCATTCTTTGTGGTATTTATTTGAACTGCAATTCCCTTTTATTCTTATTTTTTTGGACTTAGGAAATTACGGGCCCAATGGCCATTCTTTTTAAAGCCATTGATTTGGCCATGTCAATTTCGGCCCAAACAGTTGTCAACCAAATGCTAAGTCCCTTGAAATTCTCATCTCATGTCAGAACATATGATAAAGATAAAGTGAAAAAGGCCAACGACGCCTAGCCCAGTGAAAATGATATTGACTTACAGACCAATGGTCTCAGGTTCAATCCTTCATAGCACTTTGATGGTGTGTGTGTGTGTGAGAGAGAATCGTCATCCCTTTATAGTTTAGACTATCTTTTATATTTTAAAAAAAAATGATAAAGTAAAAAAATAAAAGACAAATGACTGCTTATGTCAACTCATACAGTACATATTTTATATTTGTTTTTTATTTTCTAGTCATGCTTCTCACCCAATGAAGCCAGTAATAGCCACACTGTGGCACCCTTGGTATTGAATTTAAGAGCATGCTGAAGGATGTTCTAGATTTCTTAGGTTGGTTAAGCCACTAAAACACAAAACTCTTCAAGAAAAGAAACGAGAGCACAAGGTTGATTTTAGAGCTTTAACCTAAACCTCTTTCATGGATCTTTCGATTCAAAGTGTTGGCATGCTCAAGACTTCTACATTTCTCAAATGTAAGAGGAGAGAGGAAATATGTTTGTACCCTTGAAGACCAATCTCATTGAGCTCTCACCAAATTGCACAAAGGATGCAACATCCAACTTCACCACACCAAAGAACTCTTTGGAATGATGATATTAAAAACTCATGTCCGAAGTGGTTAAGAGTATTTATCCTTCCGAGATAACCAATACTCTTAACCACCTATTTCTAAGTTTGACATGTGTTATATAAGATAACCAATAGGTAAACATTTACAATAACTAATTTAGAGGATTCCAAGTTTTTGTTGTCACAGATCATTGGAGAAGGCTTTATCCATGTTTGCCGGATTGCAAATGAGGCTGCACACCACATTGCTCATTTTGATTTACATATTGGAGTAGTCATCCCTTGGTTCGAGGAACCTCCAGATTTTTTACTTGATGTTTTCGTTGAGGAATGTAATAAGTACACTACAACGTTTTACTATTTGCGCGACGATATTTTTCGTGACGAACTAAAATTCATCTCGCAAAATGCACTACAGCAAAGGAAAAAATTATTTGTCTCGCAAACAACAGAAAATTGGCGTAACCAAAATTTTCGTTGCAGAAAAAGTCTTAGTGCGACAGAAAACTTCTTCGTCGCGCAAAGTTAGGAAGAAAAACGAGGGTTTTTTTTTTTGCCCCAAACACTTGCGCGATGACTAAAATCTTTGCGAAAGAATACATAACCGTCGCGCTAAAGGTGGACAGAAAACAACGGATTTTGTTATTTGGCGCAAAATCTTGTGTGACGACAGTTGTCATCGCAAAAGACAACTTAGCGCGACAAAATGATTTATCGTCGCATAAGAAAAACGTAGGATATATTTTTTTTGGCTCCAAAATACTTGCGTGACACATTTTTTTGGGCGCCAAAACCTTGCGCGACGGAAATATAGTTCGTCGCGTAAAGTTTAATGTCAGCACATTCTTGCGGACGTTAGTTCGCGTTCAAGCGATGGAAGCTTGCTTTTGTGCGACGACATTCAGAATTTGCGCGACGGATGTTTGTGCGACGAATGAAAACGTGCATCGCGCAAAAGTGTGATGTCGAGACATGCTTGCGCGACGAAATGGACGTTTTTTGCGACGAAAAAGTGGTTTTGCATGACGAAAATATGGGTTCATCGTGCAAAGTTCGTCTTCTTCACTTCTGGATTCCGCCATTGCAGAGGCAGAATGCAAAAAAAAAGCATTCTGCCTCTCTCTGCTCCTCTCTGCCGCTGCCTTTGCTGGGAATTCAGTACGTTCGTTGTGTAAGTATTTTATGTCGTTAGTTTAAAAGTATTAATGTAAATTCATACTAATGCTATTAATTTTGTTCTCGTTAGGGATATTTGTAATTAGCGATTGGTGGAGAACGATTAAGAAGGTATTTTATTCGTTTTATATATTAAAAATGTTAAATTAGTTATATTATATAAACTTAGTTTGTTATGTTTTAATTTATTTTTTGAAGTTATATTTATATTATGTTGTTAAATTGTGCGTGACGTAGCACAATGTGTTATAATGTACAAAGTTAATTGAAATTAACTTCGTACTTTTATTTTTAGTTTTAGTAACACTTAGTTTCCCATTCGAGATTAGTTGGATTTCGTGCATGGATGCGTAAAGCATGACTGCGGTCCAATTAATTCATGAATTGTCTCATTATTTGGATAGTTTGGGAATGCATAGTTATGTCACGTAATATACGGCTACAGGATTAGATTTCGATTGTGGAGATTTCAGTGTTATCTCTGTACGTTCTTTGGGTGGTACGTAGGTATTTATACCTACGGTATACCTCAAGAACTACATCGAGATGCTGCCGAAATTATGAGCAAGAGGTGGATACAGAACCCGAATAGATGCGCAGACGAATACTTGGATGGAATCAATGATTTTATTGAGTTTGCACGTACACACAACCCAGGTGCAACTAGAATCCGTTGTCCTTGTAGGAGGTGTAACAACACATTGTGGGAGACAATTGAAAATGTTGGATTTCATTTAGTAAGTAATGGAATAATTGAGACATTTAGCATTTGGAACATTCACGGGGAACAATTAGACCATGCTTTGTCTTCAAATGCCACAAGAGTGGACAATGTTGAACCTATTGTGGATCATAATGATCAAGTCATGGATATTATATACGATGCTTTTCCATTTGCATCAACCAACATCAATCATGAAGGGGACGATGACGTGCCTACACCAATGGACAGTGCAGAGTTTGAACAATATGAAAAATTGTTAAAAAAATGCCAACCAAGAGTTATACCCGAGGTGCGAGAGCTTTTCCGTTCTCACAGCCATTGTGGAGCTAATGCACGGAAAAATAAAGTATCGTATGTCAAACTTGTGTTTCGATTACTTTTTGGGGGTTTTCAAGAGAATGCTTCCTACAGACAGTTGTTTGCCGAAAGACCATAAACAGACGCAAAAGGTGTTGAATAGTCTTGGATTAGGTTATGAAAAAATTCACTCTTGCAAAAACAATTGCATGTTATTCTACAGAGAGCATGAAACGTTGGATACATGCCCTATACGCAATGAGTCGAGGTTCAAAATGACATCTCAGAATAGAACGACTAAGATCCCACAAAAAAGTCATGCGTTATTTGCCCCTGCAACCTAGGTTGCAGCGATTGTATATGTCAACGCATACTGCCGCAAACATGAAATGACATAAGGAAAGACGACGATGTGATGCGGCATCCTGCAGATGGGGAGACATGGAAAGAGTTCGATCGAACATTCCCGGAGTTTGCTACTGATCCCCGAAATGTTAGATTGAGACTTGCCACTAATGGATTCAATCCGTATGGGGTTCTCAACCAACACCATAACACTTGGCCGATTTTCGTATTCCCATATAATTTGCCTCCTTGGAAATGCATGAAAAAAGAACACATGACTGTTTTGATAACTGAGGATCCTGGCAGGTCAATCTATGTTTACTTAAGACCCTTGGTTGATGAGCTGAAGGATTTATAGACAAACGGTGTGCGCATGTACGATAAATCAACTGGGAAGATGTTCACTTTTCGGGCAGCAGTTATGTGGATTGTGAATGATTTTTCTGCATATGCAATGGTTTCCGTGTGGAGCACAAATGGGTATATGGCATGTCCTATATGCAAGGAAGATGTAGCTTCTGTTTGGCACGTGGAAAGGTTTTTTACCTTGGTCATCGGAGATGGTTGCCATGGGATCACGAGTGGCGGGAAAAATATAAAGAGTTCAAAGGGAATACAGAGTGTCGCCTCAGACCTAGAGAATGGTCCGGTGATGAGATCTTGGAACAGCTTAACCGTTTGGATTTTGCTCCATTCGGAAAAAAGTTAGTCGGACCAGACCTTCTACACATATGAACTGGACGCACAAGCCTATGTTTTTTGAGCTCCCATATTGGTCGAAACTAAAATTGAGGCACAATCTAGACGTGATGCATGTTGAGAAAAATGAATTTGACACATTGGTGGGCACGATTCTAGATATTAAGGGCAAGACAAAGACATAATCAAAGCTCGTCTTGATTTGGAAAGAATGGGCATACGAAAAGGTTTATGGATGAATAAGGACAGTGATAAAGCTAGAAGGGATCTTGCATTTTTTTTCTATGAAACCGAATGACAAAAAAGAGTTTCTAAAGTTTGTATCGTCTGTAAAGTTTCCCGTTAGGTATGCATCTAATATCGCACGTTGCGTGAATGTTGACGGGGGTAAATTTACTGGACTTAAGAGCCATGACTGTCATGTGTTTATGTAACGCCTATTTCCTGTGGGTATTCGACACCTATTATCGGAAGATGTAGTGAAGCCAATCATGTTGTTGTCTAGATTTTTTTCCCAACTGACGGCAAAAACATTGCGAAAGACAGACATGTTTCAGTTGCGCCATGACATTGTCCAGGTCCTATGCAAGTTTGAGATGATATTCCTTCCAGCTTTCTTCACAAGTATGATCCATGTGATGGTTCACTTGCCAAAAGAGGCATTGCTTGCTAGTCCTATCAACTATCACTGAATGTATCCAATAGAGGAGGAGTATGCATCATTATTGGCTTCACTACATAGGACCTGGAAGGAATATCATCATTATCACACGCTTGCTAATTTGTATCATATCGTTTTATTTTGGCAGGCTTCTAGGAGAGCTGAAAAAAAGTGTACGCAATAGGGCAAAGCCCGAAGGATCAATTATAGAGGCTTGGGTTCAATATGAGTCGCTTAATTTCTGTGGAATGTATTTAAAAGATGTGGAGATGGCTTTCAATCATCCTCAGCGCAATAATGATGGAGGTATGAGAAATGAAAAACTTTCTATTTTTGCCCAAAGCGCACGACCCTTTGGAGACCCTGGACGAGGGGAGTCGTTTTCTAGAAATGACATGGAGGTAGCGCATTGGTTCGTACTGAACAATTGTGATGAGATAATGGCATACTTAGATGAGCATGAACAGATGATGAAGCGAGAACATCCATCACATTTGTATGCCAACAAACACCGTGAATTGTTTCCATAATGATTTTTGGATTCTATAAGTTATAAGTGTTTTGTATTTGACAAATATATATTGTAGTATTTCATTTTGTCAAACTAACATGTGAATGGTTTTGTATAATATTAGGTGAATAAGTTGAAATCATCGAATTCCCCCACTTACAGTGATGAGTTATATAACTTGGCGTTTGGCTTGATTCGCGCTGAATTGTTCTCGGGTTGTCATGTTAACGGCGTCAAGTTTTTGGGGACTGCATGAGATGACAAGTTGTGTACGTAAAACAGCGGTGTCCATGTCCCAGGTGCAGGCAGAAGTACGGACAACGATTTCTATGGCAAACTCACAATTGTCGTGCAATTGCTTTACAAAGACCGATACCAAGTGATATTGTTTAAGTGTCGATGGTTTGATACCAACCAAAATAGGCCGGGAAGTGTTAAAATCGACCATGGCTTACTATATGTGAACATTAACAGAACTTGGTATGATGACGACCCTTACATTTTGGCAAGCATGGCAACACAGATTGTGTATCTAGATGACCCAAAAGCGGGGAGCAGTTGGAAAGTTGTTCAGAAGATGGATCATGGGAATGTGTATGCTATACCAGAACTAGACCCAATTGACAACGATGTCAACAACATGGCTGACCAAAGTTTAGAATCTTCAATGGAAAATGATGCGGAAACACTTCAAGATACAAATGTTATACAAGAACCATTTCAAATACAAGGAGTGTCTTCAATCGAAATACCGATTCAGTCAATTACAATTGACCTCAGTGATCTTCCACGATACGATGTTGCAATGGGCCCGAACAACGACGATGATGTAGTTATAGAGGAGGAGGAGGATTGGGAGACCGAAAGTGATGATAGCGACGATAACAAAAGTTATTATAATTCAGATGATGAATAATGAATTTTTTTGTAATTTTATTATGTTAGTGTACAGATTTTGTGTAATACAAATGTTTGAATATAGGTACTTGTTATATCAAAACTTTATATATGTGGAGAAATAAAACATTGTTAAACAAATTGAGCTATACAAGAAAATGAGAAATGAAAATAAATTTTGTTATAAAACATTGGTAAATAAATATATCCAAACCCTTTTGATAATTATTTTGAAAATTATTTTGACAAAATATTTTTTAAAAATGAAAATGAGAAACATTGATAAATGCTATTCGTAAAATAAATATTAAAATAAGTATTTCAAAGTCTATAAAACTCTATGACAAAAGTACATGAAAGTTTATCACTTCATTTTCTAAAGTATGTAAAAGTCATTTAAAAAAATCTTTAAAAGTTAGAATTGGATAAAACCCCTAAATATGTATTTGGTGCCAAATACTTGTGCGACGAATTTCGCCTCGTCACGCATAGCTGTATTTTGCACAACGAAATGTGTTTCTCGTCGTGTAAAGTTGGAATTTCGCACGACAACTGAACCTTTCGTCGCGTAAGTTAAATTTTGCGCGACTATTTTATTACTCGTCGTTCCAAGATATGTATATTAATTGATAATATAATATATATTATATTATAGATTTAATATATATTTTAAATTGACGATCGAATTAGTTAATTGTATTCATAAAGGGTCAAGGAGTGTAGCTGTAAAAAATCATCAAAATCGAAGTTAAAATAACCTTTAAATCGTGACTTTTCATTTATAACTGTCGAAAAGTTTTGTCCCGTTACTTAATCTCTGAATATTTGTTTTTTCCAATTTTTGGCATACATGATCTCGAAGTATAAACAAACAAGTTTGACGGTTGGATTGTTCAAACTAGTTTCGTATAATGCGTATGACATGGTATACAATATATTCACTAACAATTAAGTGTTTATTTATAGTTTCGTTAAATAGAACATAAGATTTTGTGGTATCCACTAGTGTAAATATCTTAAATTGAAGATCAAATTCAGTCATTGTATTCATATGGGTTCAAGAAGTGTGGTTGAAAAAAATCATCAAAATCGGAGTTAAAATAACCGTTAAATTGTGACTTTTCATTTATAACCGTCGAAAAGTTTTGTCTCGTTACTTGATCTCTGAATGTTTATTTTTTCTGATTTTTGGCATATATGATCTCGAAGTATAAACAAACAAGTTTGACTGTTGGATCATTGAAACTAGTTTAGGGTTTAGAATTTAGCGTTTAGGGTTTAGGATTTAGGGTTATGGATTGCGCAACAAATAAGAGATTTATTCGTCGTGCAAAGTGTACAAAACACAACCTTGCGCGATGCCTCTATCTATTCGTCGTGCAATATTAGTCAGACCTTTCACTTTCTCTCTCCCCCCTAAAACCTAAACCCCAATTTTTGGCAGAACCACAACCTCGCGCGACAGAAGAGTGTTTTCTTCATCACGCAAAGTGTACAAAACACAACCTTAAGCGACGCCTCTATCTATTCGTTGCGCAATATCAGTCAGACCTTTCACTTTCTCTCTCCCCCACTCCCCTCCCCCTAAAACCTAAACCCTAATTTTTGGCGGAATCACAACCTTGCGCGACGGAAGAGTGTTTTCTTCATCGCACAAAGTATACAAAACAAAACCTTGTGTGACGCCTCTAGCTATTCGTCGCACAATATCGGTCAGACCCTCAACCCTAAATCCCAAATTTTGGGGAACTCACAACCTTGCGTGATGGTTTTATCTTAGTCGTTGCGCAATGTCATGAAAATTTGGGCGGAAAGCTTACCTTGCGCACGTCATCATTCCGTTTTGTCGTGCAGGGTGTATTTAAAATATCTTTCACGACACTTTGTTTATTTCGTCGCGCAAGATCGAATAAATTTTCAGAAACAACGCGACTACCTCCTTCTTCCTTAGTTTTAGATTTTGCCCTAAACCTCCTCTCTCTCTCTGCCATCAGCCGCCTCACCTCAGCCCACTTCTCCGCCGGAAAAAGGACAGGGCTGCCACCACCTTCGATACCCAGACCTTCCCCGCCTCCCGCTAGATTTTTCCCGATTTTCGCAGATTCTTCTCCGGCCTAGTTCTCTCTGCTCTGGCTACCAATTTCTGCACATGAGGTATGATTTCTAGACTATTTTTCGTGCTCTAGCTGATGGTTGGGTAGGATTTGATTAATTGTTAGTTTTGGTATCTCGAATTTAAACCCTAAGTTCGGCAGGTTTTTGAATTTAAATTCCGGCCATTTCCGGCCATTTTTCAGGGTAGGGCCGAGAACAAAAGTGGTTCCAGTTCTTGTTTTGAACCTAGTGTAGGAACCTTGGCCCTAAAGTTTTGGAATTTTCCGGCGACATGTGATCGTTTTGGACACCCATGTGCTGCTGGCGCATGTGGTGGCGCATGGGTTACTATAGCTGTGGGAATTCGGTCCCAGTACAATCCTCTAGTTGTCTCGAGCGCGTAGGTGTGCCTGGATTTGAATTTGGTTACCATTTGAGTCTCGAACGGATTTCGCCTATTGTGTGATTTTCGGGTTTGATATGTTCAGACCGTTGGATTGAACTCAAACTCACGTATGTTGTACCTTGTATTTCTAGGATCGTGTCGGATTCGACGTATCATGGATCGTAGTCCCAAATACTCCGAAATCGTAAACCCTAGGTCAAGCTATGCTTAGAATTATATCTTGCTAAATTGGATTGATTTTTATGTGTATTAATGAAATTGTGCAGATGTAAAACCTGATTAGAAGTTGGAAGGTGGTGATGACTGCACAGAGTTCGTCTCTCCCGGCTCAGCCGTCATCTGTTGCCACTACTCCAACACTGATGAACCACTTGCCAGTTGCTCCTGAGGGGTCCCAGGCCCCGGCATCATCAATGGCCTGCCATCACCGACGCTACTGGTGTCGGCAGTTGAAGACGGCGAAGGTCACCCGAGTGACCAACAGTCGTATCAACATCGGATACGACGAGCAACATCGGGCTGCATCGACGGCGGAGTTGCATAGCTCATTGGCCCACGACAATGGTCACGTCATTTAGACCCATTGCCCGATGAAATGGAAGTCTTTGAAGGCCATGCCTGACGAAATCAAGATGGAGGTGCGCGGGCAGTTGTCGGTATGTATTAGACATTTTAATTCTTTTTCTTTCAAAATTTATATATTTCTATTACTTAATGTATGTAATTAATTTATTGCAGACGAACTACAACTTGGAGGACCTCGACGACGAGTCGTTGGCGCACGTCAACATACTCTTTGTTGAGAGGTACAAGCAGTGGAAGAGCGACTTACACCACCATTTTGAGGTGTTTGATGAGTCGCAAGTCGCTCTTCAGGTGTTGGGTTCGCAAATCTCACGGTCTGGTGCTCCGGGCCGAGGGGATGTACGTTAACACGTGACGTCCTTCTTTTGGATATGGTCCGGTTATGCGCGGGAGTGCTAGCACGGTCTACCGTGCGTCGAGATGGTGATGAGGTTCGGGTAGAAGATGGTTAAGAGGTGCGCCTGTTTTGAGTTCGACCTCTAATCAAACGATTGTGGCCGAGAGAGGAAATGATCTCAGCCGTCAAGTTCACGGCCTGAGCTACAAGGCTGTTTAGTGGTGGTGTGTTGGTGTTGGGTTTTAGGCGGTGCTCCGGCGCGTTGCTCAGAAAGCGACGGTCGTATGATATATGGGGTGAATGAGATGATAACAGGGATGGTGCTCCGGCGCCTTAAAAAATCAAGGGTCGTATGATATATTGATGAATGCATTTTCCTTACAATCTGCCACTACTCCTAGGAAAGCAATTAAAGGTATTGAAAGTGCATTACATGAAAATATAATTTGCTCTATGGGAGGCTTTTGGTTTTGGTGTTGGATCCTTTGAATGTAGTCTTGAGCTTAGTATTTATAGGGAGAGTCCTGGAGGGACAATAGAGGCTAAAAAAATCTGTATGGTGGAGTCTGATCGGGGCAAGTGGGTTGTCAAATCGGCATTTGGGATAGTAAAGCATGGTGGTGTGACCCCCATAAATCTCGGTAAATCTCGGTCACCGCCCTGATCTTGGGTTCCGCGCCCTTGGTCGTGGGAATGCATTTAATGCCCTGGTCTGGTGGTTGGTGATCTGACCTCAAGTTGTAAGAATACTTGTGAGAATGTTTGCGCCTAACCACTCTGATTCCTGTTACCAAATCCTGACTTCAGTCACTTCCCTCATGCATTAAATGCTTCTTGTGACCAATGGGTTTGCTGCGATAGTCAGAGGCATTACTTCATTAAATGGGGCGTGGGACCCTGAGGCCACGTAGCGATTTAACCATAGTATCTTCGGCCGTGTCTCTTACGACCTTCGGCCTCGGCATATAAAACCGCGGTTGCGAGGCCTAGAGGATTCTGCCTTCGCAACCTTTCTTTTGTTTTTAGGATGTTGGCGTCGCAAATCTCACGGCTTGGCGAGTCCTACTTTTGGATGGGGTGCGGCTTGTGCACGGGCGTGCCAGCACGGTCTATCGTGCGTCGAGGGTTTGATAGGTTTTTGGGTATGAAAAGTTTAAGTAATGCGCCTGTTTGACCTTTGGACTTCTAATCAAACGATTGTGGCCGAGAAAGGAACTGGTCTCGGCCGTCAGGTTCACGGCCTGAGCTACAAGGCCATTTAATGGTATAGGTGGTGGATTTTGGGCGGTGCTCCAGCGCGTAGCTCAAGGAGCGACAGTCGTATGATATGGGGTGAGTGAGGCGATAACAAGGATGATGCTCCGGCGCCTTGAGAAATCAAGGGTCGTATGATATATTGATGAATGGATGTCTCTTACAATCTACCACTACTCCTTGGAAAGCATGTAAAGATATTGAAAGTGCGTGACAGAAAAATAAGTTGCTCCGTGGGAGGCTTTTGGTTTTGGTATTGGACCATTTGAGCGTGGTCTTGAGCTTGGTATTTATAGTAGGGGTCCAGCAGGGACAATCGAGGCTTGACAAGACCTGCATGGTGGAGTCTGATCAGGGCAAGCATGGCTGGGTCTGATCAGCATTTGGGATCGTGAAGCATGGTGGTGTGACCCCCATAAATCTCGGCAAATCTCGGCCACCGCCCTGATCGAGGGCTCTGCACCTCTGGCCGTGGGAACGCATTAAATGCTCCTGAGTTAGTGGTTGGTGAAGAGACCGCTAGTTGTGAGAACATTTGCAAGAATGTTTGTACCTAACCACTCTGATTACCAAATCCTGACTTCAATCACTTTCCTTCTGCCCTCATGCATTAAATGCTTCATGCCCTAGTGGATTTGCAGTAATGGTCAGAGGCATTACTTCATTAAATGAGGCGTGGGACCCTGAGGCCATGTGATGATCTGGCCATAATATCTTCGGCCGTGCTTTGCATGGTCCTCGGCCTCAGCCTATGAGGCTATGGTCGAGAGGCCGAGAAAACCTTGCCTTTGCGTTTTTCCTTCGTTGTAAGGAAAAAGGGAACAACGAAACGTGGCCGTTTTTTAGTCCATGAGCAAATGCTACGGCCGAAAGGAGGCCTCCTTCGGCCAGAAAGGCCGTGATTTATTAGGCACAAACATAGGAAGGTAAAATACCTAACGAAACGTGGCCGTTTCAGTTCATGAGCAGGTGTCAGGGCCGAGAGGAAGTTCATTCAGTCAGTTTATGACCATGATTTATTAGGCACAAACATCAGGATGGTTGCTTGTAGGAGCTTGAGGGCCGGGAGGATAGTTAGGCGTGGCTCTGCTCTCATTTTCAGGCGCCCGATTATGTGGTATTTTTTAATATTAATTACAAAATTATTACATGTTTCTTACTCATGTTTATTTAATTTTTTATAATTCATTTCAATTTCAACTAATACGTTTATTTTTTTTTTTTTTATTTATAACTAAATAAAGCCTAAGTCAATAAGGGCAATAGGAATAAGAAGACTCTTCTCCACCATTCAGGTTTCAAGCCCTTCTCATATAGGATGGATGCACGACGGCGGGTAAGAATAAAATATTTTATATTCAATTCTTAATATGTCATTAATATTAATTTGTTTTTTTTGTACTAACATTTTTCTTCTCTTGTTCAATTCAGGGGGGGTCCAAATTCCCGGAGATCGACGTCTTTGTTGACGTTTATGTTCGACCTGAGAATGGGTTGGCCGAGTCCCTTCATGTAAGTATTATTTAATTATAATAATTATCTTACGCATTCAAGTTTCACGGTTATGATATGAATGTTTTAATTTATATTTTATATTATGTTAAACAGACGACGAAGGTGGAGAGTAGCCATGTTGGTTCTTCAGGAGTCCGCTCTCCCAACAGGATGCTGGGTTTTAGATCTTGACAGAGACGTAGGATCAGACTTTCGGGAGGAGACCGGGGACATATTGTCGAGGGATGGGGAATGGCCGGCAAAGGGACCTTAGACCCCGGTCATCGTCGCAGGGAAACAATCAGGTGACTGCTTTGACAGCAAAGGTGGCCGAGCTTCAAGGTCATATGTGTGTGATTCTGGAGTCCCTCGCGCGGTCCGGCTTTCCAGTCCCGCGGTTTGGCTTTCCAGTCCAGCAATTTGCTGCGTCGACCTCCAACCCCGTCCACCCCGCCGAACATGGCCACCAGACCTCTGCCCCTATGGACAATGTCCAGACCTCCGAGCCGCATCTGCCAGACGACACAACGTTGATTTTGGAACATTATTGGATTAGTTTTTTATTTTTTTAATTACATTTTAACAATTTCTCTTGTAATTACATTTATATTATTTTATAACATTTTGTTTTCTCTTCATTAAATTTTGTTAATGCAATTTTATTTTATTGCAAAAAAAAAAAAACCAAATATTTTTTTTACAGAATAAAAACCGTCAAATAACATTTTTAATTAGTATATTTTATTCTTACGCGACGAACCCTTTTCGTCTCGCGAAAACAAAATGCGTGACGAAGACGATTTCGTTGCGATGAATACAAAATCGTCACGCAAATGGTTGAGACACGAATAGCGCGACGGATAATATTCATCGCGCATTGCACTAGCAACGAACATGTGTTCGTCGCGCAAAGGTTTTTGAGACGAACGATTTCGTCCCTCAACCTTTTGTCCAACGAAGGTTAACCGTCACTCAGTTTTGCGCGACAAATGCAAAAAATTCGTCGCGCAAAGTCTTTCTTCATGGTCTTTGCGTGACGGATTGTGCGCGACGAATTTTCTGTCCCACTGAAATTTGTGCGACTAAAAGTATCTTTGCGTGACGAAATTATCTTCGTACCGCAAATCGTAAAACGTAGTAGTGGTAGTTTTTACGAGCATATAATATTAGGGGGACCACGGGGGTTACTCTACCAGCGGTTAAGTTCCTGTTCTTGTTTGCGGTTGAACGGGTAAGGCTACTCAGTTGGACTGAAGACCTAATCTTCGTCAACCACTTACGTATAATAAAATCCTATCGCTATTCTCTATCTATATATAATATATAAAAACTAATATTCAAATGGTGTAATGATGATAGCTAATAGAATTTGCCATTTATCTTCCAATTTTATCCTAATCTTCGTCAACCACTATAACAGTTGTTCCATTATAATTCATTCCTTTATCATGGAAGACAAAAGTAAATAATAAAATTAACAAGATGAGCACCGATGATAAACTAGAAATTAACAGATTAATACGTGCTCTTCTTCTTCCGTTTTTTTATTATTGATGAGCACCGATGGTGTATCCAAAGCCTAACTGGAAGTTCGTCAAATAATTGTATCGAAATTTAGGAAAAAACCCAAAAGAAACAAGCAGCTTATAAAAATACCCAAAATATTTTCAAAATGGCAAAAGAGCCCATCATCTTTAGCTTTAGAGACATGCAAGTCATATGTCCAACTGTTATTACTGCGCAACGTCAGTATCAGATATAGTGTTTTGTTTCTTTGTACATAGTTCAGAGTGCATGTTGTCTTCATGAATCGTTTGTTTATCAGTATGCATGTGAAGTTCATATGAAACTTCAGAGAGCTTGTATAAGATAGAGAGAAAGAGAGAGTATCAGATAGAGAAGAACTCTTCTTCTCGTCCTTAGCTTCTTCTTTTCTTTTCATCCTTAGCCATGGTAGTCGGTGTAATTTGTATATATAGTTTGTAACTCCGAAGAAAGAAGTACGACGACGAAAAAACACCAGAGAAGAATAAATATTTGTACTTCCTCCTTCTTCAATCAATAAAACTTCCTTTGTTCATATACTTTCTTATTTCTTTTCTGACCACTGTTAATACCGTCACTGTCAATATCTCCGACCATTGTTAATACCCGGTGATAACTGTAGTTCCAGCAACATAAGCAATTAAGTAAGTCTTTTACTCTTTTATTTTTGGTTTTCTTAGTAGACTTCTTGTCCAAAACAGGGAAACGCTGCTTATAATTATGTTATTATCTTTCTAAACTGACGATCAATATTGTGTTTGAGCACTTGGTCATGTTTGATATTTGCCATAACAATAATTGGATGTCTGTCAGGGAACCTCTGAGTTCAGAGGACCTCTGAGTTCTGCTCCATAGCCCTTTAGTTGGCGTCTTTGCAGTTCCATGTTCTAGTTCCATGTTCTAGGCATGGTGTCTAGTTGTTATTGTGGCCTTTAGAAAAGCTTGACCGAGACCCCGCTCGAAAATGGTATCAGAGCTTTAGTTTAGCACCTTAATAATATTGTTATACCAGTAAGTACCTTGAGGACAGAAGTCAGTCAACACAATTGATAAAAACCAACGTTTTATAACCTGTTAAAATTTTGTTACTAGAATTACCAGTTAAGAACTTAAACCCCTTGCATGTTTGGCCCTTGGTGGACACCTATTAGAATAAAAGAAAAAGGTAGACTTAGATAAATTTTATGATAGAATACCTTAATTTAGAAATCAGTGAACAACAAAAGAAAAAATTAACTCTAGATAATAATACATTAGTTTGTTATTTTCCACAAAAAGAACATAAACACCTTTTACATAGCAATAGTAATCCCTTAGAAAATAGTATTATTGACCTTTTGATTAGTCAAGTAGAAAGTGTAAAATTTGAACATAACAAAAATAATAGGATAATCCAACAGTTATTAGAGTATTTTCAGAAAAATTCCTTAAAAACAATTAGACAAAACTTAGACTATATAACATCCCAATTAGAAGATAATAATAGGAATATCCAAAGATTCCCTACCAAGAAAGAAATAAAAGAACTCATAGATCTTATAGATAGTAAACCAAAACAAATAGAACTCCAGTCATTAGAAATTATTGAACAGTTAAAATTAGAAGTGCAAAAAATACAGTTAGTACAAAAAACATTAACTGAACAAGTAGAAAAGTTACATAGTAAAATAGATAGACTTTTAGTTTGATGACATATTCTAAAATTAATAATAAATATATCAAAGCATTAGAAGAAGTTGGTCAACTAGATAAGGAACCAGTAGGTCTCACAGAATTTACAACATCTGTAGTAAGTAGTAATATCCCTATTAGACAAAATAATTTAATTATCCAATTAATTTTAAATTTAGCTGAAAAAGTAGATCAATTAGAAGAACAAATAACAGAAATTAATCAAGTAGTACACAATACCACTTCTACACTACCTAAAGACTTAGTTGATAAATTAGAAAACTTAACCTTAGGAAATAATCCTCACAGAAGAAAAAGTAGAATAAATCCATTTGATAATAGTAAATGGAACTCTTTAGAAGAAAAGGAAAAGAAATAGTTAGAACAGAAGATATATATACCCTAGTGAACAAGAAGCACAAGAATTTCTTAGAAAAGGCTTTGAAAAATCACAGAAAATAAATATAATTTATATCAATTAGGAAGATTTGAAAATAGGCATAGTATTGTAAGTAGCATCAGTCAACATGAAGTAAGTTGTATAGATAAAGAAGTAACTCTTAATTTACTTAGTAACACAGCAATAGAACACCTTAGAAAATCACACTATCAACAAATTCATATAGGAACAATTATGATAGGAATAGCCGGACTCACTAGAGCACAAGTAGGAACCAAAGCACTAGTATACATATATGATGACAGATGGGATAACCATCAGCAAGCAGCTATAGCTACAGCAGAAGTAGATCTTAGCACAAACTTAGCAGTCATAGGATGTATTCCTAATTATGTCATGAATATTAGAGAATTTAGTAAACATATAAAAATTAGCATAAGGACAAAAAATTATAATATGAAAGGTGAGTACAAAAATTTAAGTATTAGTCTTATGTATGTAGGAAAAATTTCAGATTGTTATAATTACAAATTTAATGTAGAATTTCAAAATTTAGTACAAACTTTTGGTAGTAAACATGTTAATATGATAGAGGCAAAACCAGTAGACAATAGTTTTTTAGAAAGAACAGAATGAATTTTACCTAATTTACAAGTAGCAAAAATTAAACAACCTGATAAGGCACAAATTTTTGAAAATCGTATAGGTGAAGCAGTAGTAAGATTTACTAATTATAAACAAATAAATGATATAGAAGACTTAGAAAGTGAATTAGAAGAAGAAATACATATGGCATTTGATAACTTAGAAATAAACATGATCGAGCATAATTTTGATAATATAGTTGATAAACTCATAGATGACATAGATAATTTAGATGAAGAAGAATATATAGAAAAATATAAAACTTATGATTTAGGATTACATAGATTATCAGATAATGAAATGAAAGATTTAATTTTAAATATAGGATTAGAAAATATTTTAGGAGAAAAAGAATACCAAAATATGTTAATTGAAGTAGAATGCATGCCAGTAGAAGATCAGTATAGTTCATCTGGACCATCTGTAACCCCTGCAAGTAGAACAGATCAACAAAATCTTAGGCAAACTAATGAACCATATAGAGAAAATAATGAAGAAACCGGTAGAAGTGCTTTTCAACAAGAAGCATTTGGAATAAGAAAAAATAGAATCCCTTATAAAGGAATTGAACAAATTAGTTTAGCAGGAAACATATTAAATTTAGACCATGTAGACCAACAAGATTGGGAAAAAACTATAGAAAGATGGGAAAAAGGATGTGTACATGCAGCATTAATGTTAGATTTTAGTAATAATAAAGATATGTTAGATTACTTTGAGCATATTTTAGATGGAATGGTTTTTGATTATTTTCAAGCATGGAAAACTAAAAATCCAATAGAACATCAAGCAGCAAAAGAAATGTTTAATATAGATGCTTTTGTTAAATGAATTAAATACGAGTTTTTAGATCATAATAGATTAGATGGTAGAAATGAACAAGAACAAATTAGAGCCATAAGAAATTTAGAACAACTACAAATTTGTGATTTGCAATACATTAGTGAATATACTTCAGACTTTTTCAAGTATTTAGGAAGAACAGGTAGAATTGATGATCTTAATTTGTTAGATACTTATATGACAAAAATTAAAGGCCCAATAGGAGAAAGAATTTGGAATGAATGGCAGAAACACCCTAGGAAATTAGATGTATCAATAGGCGCAAGAATACAACATGTATATGATATATTACGATCAGAATGTAGTCAAATAAAAGCAAAAAGACAAATTAGAAAACAGTTTTACATGAGTTGTAAAATATAGATTTACCTAAACAGTATGGATGTCATAGGAAATTTAGGCAGAAGAAGCCATATAGAAAAAGCTATAGAAAATATAAACCTTATAAACAACAAAATAAAAACTTTAGAATACAACCTTCCAAAACTTTTAGAAGAAGAAAATATATCCCTAGACAATTTAGGAAAAGAACAAATAAACCATGGATTAGAAAATATAAAGTACCTAATAAAAGTACATGTAAATGTTATCTTTGTGGTGAAGTAGGACATATTAGACCTAAGTGTCCCAAATTAGGAAAACAACCTAGAGAAAAATTACAATTAATTGAGCAGTTTCAATTAGAAGATGATGAAGACTTAGAATCAATCTATAGTATAGATGATAATTTAAGTGATAATGAAAGTATTTATAGTGTTAATGCCTTAGACTCAGAATCAGAATTAGATTACTCTAGTAATTCCGATAGTGAATTAGATGAACATATGTGTATGTTTGAAGAACAAACAGAGCATGAAGAATTTAAATATGTTAATTTAGGATGACCCCAAGAATGTAATCAATGTAAGAAAGTAGTGGTAGAAAAATATTACACTAAGACAATAGTTTATTGTAAACCTTGTTTTAATAATAGATCAATAGAAATAAATACAGTTGAAGTAAATAACAATACCCAAAAGAACAATTGCCCTAGTATAGAAAAACAAAAGACTAGTTCATTAATAACAATTAATTGTGAGTTAGAATTGTCAAAAGAAAATAAAATTCAAACAACAGCTATGATAGATACAGGAAGCACAAAAAATGTAATAAAAGAAGAGTTAGTACCAGAACAATTTAGGCAGAAATTAGCTAGACCAGTAAGAATCATACAGTTTGATACAAGACCTGTATACTTAACACATTGTATTAATAATATACCAATTAGGATAGAAAGACAGCAGTTTAATTTACCCTTAACCTTTATATCCCCAGTAGGATCATATCCTTTTATCTTAGGATTAAATTTCTTAAAAAGTTTACAAGGAGGATTTTTATATACACCTCCAGACATTACATTTTTTAAAAAAGGTATAACCACAACTGATCAAAGTAATATATTAGAGTCTTACAATAGTATTAACATAGAAGAACAAAATTTTAAATATAACATGGAAGAATTAGAAGAATTAAGTGAAGAAAAAATAGATGAACAAAATAATCTAGAATATGACGATATAATATTTGATCATGAGTATCCACTTATAGGAAACTTAGAACCTTCAGAAATAATGCAAATAGATAGACCAAAAAATTTAGAAGAATTGTTACAATTAGCAAACTAGAATTATAGGAGAAGATCCCCAATTACATTGGAATAAGAATAAGATATTAGCAAAATTAGACATTATCAATCCAGACTTAACAATTAAAACAGCAGATATGCCTTGTAACTTGTTAGATAAGCAAGAATTTGAACAACAGATAAAAGAACTTTTAAACTTAAAAGTAATTAGACCTTCAAAGTCTAGGCATAGATCAGCAGCTTTTGTAGTTAGAAAACATTCAGAACTTAAGAGAGGTAAAGCTAGAATAGTGTATAATTATAGGAGATTAAATGATAATACTTATGAAGATAGTTATAAATTACCAAATAAAGATGAGCTTATGAATAAAATTCAAGAAAGTAAATACTTTAGTAAGTTTGATTGTAAATCAGGATTTTGGCAAATTAGATTAGCAGAAGAATCAATCCATTGGACAGCATTTACCTGTCCAGAAGGACATTTTGAATGGCTTGTAATGCCATTTGGATTAAAAAATGCACCATCGATCTTTCAAAGAAAGATGGATCAAATATTTAAGAAGTATGATAAATTTTGTAGTGTATATGTAGATGATATATTAGTTCATAGTAAAAATAAAAATGAACATAGAAAACACTTAGAAATAATTCTGAAAGAATTTATTGATAATGGTATAGTTATAAGTAGAAATAAAGTAGAACTTGAAAAACAAGATATAGAATTTTTAGGTATGTATATTAAGTCAGGAACCATACAATTACAGGAGCACATAACTAAAAAAGTGTTAGAATTTCCAGATAAGTTAGAGATAAAAAACAATTACAAGCATTTTTAGGTTTATTAAATTATGCTAGAAGTTTTATCCCTGATTTAGGAAGGAAAATTGCAGCTTTACATAGTAAAACTAGTAAAACAGGACAAAAATATTTTAATAGTGAAGATATTAAGTTAGTTCAAAGTATAAAACAAGATATAACCCAACTTAAACCGTTAGCATTACCATTAGATAATAATTACAAAATAGTTGCAACAGATGCATCATCAATAGGATGGGCAGGAATTTTATATCAAAAGAAACATAAAGAAGAACCAAAATCAGAAGAAAAAGTTTGTAGATATGCATCTGGAAAATTTAATGATGTACAGGCTAGACTTCCAGCCACTGACTTAGAAATTTTAGGAGTCATTAATTCTCTTGAAGCATTTTCATTGTTTTTACATAATGAAATATTTACTATTAGAACAGATTGTCAAAATATTGTTTCTCATTATAATAAAATTACTACTAATAAACAAGCAGCCCGAAGATGGGTGAATTTTGTTGATTCTATTACAGGAAACGGATTTAGACCAATATTTGAGCATATTAAAGGTATGGATAATACGTTAGCAGATATCTTATCTCGCATTATTCATTCATAACAGTATGCAATATTTTGGACCATCATCATCTGGCAGCAAAAATAATGGTACACCATCACTAGGTGGTAATCCATTAAGCATAAGTAATCAAGCACGATCAGTAGCAAATACTTATTTTTATAATGGAATTTCTGTACAAGAAATTAGAAATCCTGCTTTAAGGTATCGTACTCAAGCATCATTAGCAGAAAAACAAAAAGTTCTTTTAGATAACTTTTGGAATATTAGAACAAATACTGAAAGCATGAGAAAAGGGCATGAAAGACTTATTAGAGCCCTTGAGCAAGAATTTGTAGCTTATAATTATGATTATAGAATAGCAAAACAACAACTTGCTTTGTTGCAGGAAAAGTATTTGGAGCAAAAGAAGGAATACGATTGCTTAGTAAAGCATTTTAGAGTTCTTAATATAAGATGTCAAAATCTACAAGAGGCTAATAAGCCCACCTTAATGGAGCATAATCTAAAAGAAAAAGAGGCTAATAAGCCCAACTCACTTGAGCATAATAGTGAATTTTCTCTTGAGCAAAAATCTAAAAGTCCCTATTTTCTTCAAACTCTAGCTAGAGAAAGGTATAAGTTTTTACCAGTAGATGTTAAGAGTCACATAATTGAATTAGAATATGAGCAAAATACATCTCTTCAACTGTACATTCAATCTTTTCTTTTCAATTTAAAAAGTAATCCACATCCTGGCATCACCATTATTACCAAAAACTGTTCCCATTACACTATTTACTTAGCGAGGATTAACATGATTGAATATAGAGAATTGCATTTAGAGCATAAACAAAAACTAATCATAGTTACTCCAGCATTTTTAGCAAAATTTGGTTATCTAGATCAACTTTATGTTGAAAGTAGTAAGCATTTAGATTCATTCCCCAAAAAATTTAGAGAAGTTATAAGTTTTTATCTGCCTCTCTGGAAAAATGTAAAATTAGATTTCACTAGTATACCCCCAGAGTGGTTTACAGATAGCATTTACCCAGATTTAGCACAACATAGGATTATTATTTCTTTTGATGAATTACTTAGTCCGGGAGAATCAGCACAAACAGGAATGCCTACCAAGCAAGACATTCAACAATACAGAGGAGCAATAATAGTCGAGCAACAGTTATTTAATGATGATCGTCTGACCCTCCTGTACCAGTCTAAATTTATCAAGGTGTATTCAGAATCCACAACCAGGAGACCAGATGATACATATGAATACAGGATCAGCACTACAGGAGCAAAAGTATTTGACGAAATATATAATCAGATAACAGAGCAGATTGCAGCAGAAGATAATGACAACTCATACTGGAATAGTTTAGGAGAAGAAGAGCTACACAACATAGATAACATGATGGATGCATGAAGACCACGTGAAGAATCCATCCAGCAGAACAGCCGCCAAATTTCTTGGCTCCATACGGCCAGTACAAAGCAACATATGAAATGAAGAAACATTTTGGTTTCATCCGGCTAGTAGAAGCAGAAGGATTCCCTAGGAAATCTAGAAAAGAATAAGGGCATTATGGTCCAACCACTTTAATTTTGTCCTTCTTTATAAATACTGTACCCATTTTGGGTTTATTTATAAGTCTCCCATAATTGTATTGGTTTTGTATCAGAACCCTATAATATTCCAAATTTTCAAGTTCTGCAGGAATATTGGATTGGCTTTGCCTTTGAGGCCAGGGTACGTACGTAGCAATTGAATAATAGGAACCGATGCGGTTGAGGAAAGGGTCAAAGGGAGAAGGATACCTTTCTCGAAGCTCACGTCCACCTTACTGCTTAAGTTGACTGAATTTTTTATTTTTCCTCTTTCAAGACAAAGATGAGGGAAACAATCCCTAGTGTTGGTTTTAAGAATGAATTTAGGTTTAGGGTTTAGGGCTTGAAATATTTGTTAAATCAAGCATCGCATTGGATTAAAATTCTCCTAATTTTCTTTATAAGATTCAATTCGTGCATCATAATAAGGTATATTTGAGTTATTTTGTTATAAAGTATTAATAAAATGATAAAGTAAACCATTAGAAGAGTAAAAGCCAACATGTTTGTAAAACAAGAAGAATAGACTGTTTATAGCATGTGTTACTTTTTATTAGTTCCAGCCTTCATTTCCACCTAAGAATAAACTGTTTGGTTGGAAAAAATTGTGCTTCCATTTTAATAGTTACTTTTTATTGTTTAGATCATGGGTTAAGGATATGTTTTTGTGTAATTGAGTGAAACGATGTTAATACAATGTTTGTCATCATGTCTCCGGAGGAAGGCGGCAATATATGCAATGTACCAAACTTTGAGTCTCATTTTTCCACATACAATTGTCAAGGATGAGCACAAATCTCACCGCATGCCATTAAATTTATATTGTCTTTATTAACATCATGAAATTTGGAAGTCAAGCGTAAGCAATACGGATTGCAGCTTCCATGTCTGGCCCTACTCACCCACTATCTAGGCTTCAATTGTCTTATATATCCACCACAAGTTAATTAACTATAAGATGAGGCCAGACGATTATATTTTGAAGTGTATGAAAGTGGATTTGAGACGTAAGGGCTTGTAGCTCAAGTCATTAAGAGTATTTATTATGTACTCGAAATTTTAAATTCGATTAATTCTCCGTCCCCATTATTGCTTGTATAAAAGGAAAAGTGGATTTGAGGCCATTGAAACACTATTGGGTTTAGCTATGATTAAACAAGGCAACCCTCATGAAATATAATGCAAATTATGCACAAAAAATGCATTAGAGAAACATGGAAAAGATTAGCAAACACTTGACCAAGGGACTATTCTTAGTCGTTGCAGGCCACTCTCTGATGTCTATAAATTAAAGAGCAAGAGGCAACATGGAGAGGCACACTTGCAATACTTCTTAGAATAATATCTATCTTTTCCTTATTATCATGGCTAAATCCAATTCATCTAGAGGCCCTTCAATGATTTCGATAGTATTTCTACTTGGGCTGCTGATGGCTAGCTTTGAAACAACAGGTATATATCTCTCGCACAAATGCACCCACACCCACCCACACACAAGTACACCTGTAGGTATGCATGCCTGATGCACGCACATGTAGACATGTGTTGAGGCCCAAAAATCCAGGGTTGGGCCCAAATAAATTCCTGGCCTAGTGCGACACCTTATTAAGAAAAGACTTAGTTCGGAGCATGCAAATTCGTCATTCACGCTTGCACGAGCCATGACCACGTGTCATGCCAAATAAATATGCAATCTCTCATGCTAAGAGTTGAAATAAGCACTGGCTTTATGAGCCCAAGCTAATTATCCCGTCAAACGTCATATCCCTCTTGAAAGCAACAAAATTCAAGCACACCAAGCGACATGCAATGCCAAGGGAAAAATCATTATTATTACACCTAGCCATGCTACAAGCTTAAATGGGCCCAAGCCACGCAAAATGCCCGGGGCTTGCTTGAGTGGATTGTGGTATGGATGGTAACGAGCTTTCATGAGGCCCATTGATGAGCTAAGAAATAGAAGTTTTGGGCTGCTTGGGAGCCCCAAAACTTAAGCCCATTTCTTGAGCCCAAACACATGGGTTAGCATGAGAGAGGGGAGAAAATGATCCAATGCCTTAGGAGGATATCTAGTAGTCTACCATAACACTTAGACAAAGCCAGCATCAATAAAATGCCCAAAATTAAAAGGTTGTTTCCAGCAACTTGACGAAAACCCATTAGGCATTGGAAATAATATGTTAATAAACCAATATTGTACGCACAAGCCCAGCCCAGCAATTCCAAGATGGTCAACGAAGAGCCATGGCAAGGACCAAAGGAAATCCATGAAGGAAGGATGAATACCCATTGGACAAAAGACTCTACCTATTTTTCTTTCCTCTGTTAGCTCCCGTAGGAAAACCAGGAAGAAAGTGAGAGACGCTTCACCCCTATGGAGAAGATCAGCTGTGCCAAAACCTTGGAACCACAAAGAGCTCCTTACCTAAGCACCTTGGATAGGAAAATTTCATCGAATAGGATTGAATGGAAAGAAGCAAAGAAAAAGGAAGAAGGAGGTTATACAAAATTAGGGATTCTTTGTGCCTATAAAAGGGACCTTCTTCTACCCAACAAAATCACCATCGAAGGCCTAACCAAGCTTTGTCAAGCAATTGAGAATTTACTCAAGCCACCCAATCTTCTTCCTTGTTTGTTTTCTCCTTTCTCTAAGAAAGAAATCTCCCTAATCTTCCTCTGTTCCATTTTAACCCTTTGTTCTTTGTAAGAAACTCACGCTTCTCTCTCTCTCTAATTGCTAAACTTGTGAAAGCTTAGCTCCCATGCCACAAGCTACTCAAGCTAAGCCACTCATCAACTTATTATGTCTACTTGGCTATTGGTGTAAAGAACCTGAGAGTGTTTTTCTAGAGTCGCATCAAGCTCTTCAAAAACTCTTTTGGGAGCTTGGTTTCTGAACTCAGATACTTGGGGAATCTTGGTTCGTTTTCCTTACGGCAGCCCAAGCCCATTCGTCAGGCTGCTGGAACAAAAAGACCCCTACAACATGTATGCCTTATGTGTGTATATGTGTGTGTGCTCGTCTATGAATCGAGAGCTTCTCCAATAAGGATTTGTGTTAAGAACTAGTTGAGGAATTTTAATCTCAGCCATCATTTAGATATGTTAGTGAGTTACATATTTTTGTTCATATGTACTATACATGCGATTCAATGGGTGAGATTAGAAGTCCACAACCTATGCTCAGCATAAAATCTTTAATTAATGGAGCTAAACGCAAAGAACTTTACATTGGCTGAAACAATTCATACATTTTTTCTGCAACTGTTTAAAATGATCCACATAGAAAATCGATCAAATTGGATATCCTTTGGCAATTTGAATATATTAATGATCATTTTAGTGACAAATTATATTGTATAAATATAGTGACAAATTATATTTTATTAATGATGAGTCGATTTTATATTATATGTTTAACTGTTGTAAATGCATGAGTTAGTGGATGACCACCATACCTATTAGCATTCACCCTTTTTAATTCTATGTAACCTATACACTAAATACCGTAGTTATGGGCTTGTAACTTATGAGTTGTTAATGTCTTCTTACCATTGTAAGCCTATAAATAAAAGGTCTTATCAAGATGAGAGATACAAGTTGATTGAACAATTTCTATTGTCTTTCTCTAATTTCCAATTCTCTCTACAATTTTCCCTTAGTTATATAACACGTTATCAGCACGACATTGCTCTTGGTATGTTTTCTTTCTCTGAATTTTCTTGGTATGATCTTAATTATTATAATGAGTTTGTATTTTACAAAAAATCAGGGCCCGAAGTTCCTCAATCCTCATCATATAATTTGATTAGGACCTAGAGTCCTTTTTATTGGATCAAAACCTGAAGTTCTTTGATTCTAAATAATTAAGGGGTGAAGTTCCGTGAATTTAAAGAGCACATAAGGACATGAAACTCCTTGATTTTGTATTAATCAAAATCAGAATTCTATGAGGCCTACGTATGTCAAGAACCCGAACCAGAAGTTTCGAGTGCATATACATCAATTTGAATATGAAGTTCAAAGCACAACTATTAATTCAATTTATTTAGATCTATGCATTCAAACCTGAAGTTTCGAATATATGTTGATATGAACTTAAAGTTCATAGTTTTTCACGGATCTTAATACTAAATATGAACCTGAAGTTCATTATTTATTTGTGCCAATATGAACCTGAATTGGTTGGAAATCCAATTCTTAAACTTGTTTTATCTACATATTGAATCCACATTAATATTAGATTATCTTGGAATTTCATAGTCTTTAATTTATTTATTTTATTCTTTGTTTATACCACTTTACTTATTTTATTTTGGGTTATTAGTTAATTTCGCTTTCCAATGGTAATATAATATGCTATATAACCTATACATATATATAGTTAGTTCATGGGTTTGGCTTATAACTTTATGTATACATGCCATGATATTTATTGTTTTACTATATGTATATATACCTCTATATTTGTATATATATAACTGAAATCATAATTGCTAGAAGCAATCAATGCCCATTTATTATAAATGGTTCACATTTATACGAAAATATAATATTTGTTCCCCTCTATACTATGTGTATTATGATGGAGCTGGAAAAAAAAAGGGTGGGGAATTAAGACCCGAAGATCTTGATCCTCAATATATTTAATGAAGGACTTGAAGATCCTAAATTCTATACATGTGAAGGAATGAGCCAGAAGCCACAATTTTTATACATCTAAAAAGGGCCAGAAAATCCTTTTATATATGTGTATGTACATATATAATTTCACAGTTCACAAAGTGAAAAGGTTATTAAATGTTAATGTGAACCACGTTTATCAATACCAAATATTAGTTGGTTCTCTCACAGTTATGGTTTATAAATTTGAAGACACTCATAAGCTGTGTAGTCTCGTTTGAGTTATAAATCCCACTATACAGTAATGTGTTCAATTTATCGTGAACAACTTTAGCACCATGTACCTGAATGAAAAAGGGATTTTGTTAATTCAGATATTGGAACCTGAAGTCCATATCATAATTCAGGTTTAAATATTGAACAAATGTGATCATTATAGAACCAAAAGTTCTAAGTGATATGAGAAAGTTATTGGTGCATACTATATTATATTTACAGTTAATTAAGGTTTACATATTCCTAAATTCATTTTCTATTAATTGGGACCAGAAGATCTCCCATATCAATACTTGTAAAATAACTATTTGTGGACTTGAAGTTCCTCATTTTTCTTAAAAGGCATAAAAGACTAGAAGTTCTTCAATCACTTTTATTGAAACCAGAAGTTTCAACTATTTATTTTACGGTAATTTAATTTTTGTCCTACTTTTGTTGTTGTATTTTATTTTTGTCAATATTTTATATGTAAGGCCCAGTTCTTAAAAGGCAATTCTTATAATATAAATATTTGTGGACTTGAAGTTCCCCAATTCTTAAAAGACAAATGAAGACCTGAAGCTCTTTGATTCTTTTTTCTTTGGAACCAGAAGTTTCAACACTTTATTTTAGTGTAATATTTTATTTTATTTTTGTTGTATTTCACTTTTACTTGGTTCTTTTCTTTGGTTTCATTTTTTTTTATTTTATGCAAGGACCTAAAGTCCCTAAATTATTCTTATATAATTAAATAAAGACCCGAAGTCTCTTAGTTCTCAATCCATATAATATCTATATAAGGACCTGAAGTTCCTCATATGACCCAAAGTTCAAATACCTTAAAACCTGAAGTTCAAATATCTTAGAACCCGAAGTTCTTATTATGTCTAATCCAAACTGTAAGTTTCGGCCGCATGTGCATTAAATTAAAAAGAAGGAAATTCTAGAACCTGAAGTTCTAATTGTGTCAACCTTCAAACTGTTATTTCAACAAGTGCATATGTATTATGATTTTGGGTTGAAAACTACACATCATGTTAAGAACTTGAAGTTTCAACATTGTTTGGACTTCAGATTTTCTAATTTATTATTATTATTATTATCGTTTTATTTTATTACCTTGAAAAATATCATATTAATACAAATTTGGACCTGAAGTTCAAAACCAAATATCCTTTTTAAATTTGATATATGTATTCGAACCTGAAGTTCCAAATATATGTAAATATATATCCAAAGTTCATCATTTTTATTGAGATTAATATTAATATGAACCTGAAGTTCATACCTTATCAAGAACCTGCAGTTCATACATTGTCAATAACCTGTAGTTCTGGCATAACATATATGATATTTTAATTTGAACCTGAAGTTCAGAATCAAATTGTTTTGAAAAATTATATCTTTATCATGTTTTTCACAATGGAATCAAAACCAAATTCTAATTGGAACTTTCGAGTTCCTTGGTTCTTAATTTTAATTATTTTTATGTGTAATTTGAACCAGTAGTTCAAAGCACAAAATGAGAAGATAAGACCATTCTGGAAGAATGGCATGTAAGCAATCGTTTCATAAGAACGATATGTTTTATGTACAAAAGAGTGTTCCAGAAGAACGACTTGCATTATGTACAAAATATCATTTTAGAAGAATGACTTGGATTACATACAAAGGGCCATTCTAGAGGAAAGGCTTGAATCATCCTGATATGTATCTATTTCTAAATGATTAAATACAGTGCAAATTCTGAAGATTGCAAGTTGAATACATTGATAATACACTGCATAAATTAAAGTCCCAGAAGGACGACCCATTAACATGTCAATATTAATATGATGCACACCGAATGCATTAAGGATCTTGAAGGACAATACTTATGACATGAATTAAGGTCCCCGAAGGACAATACTTATGACATTCTTGGTATTATTTTGATGAGACCAAAATTCCCGTCGTTAGGGGGAGATTTAGTTGTTCCTGAAAGAACAAATAACGTCGTGAATGATTATGAAATGTATTTATTATTGTCTCATCAAACAAATTGGTATAAAAAAAAAAATAAATGCCAGAAGTATATTCAAACACAAAAAGGATTGTAAGTCAAAAGACAAGAAGCATATACAGACACAAAGTAAGTGACTACTAATAGCCAATTTGTTGCATACCTGAAGCATGACAGATTTATAGATTGCAAAAACTGAACTCCCCATAAAAGCTGTTGGATGCCTGAAGCACGACAGATCTATAGGTTCAAAAGACTTAACTCCTCAGAAGATGAGATTAATTGCAAAGTTTAAGCCCTATTCAAAATAACGCTCTAGAAGAGGTTATGATCCACATTCTATAAATTATACATCTTAGAAGAGATATTTGTCCATGAAGTGATAATGAAAGCCTCTGAAGTGGCACTGGTACCAGAAAATAATGAAAGCAATGAGATGCTTTAAATTATCATGCTGCATGCACGTTAGAATCGTGGGATATGAATTGATAATATATTGGTTTGTAGTAACATACTAAAGTTATCAAGGGCTATACATGATGATATTGCACCACTTGTTATAATTGTCGACAAATTAAATAAAGATTGGCCAACTGAAGAGGCAATCCTGTAAAGTTGGATATTCCAGAAAAAGTGCAATGATTGAACCTATAGTTTAACACCAAAAGGATATAAAATGTATATGTTACAGATTGTTGTTTGAGATGAATGAATAAATCACTTGATGATATGGCACAACATTTCCCAGTAAAGAACGGGATTACGATGGTAAACATATGCAGCTATGTTATGCATATTTTGGAAAATTCATGTGTATAAAAATTCTGAAGGATTCAGAATGCCTGAAGCAAATGATTAAAATATGATGGCTTGTAATGATCCTTGTGTGGATTAAGTATTGTGGAAGAATATGGTATAATTGTCTTAATGAAATCTATTATAAAAGGGATATATAAATAATTGGAAATGGTTTACCATCATTGCAGTATATATATGAAGAATTTTGTTAGAACTCTTGAAGAGCTTACAAAGGATTCCCTGATTTAAAAAATGGAATTGGAGATGAAAAATCTAAAAGATTATGAAGTTAAGCATATCGCCAGAAGCGATCTTTTGAAGATAATACGGAAATAAATTCTAAGAGATGTAAAATGCCATACATTATATAAATTATTGAAAGTAAATCTCTAAAGAAGTTAAGGAGCCAACTCAATGTCTATACTCATTTTCATGAAATGAAAATGATCTAATTAATTGCCTCAGTGAGGGTATTGACTGGTGGTTTAATTCGAATTCAAGTTCAAATCGTTGCAAAATATTCAAATTTTTAAAGAAGTTATCAGAATATTTAGGTCTCTTGAAGAGCCTATGACATGCTAGCATAGTATACAAACTTTATATGAATAGCTTATTACATCATGCAATTTTATACTTGTGTCCTCGTAATGGTAATATATAAGTTGCTTATATTATTATTGATGATATTATAAAATATGATGTTATTTTAAGAATTGTTAATGTAAAAGATTTGTGAAATAGTCTAGATACTTTGGTAGTTACTTTAACCTCAACAGGGATTCAAAGGAGTGACAAGCATACATCCTCCAATGATGATATTGAAGAAATTTTTATACAAGCATTACGAAGCTCACTCCGTAGGAGGAAATTGAGATATCAATATCAATTTGTGTTGCATCTTCGAATAATTCAAGTTTGTCATCATCAGGGGGAGTAATTCATCAAGGAGAGCATTACATGCGCGCTGTACTCTTTTCCTTCGACTAGGGTTTTGTCCCATTGGGTTTTTCCTAGCAAGGTTTTAATGAGGCAGCATAAGCGCGTCCAACACCATATCAATGATTCATAAGAATGTTGCACTCTTTTTCCCTTTGCTTAGGTTTTGTCCACGGGTTACCGAGCAAGGTTTTTAATGAGGCAACTATGTCATTGTATGGTGGACATCCAAGGGGGAGTGTTGTAAATGCATGAGTTGGTGGATGACCACCATACCTATTAGCATTCACCCTTTTTCATTCTATGTAACCTATACACTAAATACCGTAGTTATGGGCTTCTAACTTATGAGTTTGTTAATGTCTTCTTACCATTGTAGCCTATAAATAAGAGGTCTATCAAGATGAGAGATACAAGTTGATTGAACAATTTCTATTGTCTTTATCTAATTTCCAATTCTCTCTACAATTTTCCCTTAGTTATATAACACCTCATTCTTAGTATATTTTGGTTAATATTTTGGAAGAATTTTGATACTTTGAATTATATTTCCAATATAGGACTTTCGACTTCCTCTGGAGCAAAACATAATCAAATGGACGAATTTTGGAGTATTCCAATTGGAGGACGTACGTGAGTCACTTATCTTGATCATATCAAAATATCATACTTTTCCACAAGCGATGATTTCCTGGCGAATAAATGAAGGAGCGATGTGCAGTGCTGGAATAGTGACGTTTTGGGTTGTATTGCGTTTTTGGAGCCCAAGATGACCTCGGATGGGTTCGTGGCCTTCTGGAGAAGTGTTCGGAATATTTTTATCTTTAAAACGAGTTATCTGGGCCAGATTTGGAGGAGATTTGAGACCAAAACGTGGCTGGGCAGATTGTGGGCAGATTCTCCTAATCCAATTTGGACTTCATTTCTAGTCTTATTTTTATTTTAACTTAGTTTCCTTGTGGGGATTGGGTAGCTAGGTTTTAGGAGGTATTTAGCTCCTTTTCACAGCAATTTAGAGGACTCCCTTTTTACTTTCTTTTTGGCTTTTGGAGCAATTGCTAGGGTTTTGGATTTTCGCGACTTTCAGGTGTTCTCATTCTTATTTTTCTTAATGATATTTTCTTGGATTCAATTATGAGTATGCGTAACTAAATCTCTTTTGCTAGGGTGAAGCCTTGAGCTTAGCATGAATATGTGATTTTTATTTAATTGCTTATGATTGAGTGCATGCATGCTTTGAATTGTTAATCACTGTTTTAAACTATCTGATTCTCTTGATGCTGATCACCATTAGGACCTTTAGAAAAGTAATTAGATACAATTTTGGTCGGAAGGTTCCCTGAAATTGATGCTAGCTTCTTGTGGTTAATAATTGTAAGTTCACTTAAGGCGAACATCACGCTCTTAAGGGTTGCATGGTTTTTCAAAGGGTTTTCACAAAACTTAATGAGTCTTTCATGTTCAGATTTGATCCGAACGTCCGGACGGGTTGCATGTTAGATATACGTTCTATGTTGGAGGTTCCAAGTAGAATATAAAAGGAAAACCTAACCTTCAAAGTGGCATGTGCAAATCATAAGTAATTGGTAAAAATTCATAGGATTGCTAGGTGATGGTGGAACCCTAGTGCTTTTATAAATTGATATTCAAAACTTTTTCCTTCATCGTATTTGTTTTTGTTTAATATTTGTTTTTAGAATCAACCAACTTCATATTCATCTTTCTCTACTTTAATTTTAGGTAGTTAATTAGAAATTGTTTTCACATAAATTGCTAAATAGTGCTTGTGGAAAACGACCTTGCATGAGCATCTATACTACAATAGCCTTGTATTCTTGCAAGTATTTTACGTGGTTTTAACCCTGTTTGCGCAGGTACTAAAATCCTATCAATTAACGATCATTTTGGTGTATGTTATGGAATGCTTGGAGATCGTTTACCACCCCATCAGAAGGTATTGCTCTTTACAAGCAAAATAACATCGGAAGAATGCGACTGTATGATCCAAACCAGGCTGCCCTAGCAGCCCTTAGAGGCTCTAATATTGAGCTCGTGCGCTAGCGTTCCAAATTACAACCTTCAACGCCTTGCCTCAAGCCAAGCCAATGCAAATACTTGGGTCCAAAACAATGTGAGAAACTATGGCAATGTAAGATTCAAATACATTGCGGTAGGAAATGAAGTCAAGCCTCAGACTCCTTTGCACAATTTCTTGTCCCAGCCATGCAAAACATTCAGAACGCAATTTCTAGTGCTGGTTTGGGAATTAAAGTCTCCACTGCCGTAGACACTAGAGTGCTTGGAAAGTCCTTTCCTCCATCAAACGGAGAGTTCAAGTCTGAATATGGAGCAATTTTGAACCCCATCATCCACTTGCTAGTGAACAACAGATTGCCGTTGCTGGTTAATTTGTACCCTTATTTCAGCTACAGCAGCAACACTCGCGACATTCATCTAGATTATGCTCTTTTCACAGCCCCATCAGTTGTGGTACAAGATGGCCAACGTGGCTATCTTAATCTTTTCAATGCCATTTTGGATGCTGGTTATGCCGCTCTTGAGAAGGCGGGCGAAGGGTCTTTGGAAATTGTCATATCCGAAAGTGGTTGGCCATCAGCTGGTGGAACGGCAACAACAATTGATAATGCAAGGACTTGTAACGCAAATCTGATTCAACATGTGAACGGAGGGACTCCAAGGAAGCCCGGAAGGGCCATAGAAACCTACATCTTTGCCATGTTTGATGAGAACAGAAAGAACCCTGAGTTGGAGAAACATTGGGGTCTGTTTTCACCAAGCAAACAGCCGAAATACCCAATCATTTCAACTAAGTAGCTAGGCAAGTGTAGTTGTGGTTAGCAATCTAACCACCAATAAAACTGCAATAAATAGGCTGTCATGTAACACGTCACATGTACCCAAATAATGCTCATAGAGCAAATAATCTTATAAAATTACCGTAACTTAAAATATTATGTCTTTTCTTGGCAATATTGATGCATTACAAAAGCCATTATAATCTCATTATGTTAAGAGTCTGTTAAAAATAAATTGCAGATATAAGCTTAGTCAAGTTGGATTAGGGGATGTTTGGTGGGTATAAGGACAAAGGCGTGGTGGGTCTACCTTAGCTGTTTTGGGATTGCCGTACGCGGCACGTAACGCGAGTCAGTTCTGTGATAGAAGGTCATCTAGGGTTGGAGGAAACAACATAACTGCGTATCCCATCGATTGTTGGCAGGGAGAGGGGGATGGAGGAACTGGAAATCAGGTTTGGGGCGAATCTGCTACTCTCTGACAAGGAGCGTCAGGGGGTAGTGATTGGGGAAGATGAGATAGCTAATATGATGTTGGGCTCTAGGTTTACACTTATGGCACGCGTTCTTACCACCAGAGCAGTACATCGGGCGGGTTTTGTGGAGACCTTCAAGCGATTGTGGAAGGGCACGGAGGAAGTTTCGATTAAGGAGATGGATGATAACCGGTTCCTGGTTCGTTTTACCAACCAACGTGACATGCATAGAGTTTTGGACATGGTGATAAGGTCATAAATTCACACATTTGCATGCCTTCTTTGCTTAGTAATTCTGTTTAGTTTCTCTTTATGTTGAGTCTGTTACTTATGTTTGTGTGTTTTGTAGGTTAGGACAGCAAGGGGATCACACTTGGTACAATTCATGCATGTTAAGGGCTGATTGGCACAAAAGGAATATGAGCTTAATGACAGAACCAATTTGGGCCACACTCCTTGTCAGTCCAATTTCGTAGGTCTTCTTACAGGCCTAATTTCAGCAACCTGGACTACTTGGATGAAGAGACATCCTTCACAGAAAATGTTCCAATGGGTGTCTAGTATATCATCACCAAATTTCGGCCCAATTGAAGATATATAGAGTCCTTAGCCCTTCAAACACTGGATCATGCTCAGAAGTATGGGCAGCTGCCAGCTGTAGAGCCATGTGCTCTTAGCAGCCACATGGGAGACAAGCTAGCATGTAAACTCAGAAGTATAGGCACCTGCCATTCCTAGAGCCTTGTGTTACATAGAAAGACAGCAACACATGATAGACAAGGCAGCATGGGAATAATATGGGCAGTTCAGACCATTGGGAGCAGCTAGGAATGGGTGTGCTGCACCAGCCAAAGGGGAGCTCAAATTTCACTCTATAAATAGAGAGCTGCACATTCATTCATGGATTCATTCACTTCAGCCATTACTCACACACACATTCAGATTCCATCATCCACCCCAAAGAGAGAAGAGAGCAAGTTGCAAAGGAGGGAGAGCTTGGAGCTGTCCTGGGAACTACATTGCTGCCAGCTAGCTAGTATCTTTTATCTATGTATCTTTTATCCCATCTTTTATCTATGTATCTTTTATCCCATCTTTTATCCCATCATATCTTTTATCTATGTATCTTTTATCCCATCACACACACATTCAGATTCCATCATACCATTCTCTTCTCTTTATCCCATCTATGTATCTTTTATCTTCTGTATTCATTGTTATGTCTAGCTAATCTATTTAGTTAGGGCTTAGGATGAAGCCCTAGTCATGGATATTCAATGTTATGAATGATTTATAGTTAACTGATTTCCTTACTTTCATTATCAAGTTGTTAATCTCCAGTTTATTATGTGCTTGATGTATGCTTTCTTGGAGTAGCTAACTAGGATTTTATGCATCTAGCACAGGTTGGGAAGGGGTTTAGATTCACCAATTCTACTCTCCTTCCACAAGCAACACTTGAATGGCCTAAGAATCATTCAAGGGGTTAACAACCACAAGTTGACTAGGACAGATACCATGTTCTAGGACTTGTGTGATTATCATATTCTCAAAGAACTTAATGACTCTTGTATGCCTTATTCTAAGTAGATACCATGCTTAGGTTGCATATTAGAGATCAGGTGTTGTGTAGATACCATGCACAATCACATGCCTTAGGAGAATCATGCATCCTGCACCTAGATACCATAGGCTTGTATGCGATAATCTAATGACGATGAAGCTTGAGTCAATTTCTATGCATTCATAACTTGGATAGGAAGACTAGTGGTAGATTCCAAGGCTCTAACACTTCTCAATTATTGTTTCACAATCTGTTAATTGCAGCTAGTGTTTACTTTCAAGCACTTTCAATTCATGTTCTTGTTTTCATTTCAACAAAACAAAAACCCCTCATTTTGAGTGCGTGTGTGGTGCTAGGATTCTGTCCTAGACCTTGAGTAATTAGCAAGAGGCATTGTTGAATTCGACCTTGCCTTTAGCTAGTTAGTCAGTTTCTATGTTTTGTGTTTTCCAGCATTCTAAGTAATTTAACTTGCAACCAAGTTACCATTCTCCGTGGGATCGACCTCGCATTTACATAAGCTATACTATAAACGGTTCGTGCACTTGCGAGAATTAAAGTTGTCGTTTTTAATAACTCATTTTAGTTGTTAAGAAGCTCACCAACACATGGAACCGTGGACTTTCAGAGATTCACTAGTCTTATTGGCTGAGGTGCGGACGAATGTCGACGCCAGGTCAGTCAATCTTTCTATGGGCACTTTCTGGGTGCAACTTCATGGAATTCCATCGCTGCTCATGACAGCGGCGGTTGCTCGGAAAATTGGGTCTTTGGTGGGGCGAGTGGTTGAAGTAGACCAGAAGGGGGATGAAGATTGCGTTGGGTGGTTCTTACGAGTGCGCATATGCATTGATGTGTCCCAAGCCCTTATGCGGGGCGCATTCGTGGCCTTCCCTGAGAAGGGTTCTAGTTGGGTGGATTTCCGGTATGAGTTCTTGCCGGAATATTGTTTTCTCTGTGGGTGCTTAGGTCACCCAAGTCGAGTATGTGCCGAACGTGCTGCGACTGATGAGCAATCGGACAGGCAGGGCGATGATAGTAAATTAGCATTTCGGGGTTTGGACGCAGAGATAGACTTGAAGGGGCGAAAACTGAAGTCGGTGGAGAGACGATCCCAGAGTAGTAATAATATTGGCCATGTCATGAGGAAAGGAAGCGATAGAGCATGGTGGCGCACAGAGTCACACTATGGAGATGGAGACAGTGTATTACGACAGTCAACAGGTGATAGATCTTCTAGTACTTCGTGGAGGAGAACACAAGATGCATGCCTGGATGACACGGCCTCGTCCCCATGCAAGTCTAGCACGGCAACAACCAGTCTCGCAGAGCGCATTCGCCGACAACGAGAAGATGAGCAGAGGCGGCGGGATAGTATGGAATAGGCATGGGACGCTGGGATGATAGGCCGGGGGGGTGAGTTCCTAGATGGGGGTAGTGATGCCACAAACCATTCGGCCTCTGATGAAGGGATGCTAAGGGAGCAGGTGGTCTAGGGAACTATGGGATCCGATGAATTTCTGGGCACAAGAGGAGGGAGGGTTTTTGATCTCAATGTTGCAGCGGACTCTTTGGAACCAGTAGGGGAACACATTTTTAATGTTTTGGCGGAACAACTGGTACGGGGTTCTGAGAGGGTGGAGCAGGTTTTTAAACCCGCGGACTCGGATCCTTTTGAACTGGGACCATTGATTGATAGACTTCAAGCACAGGGAGGGCAGCATGGTAACAAGAGACAGCGAAGTCGAGATGTGGAGGAGATGGGTGATAGAGGGGAGAAACGAAGGAGACCGACATATTCAGAACTGATTTCAGGAGTAGATGGGGAACCTGGGGGGGTTAGGCGACAACTTTCTTTTGGATACGTTAATGAGGAGGCTTTGGAGACCAGCCATAATGGGTCTCCACGGTTGTTATGAGGACAATGGTATGGAACTGTCAGGGAATAGGGGGTGACCTGACGGTTTCTAGCTGACATTGTGGTGCTTCTGGAAACAAAGACCCGAAGTCACCGCTATGAGTATCTTAAACGGCAACTTAAAATGGAGTTTTTACATGCAGTTGAGCCACGAGGACTTAGTGGAGGATTAGCATGTTTTTGGAAGGATGCGAGCCAGGTTGTTTTAGTGAAAGAGGAAGAAGGGTACTGGAAACTCAAGTCTAGAATACAATGGTTAAATGAAGGTGACAAAAACACTAAGTTTTTCCACTCCAAGGTCACTAATCGGAGACGCAGGAACCGAATTTTGGGTCTCGCAGATGCTGCTGGTCAGTGGTACACTGATGATGTCTCGGTTCAGGATATTGCTGTCTCCTATTTTCTTAATATTTTTGCGACGAACAACCCACACAGGAGTCATGAGATTTTGGAATGCGTTGAACAACGGGTTACACACCAGGATAATGAATCTTTAATAAAGACAGTGGAGGAGGAGGAGATTTGCTATGCGATGAAGGACATCCACCCATTAAAATCCCCGGGGCCCGATGGTTTTACAGGAAGCTTTTATCACCAATTCTGGGGTACAGTTGGAACGGATGTTATAGGGGCTGTTCAAAGCTTTTTTCATTCTGGGAGGATGATGAGGAAGTGGAACCATACACACCTGGTTCTTATCTCGAAGGTCCCTAGCCCTAGAACTATGATGCAGTTTCGGCCAATTTCGCTGTGTAACGTGATATACAAAATCATATCTAAGGTGCTCACAAATCTCTTGAAGAAGGTTCTACCGAAGATTATAAGCCAATACCAATCGGCTTTTGTGGCAGAAAGGCAGATAACAGATAATATCTTGGTGGTTCATGAGATTTTACACTCTCTGAAACAGAAGAAAGGTGGGGAGGTATGTGAGATGGCACTAAAGCTTGACATGGCGAAAGCCTATGATAGAGTGGAGTGGTGTTTTGTGGGGGATATGCTACGCGCCCTTGGGTTCCATGAGACTTTCTGTCATTGGGTACAGGAATATATTTCTACCGTTACATACAGTATACTGATTAATGGGGAGGCGACCGGAAACATTGTGCCATCGAGAGGGATCCGTCAAGGAGACCCCCTCTCGCCTTTCCTATTTCTTATCTGCACAGAGGGACTAACGGCGTTACTTCGAAAACGGGAAGCAGACAGTTTTCTCCATGGATTTCAGGGTCAACCTGATGGGATAATGATTTCTCATTTATTTTTTGCCGACGACTCGGTAATTTTTTGTAGAGCTGAGGAGCAGGAGGTTTTGTGCGTGAAGCAGGTTTTGAAGTGCTATGAGGAGGGGTCGGGTCAATGTATTAATTATGACAAGAGTTCCTTATTTTTCAGTAACAATTGCCCAAGACGACGACGTCGACGTTTGGAAGCTCTCTTACAAATAAAACAGAAGGAGGACTTTGGGAAATATTTGGGTATACTTGCAGATTTTGGGCAGTCAAAGAAAAATGTTTTTGAGAATGTGCGGGCAAAATTTCACAACGGTTGCAAGGATGGGCAGAGCAATATTTATCTGTCGCTGGAAAGGAAGTGCTCATTAAAGCTGTTGCCATGGCTATGCCTACCTACAGTATGTCTTGCTTTAAGCTCCCCATTGGACTGTGCAAGGAAATTGAGCGGGACATTACGAATTATTGGTGGAAATGACCAAAGAACAACAAGGGGATTCATTGGGTGGCATGGCAAAGAATGACGCAAAGGAAAATAGATGGAGGATTGGGTTTCCGCGATTTAGTATGTTTTAATCTAGCTCTGTTAGCCAAGATCGGCTGGCGGATAGTTCAACACCCTGACTCACTTTTGGCACAGCTTCTCCACGATAAATACTATCCTAGAGGAAGTTTTCTATCCGCTGGAACGGTTAGGGGGTCATCATGGGGTTGGAAGGGCATTCTGCAGGGGAGAAGGGTGCTGACGGCGGGCTTAAGATGGAGGGTGGGTAATGGTGCTTCCATACGGGTGAAGGGGGATCCATGGATCCCAGTTCCGTATACGTTCAGACCCACCTCACATCATGCTGAGATGCCGATTTTTGTGAGGGACTTGATCGAGCCGGATACAAAACAATGGAACGGAGCGGCTGTTTAATGAGGCGGAAGCCAAAATGATTAGCGGACTGTTAATTAGTAGGTGGGGGTGCCCGGACAAGCTCGTCTGGCACTTCACAAAGCATGGCGGTTTCACAGTTAAGTCAGCTTATGAGGTTGCACAATATCTACAGAGAAATGGGGAGCTGGGAAGACAAGGGCAGGGGGAATCTAGTGTTAGTAACAGACAAAAGCCGCTGTGGGTGAGTATCTGGAAGCTGCAGGTACCACCGAAAATCAGAAATTTTCTTTGGAGAGCTTGTTTGAATGCTCTGGCGGTTCGCCAGAATCTTCGAAAACGGCATGTTGATATTGAGGATGTTTGTAGCCTATGTGAGGGGGAAGAGGAATCTCAGGTGCACCTCTTTTTCCAATGTGAGTTTGCAAGAATGTTTTGGTTCACTGGCCCTTTACAGCTAGATACGAGGTTGTTGGCAGGAAGAGACTTTCTGTCATGCTGGCAAACTATTATTCACAAATATGAAAAGGAGGACAATCCTCAGGATATTTGGCAGTGGGTGGCGTTTGGACTATGGAGGGTCTGGAAGGCCCGAAATGCTGCAGTGTTTGAGGGGCACGTCCCACAGCCATACGACATCACTCTTGCATGTCAGAAGCAAATTGAGGAGTTCGTGGCAGCAAGACGACCAAGTATTCCTCTCATTCAGGATCAGCCGAGACCTCCTGATTGGGACTGCAGTGCTTTTCAGGTCTGGCAGAAACCCGCTGATGGATGGCTAAAGTTTAATTGCGATGGCGCTTGGACGCAAGCGAATATGAGAGGTGAAGCAGGATGGGTGGCACGAGACTGTAATGGGTGGATGGAAATGGCAGGGGGTGTGGGGGGTTTTTCTTGCCAGTCGGCGCTGGCTGCAGAAGCGGAAGCAGTGAGAGAGGCGGTGGCAGCAGGTCTGGAGGCGCGGGTTCCTAAGATGCTGGTAGAGACATATTGCAAACAGCTTGTGGCGATGTTACATGGTCATTTGAAGGTGGACACTGTTATTGACGGTATAATTCATGATATTCAATTCTTGGCCTCGCATGTGGGTCAAGTCTCTTTTCTTTATGTGAATCGTAGATGCAATGCAGCGACGCATATGGTTGCAGCGCATGTATCTCGAGAGGGTGGACGGTTTGGTTGCGATCAACTTTGGCCTGAGTGGTTGTTTGACACTCTTGCTATTGATTTAGACATTTCACTTCGGTTTTAATAATATTCTTCCATCAGTTCGACAAAAAAAAAAAAAAAAAGTTGGATTAGGGGATGTGCTCCCTACTTTGGCCCGAGTTCAAATCCTTCTTCCTATAATTTAGAATAAATTAAAATAAAATATTACTTATATAAAAAAAAGACATTATTTAAGTTGAGATAGATGTCAATGTCATAAAGGAACATGCTTAATACTTCCCTGACTTTTCTCCCATCTTTTTGGTCTAACCTATATTACACTTGATAAGGACTACTCCATTAACTCCCATTCAATTTTCTGTACCCATTCCATTAACTCCCATTCAACTTTTGTAATTATATAGTATAGTTGACTTGTCCTTGTTAGGTTTACTTGGACTTTCTTATTTACAATTACAATATAAGAGATTTACATTAACACCTTTGAGGTTTTTTGTCTTTTGACAAATCTTCCTAAGGTTTCAAAAATTATATGAATACCCCTTGAGGTTTTAGATTATTTTCACAAAATTCATTTTCTTGTTTGTCCAAAAATTGATGATTTTAAAAATAAAAAAAAATTATGCAAATGACAAAATTAACCTCAATGAATGCATATGCAAAATTGACAAAAAAAATTTATATATAAAATTATCAATATTTGGTCGAAAAATCAATGAAAAGGGGTTTATGTGGTTTTCTTGTCTCATAAGGTACGTGAGAGAGATGTTCGACGCTCCTTTGCCACCTCATATCTCTCAACATCTTCTCATCTTGTCACGTATTTTCAGTTTGTCTCTTAAGAAACTTTGGGTTAAAAGAATAAAAACACATTTAATTTAAGTTTATTAAATGAATAGAAGAAAAGTACAAGGAGAACCAGAAAACAAAACTACCCGAAGGCAGGCATGGCCTCATGGTGAAAGTTCAACTAAGACGATAGTTATGACACATAACAAATCTTTGTTACAGAAATCCCATTCTAAACGCGGGAGCCTCATCCCACGAGTCATGATTAGCCAAGGCCCTCATTATAGTCTCACAAAAGATACGAAAAAAACCAAAATGCATCAGCGAAAGACGGAATTTAAACAAACAGTTGTGGTTGCAACAATATAGGCAGTTGAAATTGGACCCTCCTGTAAAGAGATGCAGGTGCAAATCTCTTTCTCATCTCTATAAATTAAAGAGCAAGAGGCAGCCTTGGGAGACATACACTTAGATATCTTTTAGAACATTAGATTTTTCTTACCATGGCTAAATCGAATTCATCAGTTCGCAGAGGCCTTTCTCTGATTTCCATAGTACTTCTACTTGGGCAGCTGGTGGCGGCTAGCTTAGCAACAAACAAACACACAAAAGTACACGCAGGTATGCATGCTTGATGTTTATGTCTATTAATTACACTCTGCATCACCTTCTCATTTTGGGTCAATGACACTTTTGGTTATTGTCTTTTAGAAATTGACAAAAACAACCATAAAGTTACGAATGGTTACATATATGATTGGCTCCTCTGTCAATCTGACTGCCAATTTTCTTATAACTCGTGATTAACGAAAGCCTATGCACATTTTTGTGTGTGTCTATTTTTAAAAGATGGGGACCAAATTGTTACATGCAACAAACAATTTGAGTTTGTATTCCTAATCAATCTCACAGGTAAGCAATATTAATTCCTTTTTCAATGTAGGTGCTCCAATTGGTGTATGTAATGGAATGGTTGGCGATGACCTACCACCCCAAGCAGAAGTTGTTGCTCTCTACAAGACAAATAACATCCCAAGAATGCGACTTTATGATCCAAACCCAGCCGCTCTAGAAGCCCTTCGAGGCTCCAATATCAAGCTCTTGCTAGGCGTACCAAATGAAAACCTTCAATACATTGCCTCTTGCCAAGCCAGCGCAAATGCATGGGTCCAAAACAATGTGAGAAACTATGCCAATGTGAAATTCAAGTACATTGCCGTAGGAAATGAAGTCAAGCCTTCAGACTCCTTTGCACAGTTTCTCGTCCCAGCCATGCGAAAAATTCAAAAGGCAATTTCTCTTGCTGGTCTTGCAAAGAAAATTAAAGTTTCGACAGCCATCGACACCGGAGTCCTTGGAGAGACCTTTCCTCCTTCAATAGGCTCATTCAAGTCTGATTATAACGCACTTTTGTATCCCATCATCCGCTTCCTAGTGAACCACCAATCACCATTGCTTGTTAACTTGTACCCTTATTTTGCTTACAGTGGCAACACTCAAGACATTCGTCTTGATTATGCTCTTTTCACAGCTCCATCAGTTGTGGTACAAGATGGAAACTTTGGTTATCGTAATCTTTTCGATGCCATGTTAGATGGTGTTTATGCTGCTCTCGAGAAGGCTGGTGGAGGGTCCTTGAAAGTTGTTATATCAGAGACTGGTTGGCCATCAGCCGCTGGAACAGCCACAACAATTGATAATGCAAGGACTTATATATCAAATTTGATTCAACATGTGAAGGAAGGGACTCCAAGGAGGCCAGGAAGGCCCATAGAAACTTACATCTTTGCCATGTTTGATGAGAATAGAAAGACCCCAGAGCTTGAGAAACATTGGGGGCTCTTCTCCCCAACGAAACAGCCTAAATACCAAATCAGTTTCAATTGACTAGCTATAGTAGGTAAGTTTATTGTGACAATAAAAGGGAAGTTGTGGTTGCCAATAATATAACTAATAAAAGATTGCCAAGTTATCTGTACCCCAAAAAAAAAAGCAAATAGTCTATAAGAGATTGTACGAATTATAATTGAAATAGCTATTTGTTTAGTTTGGGTTGCTGTATAACGACATGTGCTTCTTGTCATTTGTTTGCACTTTGTACCGACTAAAATTTGTGTTTAATGAAAATTTCATTCATTTAAAAAAGTTATTGATAATTCTTCAATAATTCTATAATTTTTTGGCTTTGTACTTTCTTAGTGTTGTACTACTTCTTCTCATTGGTGAAAGTGGTCCACTGTTCAATTTATATGACTCACAACAATTCTCTATGATAAATTCCGTAAGAATAAGAGATGCTTTGTAAAAGAAGAAAAGGTGGTAGAAGAAAAACATGATCATATAATCCATTAACAAATGATGACCGTGAAGTACATCGAGCTTGAATCAAAAAAGTAACAACAATAACAAACAATGACCATAAAGTACATCAAGTTTGAATCAAAATAAGTAACAATTTCCAAGCGTAAACGATTCTTGCATCTGCACCCAAAATTATACATCAAGTTTAGTTAAATAAGTAGATAAGTTAAAAGTAACTGAAAATAATTATAATTATTTTAGTCTTAGACAATACCTTGTAGGAGACATTTACTTCTATGGATTATGTTGCTGCTCATAGGCATTTGAATGTGAATCCTGCATTATATATAGTTTCATGTCAATCAAAGATTTCAAAATAGGCATAAGCTATAGATAAACCATCCTGATTCAATGAATACCTTATTCAAATGTGCCATGAAATTAGTACTTTGAAGCATTACAATTTACAATTGTCATTGTATCTTTGGATTTAGTTGCTACTTGCATATGCAAATTCATTTTTAACTACTTCAATAGAAACGAACTAGCTCTTAATTTAGTTGTATTTCTCTCTCAATGTTGGAAAAGATTCTGAATTCAAATCCGTTTTAAGAGAAAATACTGCACTACTTAAACTTGTGCTATAAAAAGTACTCAGATATGGTAAAACCGCTATCCTTGCAACATGCCATTGTATTGACATTTATTTCTAGACAAATACATAAACTCTTGCGGTTGCCTTTCTAGGGCTGCAAGTAATCTTTTATTTACGGTTAAATTCCATTCTTAATTGAAATCAATGGAATATTTAGGAGTTTTGTTAGGGAAAAAGAGCCCCCAGTGTTTCTGAGTCTCCAGCCCTGTTTTTTTATCCTCACTAAACATGGCAAAGATATAAGTTTCTACAGGGCTTCCTGTTTGTGCAAATAATCTCGCGGGAGAATATTCGCTTCTAGATCCTTCAACCTTCGATATTCCTTCTCTCTCTTCCTCAGTTCCTGTAAAACAGATTGGAGTAAATAGACCACACCTGGGGGGTGTTGGCCAAAGGCCCTCCGATGCCTAAGTTAGTTCGAGTGTTTGTAGGAAAACAATAGCTAAGCAAAGGGTACTGAGTTTATGTATGGTGTGAACCGGGCGGCCGGAGCCGTGTGTGGTGGCCGGAGCCGTGTGGAGAAAACATGGAGAGTGGAGAGGGAGAGAGAGCTACGGGTATTTTTCTCGCGTATTAGGAGTAGGTTTTCTCAAGTCAGTTTAGATGTACCTTGAATGATGAATGAGGTCATCTATTTATAGGAGCCTCGGGGCTAAGGTTTCGTAGAGAATATGCTGAGCTTATTCTCTACCCAAATTCGTAGGGATCGAGTCGGACTTAGATAATATCTAATTTAATGATATTATCTCTTTTTATGGAGATAATATCTAAATTAAATGATATTATCTCTTTTTATGAAGATAATATCAGAGATAATGACATTATCTTCTCTTTATTAGGATAATATCTTAATTAATGATATTATCTTATTAAATAAAGATAATATCATGTTAATTAAGATATTTATCCAAATTAATTAATTGGCCAGATAAACTGGTTCAATTAATTAATTAAAAGAGATAATCTTCTTTTCCACGTGGCGCGCTCTGATTGGAGACGAAAATATCTGCTCCCACAAATGCCCCCCAGCTTCTGCATGGCGCTTGTGTGGCATGTAGGAGATGAAATTATTTTTTTCGGGCTCTCCAACTGAGTCTGGGCTTCTTTGTAGATTGGATTCCTAATTGGCGTAGGCTTCTGACTGTTTATGGAGTTGGATTCCCAGTAGGAATGAGCTTGTGATTCCTTCTTGACCCGAGTTGTCCAACTTGTTCAAATACAGGGCTTCTCTTAGCTCTTTTTTACATTGCAAACTTAACTTCTCTACTTTCTAGCTTGAGAAAGATCTTGGAGAATATGTACTGCTTGTTGAAGAGAGGAGTTGTCGTGCATCCCAAGGTGAGTCGAGCACGTATATTTTTCTTCGTCTTCTCTTTTTCGAGGTGAGGACCAAGCTGGTTGACGTCGTGATTGGCGATCGAAGATGGTTGGAGCGGCGGTGGCCGCTGGTTGCTGCTGAGCAAGTATCGGGAGGAAGACGATGGTCTGCCCCCTGCCGAGGATGTTGAGAGATGAAAGCAGAATGGTCCGGATCCTGATGATCTGCGTGCTGGACAGGAGGAGTGTTTTGCTGGTCCGTCAGGCTGGCGATCTTGGTACTTTCTCAAGTTTTTCCTTGGAAAAACAAAGGGAAGCAATATTTCATCTGCTTCAACACCGAATGAGCTGAAGAATAGGTGGCTGAAGAGGCAGTAGCTAAAGAGGATGCAGCAGAAGAGGATGTCGTTGATGAGATAGTGGCATACGTCATAGATCAGGCATGCTGAGCTGCTGAGGGTGTGGCTGATCAGGCGGACTCTGAAGTGGCTGCAGATCAGGGATCTCCTGCTGGCGTCTCGGAGTAGATGAAGACTTCTTTATTTCTTTTCAGCTTTTGTAGTCTACTTGACCATCTTCTTTTTGTTGAACTTGGCCGGTTGGTCACTTTACTAAGGAAATTTCAGTTATTTTTTCAACTTCAATTTGCATTGTGTCTTATGAACTGCTTGAGTGTTTATGGGTTAAGGCATGTTTTGCCTGAGCCTGGAGACGTGTCGATGTGTGTGGCCTGTTTGGCCTACGTCCGGAGATGCGTCGATAAGGGTGGCCCGTTTGGCCTACGTCCGGGGACGTGTCGATGAGTGTCTTGGTTGTGCCTTTCCCTTAGGATTTGGGCAAAAGCCAGGGTCCCCCTTGAAGGACTCCGGGCGTGTTCTGCATATCCTTTAGGATGGCTTCGTCATCGCCCTGCGTCTCCCGAAGGACTCTGCTTATGGGCAACTGTGTGACTATCCTGCCTCCCTTAGGAAACGGATAGGAACCTGGATACTTCCCGCGGGAGGCATGGAGACCTCCTTTTAAGAAATTCCTGGCGCACCCTGCGTCTCCCTTAGGACGCTTTTTTAGTGGGCAGCGTCTCCAAACGGACGCTTTTAGTCATCGCCCTGCGTCTCCCTTAGGACGCTGCTTATGGGCAACTGCTTGGCTATCCTGCCTCCCTTAGGAAACGGATAGGAACCTGCATACTTCCCGCAGGGAGCATGGCGACCCCCTTTTAAGAAATTCCTGGCGCACCTGCGTCTCTCTTAGGACGCTTTGTTTGTGGGTTGTGTCTCCAAACGGACGCTTTTAGTCGTCGCCCTGCGTCTCCCTTAGGACGCTGCTTATGGGAAACTGTTTGGCTATCCTGCCTCCCTTAGGAAACGGATAGGAACCTGGATACCTCCCTTAGGAAATTCCTGGCGCACCCTGCGTCTCCCTTAGGACGCTTTTTATGGGCTGCATCTCCCGAAGGACGCTTCTGGTCGTTGCCCTGCGTCTCCTGAAGGACGCTGCTTATGGGCAACTGTTTTGCGGGGATTTGCTTGCCAATGAACTGTGAGCCGTTGTCGGTAACCAGTGATTGTGGGGAGCCAAACCGGCAGATGATGTTTCTCCAGATGAATCGCTCCACATCGGCTTCTTTAATAGAGGATAGAGCTTCGGCCTCGATCCATTTAGTAAAGTAGTCGGTGGGGACGATCATCATATCCTTCTTGGCTGGCACGAGTGGCAAGAGCCCACTACGTCACTGACCCATTACATGAATGGCCATGGACTGTCTTGCAGATGGAAGATTTTGGCAGGCAGATTAGGTACTGGTTTGTACCGTTGGCAGCGATCACATCTTTTTGGCATATTCAGCGGAGTCGTGGCGCATGGTAGGCCAAAAATAGCCTACGTTTAGCTTTTTCTGGGCGAGTGACCTGCCCCCCGAGTGGTTGCCACACTCGCTGTCGTGAATTTTGCAGAGGACTTCAAGTGTTTGAGGGTACTTTATGCAGGTGAGATGATGGCAGGAGTATGATCTACGAATGAGCTTGCTACCGTGCATATAGTGTCTCGCGGCCTTCTGCTGGACCTTCCTAGCTGGGGTCCTCATCAATCTGCATTGAGTCGATCGGCTCTATTTCTTCGATGCTTGGCCGGTCAAGGTGTTCAACTGGGATGGAGCGTCTGAACTGGGTGTCCAGTGCTGATCCTAGGCTCGCCAACGCATCTGCATGAGTGTTCTCTGCCCGTGGAACTTGTTGGATGGTGAAAGTAGGGAATTCTTTCAAAAGTCCTTGGACTTTGTCGAGGTACTGGACCATTCTTGGATGCTTTGCCATGTACTCGCCTGAGGCTTGATTCGTGATCAGTTGGGAGTCTGAGTAGATGGCCAGTCTCTTGATCGACAGTTCTTTCGCTAGGCGTAGTCCTGCAAGCAGTGCCTCATATTCTGCCTCATTGTTTGAAGTAGAAAAGCCTAGTGTGATAGCTTGTTCCAACAAGGTTCCGTCTGGGGTGATTATGACGACTCCTGCTCCCGCTCCTTTGTGATTTAATGCTTCGTCTACATGCAACTGCCACATGTCGTTAGGTAGGTTCAAATCGGTGGGGGAGGTGTCGTCCGCTTTTTCCTTGCTTTTCGTGACCATCTTCTCTTCTTTGGCAGTCGGAGTAAACTCTACAACAAAATCTGCTAAAGCATGGGCTTTTATAGTAGTCTTCGGCCGGTAGAGAAGGTCGTATTGACTGAGTTCGACAGCCCATTTCATGAGTCGCTGAGAAGCGTCGGGGCTGTGAAGGATCGATCTCAAAGGAAATTCTGTTATGACAATTATCCGGTGTGCTTGATAGTATGGCCATAACTTTCTCGCAGAAACCACAAACGAAAAAATGAGCTTCTCCATTTTTGGATAGCGAGTCTCTGCATCGAGAAGAGCTTTTGAAGTGTAGAATACCGGATGTTGTGCCCCCAGCTCTTCTCGGATGAAAGCTAAGCTGACAGCTGAGTCGGACACCGCTAGGTAGATATACAAGTCTTCGCCCGGTATCGGCTTTGAGAGCAATGGCAGTGAACTGAGGTAAGTTTTCAAGTTTTGAAAAGCTACTTCACACTCGTCATCCCACTTGTCTTTGTGTCCTTTCTTCAAGGCTTTGAAAAATGGTCTGCATTTGTCGGTAGATCTAGAGAGGAATCGGTTGAGAGCTGCCGCCCTACTCGTTAGACTTTGTATCTCCTTTGTTGTGGCAGGTGACTTCATGTTGAGTATAGCCTTGATTTGATTTGGATGTGCCTCAATTCCTCTTTGGGTGACTAAGTATCCAAGGAATCGGCCGGACGAGACTCCAAATGTGCATTTGCTCGGGTTCAACTTCATGTTGTATTTTTGGAGTAGGCTGAATGCCTCGGCAAGATTCTCGATATGGTCTGCTCGTTCGGGAGCTTTGACTAGCATGTCGTCTACGTAGACCTCCATAGTCTTGCCGATTTGCTCCTTGAAAATTTTGTTCACCCGCCTTTGGTAGGTTGCCCCAGAGTTCTTCAGCCCAAAGGGCATAACCTTATAGCAGTAGGTACCTCTTTCGATGATGAAAGAGGTCTGTGCCCTGTCGTCTTCATGCATCATGATCTGGTTGTAGCCGGAGTAGGCGTCCATGAAGCTTAGCAGTTGATTGCCGGAAGTTGAATCGACGAGCTAATCAATTCTCGGCAGTGGAAAGTTATCTTTAGGACATCCCTTGTTGAGGTCAGTATAGTCGACGCACACTCTCCACAGGCCTTTATCTTTTTTTGCTACTAGAACAACGTTCGCCACAGCCATTCTGCGTATAGACTTCTTCAATGAAACCGGCAGCTAGAAGCTTGTCGATCTCGGCTTCAATGACGGCGACCCGATCGGGGCGAAGTTGAGTCTTTTCTGCGCTACAGGCTTGATGGCTGGGTTGACGTGTGGGCGATGGCAGATGATCTGGGGATCGATGCCAGGCATGTCAGATGGTGACCATGCAAATACGTCTTTGTTTGTTCTGGAGGAAGGCTGCAAGCTCTGCCTTTTCCTCATGGCTTAGGCGCGAGCCGATCCGCGCTGTTCTCTCTGGCTTGTCAGGATCAAGGGGTACTAGCTCAACGTCCTCCTTGGGCTTCCATCCTTCTTCAGGATAGACCTCCAGACGGACTCCCTCGACTTGGTCCTGATTCTTGATTGCTATTGGGGAGTAGTTATTCCCTTTCCTTTTTTACCTGCTCGGCCCTTAGGAACGGGATCTGCTTTCTCCTCTGCTTGTTCTACTCCCTTTAGATCTGCCTGATTCACAGGGAGGAACTGTGTTTGCTTGCATTTCTTCAGCCCTTGAGCTGAGTATTTCCTCGCCATTGCCTGATCGCTGTTGATTTGATCGATACCGCCCCCAGGGATTGGGTAGCGAATCTTCTGATGCGTGGCGGATTACAGGTGAGGCGTAGACGTCGAACTCTATCGTGCCTACAGTAACCGTTGTTGCGCCATTGAAGCCAGTCAGCAACTTGGCTGATTTATTGATCTTTGTCTCTAAGCCCATCTGTTGGATGACCGCCAATTGTAGGATGTTGGCTGCACTACCCTCGTCTGCGTGGATTCGGTCGACCATGGCTCGATCAATTTGAATGCTGATGACAAGGGCGCCGTTATGTGGCACGTCGAGGCCGACCAGATCTTTCTTTTGGAAGCCAATTACAGGATCGTCTTCTGCTAGCGGAAGGTCTGTTGAGACTTAGGAGATCATAGTGGCTTGTTTGATCTTCCTTTTTTTTCTCCTTGCTGGTCAGCCTAGATTCCTCGAAGTCGGCTAGGATTGTGTTAATCCTTATGACCTTTTGGGGCGGCTCCTTGGCAGTGTCGCAGTCCTCTATCTGCTGGATGGCCTCCTTAGCGATGAATTTCGTGCAGTGACCGTCCCTCACGGGTTCTTCGAGGTGCGCTTTCCAAGCGAAGCAGTTGTTCGTAGTGTGTCCATGCGTCCAATGGAAGGCACAGTATTTGGTAGTATCCCTCATGTCTGGATCTCCTTTCAAGGGTGGCGGTCTTCTTACCCAAGGTTTGTTTTTCACTTGGGCTAGGATTTGATGTATAGGGATGGTGAACTTGGTGTAGTTCTCTCCTGCCTTAGCGTCCCCTTGTGGGTGTGACCTGCGCTTGTCCTTATTCTCGTTGCTAAATCCATCGCTTCTTTGGCCCGCCCACTTGGTCGGCCGATCTCCCTGCTCAGTGGACTTCTTCGTGCAATTCGATCGTTATCCCAGAGCGCGTAGCATTCTGCGGTCGCGAAGACCTCTGCTAGAGTCTGGCTGTGAGTGATAGTCAGCTCGTGGTATAACTCGTGTTCCGCTGGAAGACCTTTCTTGAAGGCAGATGATGCGATTTGGTCGTCGCACCCTACGATGTTGGCCTTTTCTGCTTTGAACCTCTTGATGTAATCTCGAATGGATTCGTCGGGCTTCTTGCACAGGTTGAACAGATGATCTGTGTTCTTCTTGATCGTCCGATAAGAAGTGTATTCTTTGGTGAAAACATAGGCAAGCTCCTTGAAACTGTTGATCGACCCGGATGGCAAGGTGTGGAACCAGTCCTAAGCTGCTCCTCGCAAGGTCATTGCGAATGCCTTGCACATCAGTGCGTCGTCGGCCTTGTGGAGGATCATGACACTTTTGAAGTGTTTTAGGTGGCTCTCGGGATCAGAATCCCCTTTGAAATGTGTAAATGAAGGCGTTGAGAATCGCTTCGGGGGAGCAGCCTACTCAATTTCAGGGGTGAAAGGAGTAGAGGTCGCCTGGTCCATCTCCTTACGTAGTGCATCCTCGAGGTTCCCGCCAATCTTCAAGTCTCGAAGTCGGTCATTCACAAGCTTCTCAACGTCTTCCGCGCACATTGCTGGTCGATCTGTTGATGACTTTCGCGATTCGGGCGATGCTGATTGACCTCCTCGTTGGTTCGCGAGGGTCGGTCCTCTCGTCCGCGCTACCTAGGAGGCGTGTTGGTGGACTGCGTTTGTGAGGGATTTTCTGCAACTTGACGGCGAGAATTGGTTCTCTGAGGACGGGCAGTGGAGTGCCTCTCTTCACGATCCTCATTGCGAGGGTTACCGGGTTGACCTCCCTGAGGGCCTAGCCTTTCGTGAATATTTCTCTGCGAGTGGGCAGCGGAGCGCCTCTCTTCACAATCCTCGTTGCGACGGTCGTCTGGCTGACCTTCCTCGGGGCCTAGCCTTTGAAGTACATTTCCCTGCGAGCCCAGGCGAGCACGGACGTCAAGTCGTGGACCGAGCCTTTCTCGCACGTTGCTTTGTGTATGGCTTGCAAATGCTCGTGACATGTCGGCAAGCTGATCACGTGGTTGTGCATCCCTTTCTCTGCTCACTCCTGCTCGACCTGCTTGGTGCTCGTTGAGCTGCCCACCGGTGCGTTCGTCTATTCTTCTCTCTTCGTCTGGTTGTCCAAGGCCAAGATTTTGAGCCACGCTTATTTGATTGAGGAGCTGCCTCATAAGAGCGTTTTGGTCGTCCATTCTTTGAGCTAGCTGGTCAACTCTCAGGTTGAGATCTGCTTGACTTTGTGGATCGGGAGGAGAGAAGCGTGTGGAGCCCAATTGTACACGGGCTAGGGTTTCATTGGAGGTGTACCCGAGAGCGTGCGTCGAGCGTGGAGGCAATGGGGGGAACGCTTGAAGTTGCTCCAAGACCGGGCCTAAGTCGGTGGTGCTAACGAGCCCACCTTGAGGGGAGGTTCCACCATGTTTGGCGGCGGTGCCACGGAGTTTGCTAGATTCGGCCGCGGGTCCGGTTGGTGGCATGGTGGCAAGAGGTGGTGGTGCCACCATATCGATCGTGGGATCGTGGGTGGAGTGGCTTTGGGCCGTCACAGATTGAGCCATCGCGGCGGTTTTGCTCCTAGTGCGTTTGCTTCCAACCATGGTTGTTTGGAAGGCTTCGGTGGATTGGAAAATAGGAGGAACGGATTCCTTGAGCACGCGTTGAGTATAACTCGTGCTCTCAATGAAAGCACCAAATGTTTGTGCAAATAATCTCGCGGGAGAATATTCGCTTCTAGATCCTTCAACCTTCGATCTTCCTTCTCTCTCTTCTCCTCGGTTCCTATAAAACAGATTGGAGTAAATAGACCACACCCGGGGGTGTTGGCCAAAGGCCCTCCGATGCCTAAGTTAGTTCGAGTGTTTGTAGGAAAACAATAGCTAAGCAAAGGGTACTGAGTTTATGTATGGTGTGAACCGGGCGGCCGGAGCCGTGTGTGGTGGCCGGAGCCGTGTGGAGAAAACATGGAGAGTGGAGAGGGAGAGAGAGCTACGGGTATTTTTCTCGGGTATTAGGAGTAGGTTTTCTCAAGTCAGTTTAGATGTAACTTGAATGATGAATGAGGTCATCTATTTATAGGAGCCTCGGGGCTAGGGTTTCGTAGAGAATATGCTGAGTTTATTCTCTACCCAAATTCGTAGGGATCGAGTCGGACTTAGATAATATCTAATTTAATGATATTATCTCTTTTTATGGAGATAATATCTAAATTAAATGATATTATCTCTTTTTATGAAGATAATATCAGAGATAATGACATGATCTTCTCTTTATTAGGATAATATCTTAATTAATGATATTATCTTATTAAATAAAGATATATAATATCATGTTAATTAAGATATTTATCCAAATTAATTAATTACCCAGATAAACTGGTTCAATTAATTAATTAAAAGAGATAATCTTCTTTTCCACGTGGCGCGCTCTGATTGGAGACGAAAATATCTGCTTCCACACTTCCAAGTCTCTCGCGTTCTCTTTTGTGGTCACTTGGCCATCACCACCTTCTGAGTGCCAACCACTCTCTAATACGACAAGTTTCGAAGAACCGCCTCCGGCTTTCTCTAATGCTTCATAAACTTCATCCAAAATTGCATCAAACAGATTTTGATATCCAAGCTGACCATCCTGTTCCACAACTGACGGAGATGTAAAAAGTGCATAGTCCATACCCATAGTCTGACGATTTTGAATGTAACTAAAATATGGGTACACATTAACAAGAAATGGAGATTGATTGGCCACCAAAAAAGCAATGATAGGATCAAGAAACTGTCGATATTCAGGGTTGAAGAAGGCTTTCGATGGCGGGTAGGATTCTTTGAGAATCGCGGTGTAAACCACCGTGGAGACTTTAATTTGAGTTGCAAGACCGGCCGCAGAAACTGCTTTTTGAATATTTTCCATTGCAGAAGCAACAAACGGGGCTAATGGACCTTTGGGATCTATTTCGTTCCCAACCACGATGTTTTTGAAATTGACATTTCCGTAGGTTATGACATTACTTTGGATCCAAGAATCTGCACTGGCTTGGCTAGAAGAGATGTCTTTAAGGCCTTCGTTGGGTACATCGAGCATGAGCTCAATGTTGGAGCCTCTAAGGGCTTGAAGAGCCTGTGGGTTAGGATCATAGAGCCTCATTTTTTGGATACTATATTGGTTGTACATAGAGATTACTTCTTGTGGGGAAGGTAAGTTGTCTCCAAGTGTTCCATAACAAACACCAATCTTTGCTCCTGCATCAAGAATTATGAACTTAGTTATTTTCATAGCATCAAATATATAAATATATATAGAGAGAGAGAGAGAGAGAGAGAGAGGAGAGAGAGAGAGAGAGAGAGAGAGAGAGAGAGAGAGAGAGAGAGAGAAGAAGAAGAAGAAGAAGAAATGGCTTTGCAATTTTTAGTCTAACATTGAGAAATAAGCATTCCAGCCTTTGATATTTGGAGAAGCTGTGACAAATTATTTGGCAGTAAGGTTATTTTGGTAACAAAATATAGAATTGGTAGGCATGCATTATTGCTTACAAGGTATTGTTTATTTATATTATTATAAGTAAGTGTTTTATTTAACAAAATTTTTACAAAATACAAATGAAAAGTTTGGTCACTGTATAATATTTTAATATAATATATTTTAATTCTTTTAATATATTATTTTTATTCAATAATTATGAAAAATACGTGTATAATATGTGAATTTTGTATGTATATATTATTGAAAATTTTATAAAAACACGTATATTAGTCATGAAAAATACGTATGCACCTATATTGTACGTTTGATTTTTAAAAAAATGTATTTTACCCAGTCTTTACGTGTACTGAAATCAAAAATATTTTTTAAAAATACGCATGTACATATATAATACGAATATTAAACAGAAAAATGCGACTAGGCATAATAATAATTCCCATCTCTCATGCATATATAGTAATTGTGGAATTATAACCTGTCTAAATTTTTACTTTGTGGAGAGAGAGAGAGAGAGAGAGAGAGACCAGTTGTGGTAAGGCTAGCCATTAGCAGCCCAAAAAGTAGCATTATGGAAACAATGGAAGGGCTTTTGCCAGCTAAATGTAACTTGGCCATTGTGCGAATCAGATCGAAAATCAAGTAGATTGAAGGAAAGACACATTTACAACTTGTGAGGTGCCCTCTTTATAGATCGAGTCAAAGACTCAGAAAGGCACTCCGTGCAATATCTGATATTTTTTTCCAGGTCAATGAGTAGCTACATGCATTTCCTCTCCACTAGCTAGTGAAAAATTTCCAAGGTAAATATATAATTCCACAAAAACTACAAAAGATTTTGTACAACTAGCAGAAATTGTTGAAATATTAGTAATCTTCCACAAAGACAAGTGGTGGAGATTTAAAGTGTTATGGTCTTCTGATCATGTCTCCTTTGTAAACTCCAGAATGAAAAATGTTCGGGGTGGTCCCTGCAAATTAAATGAAAATTTTAGGGCTTGTCCAATATAGATTCCTATGTTTTCTATTTCCTAGACATATACTCATCACTCTATAAATCTATGTGTAAAACCCAATTTCAAATTTAAATGACTAGTAGGATATAAGTAGTCATAGTATTCCTATGTTTTTACATTGTTGCCACTAGACTTCATATTTTATTTATAATTTATTTCAAGCATTTTATTAACTGCCATAATTGTAATTAATACTCACTATTAATAGCATATCAATCAACCCATTTCTTTTGGTTCTCATTCCCTCTCACTCACATATCGCCCCCTAAAATTGCAAACCAAAAAAAAAAATCTATAAATTACATATCCAATAATGTACCTTTGAAAAATATAAATATAAATATATAAATATATTATTTAAATAAAATATAGGTATATAATTTACTAAAAAAAATTTAAAAAAACTAAGTCATGTACTTTGTAATTGAAATTTCCTTACATTTTTCATAAATTAAAAATAGGTACACAATAATTTATAGAAAATATAGGTACATTATTTATCCATAGGTAAATTATTTTACAATATACCTATACATGTGTAGGTACATTATTTGGAGAGGAAAAATAAGTTCATCTAAAAAAAATAGGTAAATAATTTTACTAGGTACATTATTAGAGAAAAAAAATAGGTTGATTATTTAGAGAAAAAATAGGTTCATTTAAAAAAAAATGTTTTTCATAAAAAAAACAATAAATAGATTATCAAAATATTTTTTTAACATAATTAGAATGTACACTATTATTCATAAAACTATAATAAAATAGATTACTAGTTGTATAATTCATTAAAGGAAAACAACATAATTTTTTTTATAATAAAAACCAATACGTTAATCACCTATAGATTACTAATACGTTAATTTTGAATTTAATATTTAATTTGAAATAAGTTTCTAAATTAATTCCTATATCCATTACAAACATTTGAAAATCTTTCCGAATTCAACGTGTGTCATTAGTTACACCTCATATAACATGTTAACTTGTAAATAAGGGTAGTTTTGAAATCCAAAAAATATAATAAATTAGATTTTAAGCTACATTAGGTAACTTGCTTACTTAAATACTAGTCATCGGGTTTTATTTGAAACAATTGGGTATTATAAATAGAAAAATAAAGAAAAGGGTTGTAGGTGATTAAAAATGAATTTTATGGGTCTAAGCTCAATTTACTAAAAATTTTAACTTAATTTTTATATGCAAACAATTCTATCGAAATTAATTATTTATATGAGGGGATTTTCAATTAGGATATGAGCAACAAACTCAAAATTAAGGACAAACTACAGTAAACTCCCCAACCTATAGGGTCATTTACGAGTTCATATCCGATTTTGGGGATATTTATGGGTACATACACAACGTCACAAAAAATTACAGATCGCCCCCTCCGTTAGCGAATCCGTCAGGAAATCCATTATCTGCCTATGTGGCATTTGTGGGACCCTTTTTTTAACTAACGTGGACTTCCACGTGGACAAAAAACTAATAAAAAATTATTTTTAAAATAATAAAAAATTGAATTAAAAAAAAAGCAAATAAAATAAAAAAATTATTGTTTAAATTATTTAAATCTCTCTCTCTCTCTCTCTCTGAGAACTCAAACCCAGAACACTTTCTCTCTCCCTTCCTCATAGCTTTCGTCAACGACCCAAAGGGCGACGGCCGTGATCATTGATCCTCCCAGAATCCTCTTTGATTCTTTAACTTCGTCGTGATCATGGATCCTCCCACAGGAAACCCAACCACCTACGAAACATCCCTAGCCAGCGAGGTCATCCTGGCACTTAAAGAAAACGGCTTCGTGGACTCTATTGGAGTCTCCAAGAACGCTTCTCCGCCGTTGGTCGTCGCCGGCGAGGCCCACCGCCAGCCGTTCGATGAAGCCACTTTCGATTTTGAGTTCTCGGGTCTGGACCGGTCGGGTCGACCCGTGGATTTTTCTGATGAGCTCTGTCGGACTCTGAAACCGGGCGGGTTCTTCGTGGCTCACATTGTGGCTAAAGATTTGTACAGCTTCAATTCTTTTCTCCAATTGTTCAATTGCTGTCGACTCATTCAAACAGAGCTGGGATTTTGAAAAGGGTTTAGTACATTCATAAAATGGGTTTTGTGCACTGTGATTTGAAGCCTGAAAACATCTTACTTGTGACCTCTGGTTCTGGTTTTGTGCCCAAAATTGGGGACTTGGGACTGACAAAGAGTTCAGAAATTGGTTTTGTGCCCAATTTGTAGCTGAACGGTTGACAGAGATGAGAGATCTGTTTCATATCAGATTGGGTTTTGTGAACACTTTCTGTCTACGAGGCTGTGTTCATGATTCTGAAGATAATGGCTGGAGATGGGGATGAGGTTATACCTGCAATGAGGAGAAAGTTCTGATTCTGGGTTGGGTTATCTCAGCAATTGAAGTTCATATTTTTAATTTGTTAAACCTCTTTCTGAGTTTCTGGGTTTGTTTAGTTTAATCATTTTGTATTTGACTGGGTTTCATGAATTGAAAAGGAGAAATTAAGTTTGATGAGTAAAAGAAACACAAGAACTTTTTTCTGGGTTTGATTAATTGAAGGAGAAAGATGCCTGGGTAAGGATTGATTCAATTGATGGGGTTGAGTTACTGGTTGTGGAGAGAGAGAGAGAGATTTTAAAATTAATTTAAAATAATTTAAACATTAAAATAAATTTTTTATTATTTTTTTCATTTTTAAATAATTTTAATATGATTTAAAAATTATTTTTAACATGTACATAATTTTGTATTAGTTTTTTATCCACGTGGAAGTCTACCTCATTAAAAAATGGAGCCCACATTTGCCACGTTGGCAAATAACGGATTTCCTGACGGATTCGCTAACGGAGGGGGGCGATCTGTAATTTTTTGCGACGTTGTGTATGTACCCATAAATGTCTCCAAAAACGGGTATGAACTCGTAAATAACCCTATAGGTTGGGAGGTTTACTGTAGTTTGTCCCAAAAATAATTGTCAATAATAGCCAACGAATCTAGCTAATAAAAAAGGACCTTAACTTGTAGTGGTCTCAAATTCAAATTTCTATGACATCCTTGTAGAGTGTGTGAGAAACTTTTCTCCCTCTAGTATTTTCTCTTGTATTCAAAACATCATTTCAATTATTAATGCGAACCTCTTTGTACATTTCGAGTCACTCTTTCTACCTTCACTTTAATGCAAATCCTCACCCTTTACGTTGTAACTTCCCAGTAAAATTTTATAATATCCTATATTAGATTAACCATTATAAATCACTCCTTTTAACGTTTGTTAGCCCAAAAATAATGTTTTAACTCTTTTAATTATCGGAGAAATAGTCCTTTTTTGACTTTCTTGGATTTGACTGATTGATAACTTGCTTTTTGGTGGAATTTATATGGTGTATATTTTCTTCCTCAAGGAATTTAAGTCTCAAATTTCCACACACCAACTGTGAAGCAGGATGAGATAGTACAATAAACACACGGCATTTACGTTGTCCTTATTTGCATCATCAAATTTTAAAGTCATGCATATGCTAAGTTTAATTTGGCAACTTGTATAGATAGTCCCTACAAAACTGGTTCGGTGGTAGTGTGCCCCTTGGGTTCGAGGTCCATTATCCCTTCACATTTTGTTCTCTTTACAATATATTGTAAGGGAGAATTTCATTCAAGACACCCTAATGTTTTCTCTTAGTACAATTAGAGCCCACATATTTGATTTATTCCACTTACACACTTTGGGCTCATTCGGTTCACGAAATGAATTGTTTAGAAATGTGTTTCCCATGCCTATTTTCAAGAGATCGAAAGGAAATCATTCCATGTTTGCAAATACTGGAAAATGATAACTAGGAAAGCCATTTTAGTTATGTTTCTATGTTTGGTTTGTATAATAATAGGAATTCAACTTTGCTTACTTTTATGTTAGAGAGCAGTACATGTTTAAGTAAAACTCACCATCGTGGGATATCCACACCAACACCCACCCACCACCCCCCCTCTCCTCTCTGTCCTAGTAGAATCACCCCATCTTATGAATAAACCAGGTTGTCTCCCTACGTAATTGTGGAGGGCTTTTCTTCCTAGCTGATTTCGTGCTAGGATTTTGTCTCCCTTGTGTTTTATAAGTCTTTCTAGTTTTATTTGAGGTTGTAGTTGTTATGAACATAAGGAGCTAAGCCCCATAGTTAGGGCTTAGTAGAGCTGGGCAGGGCATATGGGACCGAAAACCGGCCAAATCGGCCGAACCAAACTGATCGGTCCGGTTTGGTTTGGTTTTTTCCTTCTCTTTTTGGTCAACGGTTCATGAACCGGACCGAACCGGTGGTCATGGTTCGGCGCTCTGTTCCTAATTTTAAAAACCATCGGTTAACCGAACCAAACCGGATATGTTAAATTATATGTAATTAAATAATTATAATACATGTGAATGGTGAATGATGCATATAGTTTACTTTGAAACTTTGGATAGATGTGAATGATGAATGATGCATATGTTTTAGTTTGGAAGGATTGATTGAATGAATGAATTTGGATATGTTGTGATGTGAATGGTGAATGTATTTCAAGTAGGTTTTGAATGAATGTTTGAGTTTGAATTGAAAGGATTGATTGAATGAATGAATTTGAATATGTTGTGATGTGAATGGTGAATGAATTTCAAGTAGGTTTTGAATGAATGTTTGAGTTTGAATGAATTTAGAGTCTACATGTTTTCAAGCAAGTTTTGCACCAAACCAAACCGAGGTAACCGGTTAACCGAGATGATCGGTTTCTCACCTCATTGGTTCGGCGCACGGTTTGGATTTTCTCCAAACCGAGGTTCACGGTTCGGCGCACGGTTTGGCCTCATAACCGAACCAAACCAAACCGAGCCCACCCCTAGGGCTTAAGTTGAAGCCCTAAACATGATTACTCTATGTGTTTTCTCCAATGAAATTTGCTCACTTCTGTATTTGTTTTTTATATTTGGTCCATGTGGGGTTCTTCATTTTTCTGTGTTGAATCCAACCGTATAAAGAATGCAAAAAATTTGGATAAATGGTTGGAAAATTATAGGTAAAAAAACTAGACAGAGGTCAAAGTTGAAAATAGGGGAATTTGTCTTTGCATTAAAACGATTGGTCGACTACTGTTCATGTGACCGGTCGACTTTCAATTTTTTTCAACGTTACTCTCTGCTTCAAAATGACTAGTCGACTACTGTTCACTAGACCGGTCAGCTACTATTCACTAGGTCATAAACAAGTGATTTAGTAGTGATATGGGGGTGATTGAATTTCCTGATTGTGTTTTTTTGTTTTTGTTTTTTGTTTTTTTTTTTGTTTCATTTCTTCTACTTTTCTTTACTCATTTCTAGTTTCTAATTTGTATCTTACCTTTGTGTTATGTTCAATATTTTGAAAGGCGAGGTGTAGGTGACATGCGTTTTAGTCACGCTACTGAAGCGTAAGCCTTTCGAGCATGAATTTATTTTAATAGAAAAAATTTATAAATAATACAATACAATTAAATTGTACTACTAATTCTTATTGAACCATAACAATCTTTTAAGTACTAATTGTCATTCAGGCATAATAATCAATCCCAAAACATAAAACAACACCATTAATATTTCTAAGATACAAGTATGATGCATGTACATAAAATTTCTACTATATCACATAAACGAATAAGATAAGTAATATATTGAAGAGAAAAAGAAAAAAAAATATTAACACCTAACATGCATATGTATTATGGCTTCAACTTATAAGAAACTTCAAATTACAGCTGGGAAGAATAACATACCGAAGGAGAGAGTTCTTGAAATTAATGGGGATTATTGGGTAAGGGTAGAAATTAAGGTTGTAATAAACAATATATATAGGTCCATGTGTTAATTTAGAAAGAAATTTAAAAAAAAAAAAAAAGGTAAGTAGAAAAGAATCTGCAATTGATACATACAATACACAGGAACCTAAGTTTCAAAAAGGCTGCAAGTGAAACGACATCGTTGTACAACCCTAAAAAAACAATTTCCTGCGTACTCTTTTTCTTCTTTCTCGCGAACTCTTCTTCTTCTTCCTCGCACCGGCTCATCGGCCTGGCCAGGCCTTGCAGTGCCTCGTCATGCCTTCCCACACCTCACCATGCTAAACATGTAGCTTGCGAAACAATCGATCGCCTTAGGCGATCTTCTGCCGCCTCACTCCGACGCGCACCGATGAGCTTGAAGGCATGCCTTTGAAAATACTGGTTGTGTTAAATAAGTGTCTTTACGTACTCAAACTAGAACTTTGTGTAAGCTGACAGTTCCTCGTGGATTTGACCCCGTTCTTACAAATTTATATCCCATGATAGATTCATACACTTGCGGGTATTTATAATTAGATGATTAGCATATTAATTTGTGTCAATTATTAATACAACAATGGAGAAGGAGAAGAATAAGACAATGGAGATGGGTCTTGATGTTTGCAGGAAACCAAGGTGACCAGCCTAAAATTGGGTAGTTGGGAAGTGGGAAGGTTGAGTTTGCCTGAGTCGATGGAGAAAAGGAGAGGGTTTTTTATGAAGTTTCAAAGGGGTTTAGGATGAAGAGCACGAAAGCCTTTCCATGACTTCTCTCTCCTTTCTCTATCTTGCCTTAGTTTTATTATTATTATTTATTTTATGTTTATAAATTTTTTATTATTTCTAATTAGTTTTTTTAATGTTTTATTTATATTTTAAGCAATTTAAGTTTAAGAAGGTGGGTCTCTCAGTAATGAACGAAAATTTTAACGTTAATGCTAACGTCATAACCAAATTGCAAAAAATTGAAAAAGTTTGAGATATTTAGGCATATACCCATTCTTAGCACTAAAACTATAAATAAACCCTACACTATTTAATTTCAATAAACAAACCCAAAAAATGACAACTGGCCCTATTGAATTTAATTTTAATTATTGAATTACTTTAATGCCCTATTGAGTGTTTTGGGATTTTTTATGAGATTTTTGGGTTGGGTTTGTTTTAAGAAATCAATGGCAGTTTTGTAATTTAAAAGAAGTTACAAGCCTTTTTGTTATATTGTAAATGGAATTTGGGTGTGTTTCTAAAGTCCATTTCATATAGGGTTTTTATTTTTATTTTATAATTTGGGCTCCTATATTGAGTATAATAGTGAATCTCCCAAAAAGTTTAGGGTATATAATCGTTAAAACTGAGAGTATGATGACAAACATGCCTTAAAGATAAGAGTTCATGGCACTAAATTGAAATTAACCCTATATTATATCATATAAGTTATAAAATTCATGTCACATTCGAAAATTGATCTTTACAATGAGCAATTGTTCCTTTTGTTTTTTCCCCCTTTCTATATTATTAAGGATTATTGAAGTGAAATTTTGCCGACATACGAGACTGTCAATGGAATCCTCGAATCCTAATAACTTTCTATCCTTTTCTATATCAAGTGAACAATAAACATTATTTGAACTCTGCAAATCAATTCAATGTCCTCTATAACACGTTTCTTGCCGTCTTGTTTTGATATGGGAATACTAATAAGCCTAACAAAGCCAAGAAATTTAAATATTATATACAAATGTTCACCATGCGTGCATTTGCTCTAGCTAGGAGAAGAATAAACGCTTAGCCTTACCTAATAAAGATAAACTAATTAAATATTGAAGATAAAAGTTACGAAGTGTTTACATTGAAAGAAAAATGTCTTTAAGTAAAAATAACTTATTAAAATTACAAAACCTTATAAACTGTGATTTTTTTTGTAAAGAGAAATAATTCCTTACATGTAAAGAATCAAGTATTTTTTCTTTTAATTGAATGTAAACTAAGAACTGTTTCTATTTGGTCAGTTTAGCATCTATCAATGTATCTCCGAGTAGCATCCACTGAGCATGCATGATGCATGACATGCATTTGTCTCCTAGTTGGCAATCAAGTCAAGCCGCCCAGGTCCAAGTCCAATTCGACAAGTAGTTATTTCATGACCACGACACTGCTCACACGTTTTGGTGATGCTTGCTGCCTTTTCTACTAAATGATTGATCAAAAGATTTACAGCTTCCTAGAAGGGGTCTTAATTATTTGTCGGAGGATGTTTTTATGACCTTTCTTTTTTGTAATTTGAGTGGTCAAGTGTAGTTACTTTTATACTCATGTGTTTAGATTTTCAATATATTAAGTGCAGTTACCTTTATTCTCGAGATCTTGTGTTTAGACTCATTACATGTCTAGGAACTCGTATCGACGAGCTCTACGCAATAGAGCAACTCAGTTCCCCAAAATCCTTCCATATTAAAATTTGATCAAAATGACCCTACCTCCCAAGGGCAAAATTGTAAATTCCACAAATTAATTAAATAATAATTAACTTGGGTCGGGATGTTACACAAGCAGTGGTACTTGAGATTCGATAAGTTTATGAAAGATCAATGCTATACAAGGAGTCATTATGATCATTGTGTGTACCACAAGAAACTAAGAGGAGGCGCATACACCTACTTATTGATTTATGTAGATGATATGCTCATAGCTTCTAGTGATATCACTGAGATTAACAAGCTGAAAGCTCAAATGCATAAAGAGTTTGAAATGAAAGATCTCGGTGAGCCAAGGATGATTTTGGGGATGGAGATCACGAGAAATATGAAGAGGGGGCTGGTGTATTTATCGCAGAAACAATACCTTGAAAAGTTGCTGCACAAATTTGGAATTAATGAGGAAACCAAACTTGTAAGTACACCACTAGCTCCTCATTTTAAATTGAGTACTTAACTATGCCCTAAAACTGTGGTATGCACTCGCCACGATATTATTCATGTAGTTGGAATTGTTAGTAGATTGATTCACAATCCTGGAAAGGTGCATTGGGAGGCTGCTAAATGGATACTGAGATATCTTCATGGAACAAGGGAGACATGAATTTGTTTTGAGAAGAATTGTGAAGGAGTTGAAAAGTTCTCAATTGGATATGTGGACTCTGATTTTGCTAGTGATTTAGATAAAAGAAGGTCAACGACAGGGGTATGTGTTTACTATGGCAAAATGTCCTATATGTTGGAGATCAATATTACGACTAACTGTTGCATTATCAACCACACAGAGGCTGAATATATGGCAATGGCTAAGGCCATTAAGGAAGCAATCTAGATGTTAAGGTTGAGAGAAGATTTGGGTGTTAATCAACACAAGTTGGATGTGTATTGTGATAGTCAGTGTGTCATTTACTTGGCAAAGTATCAGGTACATCATGCGAGGACCAAACATATAGATGTGAGATATCTCTTTGTTCGAGAAGTGATAGTTGAAGATGACATTCGTATCAAGAAAATTGCTATGGTAGATAATCCTACTGATATGTTAACTAAAGTGGTGGGTGTATCAAAGTTCAAGCACTGCTTGAATTTAGTGCATGTGAAGCAAGTTTGATCTTGCAATATGATGGAGCAACGGATGCTGTTATGTGTAATGTCTCAGTATGGACTTCATGCCAAGGTGGAGTTTGTTGGAATTGGCATAAAATCAATATGTGCCTAAACTAAAATAAATATCAATGTAGGAAAAGGAAAGCTGTAGGTTTTTGGGTTAGCTTGGACGCAAGCTAAGATTGGCTTAATTTCCTAGTTTGATTAGAATACAGTTTTAGTCTAGGATTTGGATTCCTATGTATAACAGGATTTGGTTTTAACCTATGTCATCTATTAATATCAATAGATGACCTTAGGAGCAGTGTAGATATAAGTTTGAGAGGCATCTGTTTGTGTACTTGAGAGTTGTTAGGTTTGTGAGTTCTCTTATATTTCTTTCGTAATTAATAAGAAGCTTCCGTTGGTTAGGGAGGTACTCCAATATTGGAGGACTTTAATTGTTTGTGTTCCTTGTTTTTTGTTCATTGTTTTAGTTTTTGTTTAGGCTTAAAAGTTTAACGAGTTTAACATTTCGATAGGAGATACTCTTATACATTTTATGAAATGGATTAATAGTTACTTTTTATTGTTTAAATCATGGGGGATTGATGATAAGTTTTTGTATAATTGAATGAAACGATGTTAATACAATGTTTGTCATCATGTCTCGGGTGGAAGTCGGCATATATGCAATGTACCAAACTTTGAGTCCCATTTTTCCACATACAATTGTCAAGGATGAGCACAAATACCATCTCATCGCATGCCATTAAATTTATATCGTCTTTATTAACATCATGAAATTAGGAAAGTCAAGGGTAAGCAATACGGATCGCAGCTTCTATAGACTGGTCTGGCCCTACTCATCCACTATCTAGGCTTCAATTGTCTTATATATATGCACCACAAGTGCATTAACTATATTATGAGGTCGGACAATTATATTTGAAGTGTATGAAAGTGGATTTGAGAAGTAATGGCTTTTAGCTCAAGTTGTTAAAAGTATTTATTCTGTACTTGATGTTTTAAATTAATTCGATTAATTCTCCATCCCATTATTGCCTGTATAAAGGAAAATTGGATTTGAGGCCATTGAAAGACTATTGGGTTTAGCCATGATTAAATAAGGCAACCCTCATGAAATATAATGCAAATTAAGCACAAAAATGCATTAGAGAAAGGTGGAAAAGATCAGTTGCGGATCCAGACTTTCGTTTATCTGGGGGCTTAAAAAAATTTAACCATTATACAATCAAACAAAAAATATTTCAAACTTTGAATATTAATAGCATTGTTTAATAAGTAAATTTACAATTGTTCTCGACGACTTTTCATATTCTGAAAACATTGCATAATAAGCTCATTATCAATACTATTTAATATGTCTTTTTCAAGATATACTACCAAGCAATCATTCATCAATTGGTCTCCCATTCGATTACGCATTCTGTTCTTCACAATGTTCATAGTAGAGAATATCCTTTCTACCGAAGCTGTTACAACTAAGTTCTCCACAAAATTACAGAATGAGTGAACTTGGTGGGATCTCTATCATTCTTTTTTAACATAGGATTTAGAGTTTTTCTTTTTTAATATAAGTTTTGGGCTTTAAGTGTGTATTGAATGGACTATATGGGACTTTACTTGGAAAGAACTTAAAAATAATTAAAAATTGTGAATTTAAGTGGGACTATATGGCTGAAGGTTTTTTTTTTTTGTAAATGTGGGCAGCTGCCCACAGTTTTCTTTGATTGGGTCCGCCAGTGGAAAAGACTAATTAGCAAACATTTGACCAAGGGATTGACTATTCTTAGTCATTGCAGGCCACTCTCGGATGTCTATAAATTAAAGAGCAAGAGGCAACATGGAGAGGCACACTTGCAATACTTCTTAGAATATCTATCTTTTCCTTATTATCATGGCTAAATCCAATTCATCAGTCGGTAGAAGCCCTTCAATGATTTCGATAGTATTTCTACTTGGGCTGCTGGTGGCTACCTTTGAAACAACAGGTATGTATCTCTCGCATAAATGCACCCACACCCACACACAAACACCTGCAGGCATGCATGCCTAATGCACGCACATATGTAGACATGTATGCTTTATGCTTCTCCAATAAAAATTTGTGTTGAGGATTAATTGAGGAATTTTAATCTCAGCTATCCTTTATATGTTAGTGGATTACATATTTTTGTTCATAGGTACCATACATGCAATTTATGGGTGAGATTAGGAGTCCATAACCTATACTCAACATAAAATATTTAATTAATGGAGCTAAACCCGAAGAACTTTACATTGGCTGAAACAATTCATACATTTTTTGAGGCCGTTTAAAATGATCCACATAGAAAATCGATCAAATTGAATATCCTTTAGCAATTTGAATATAGGTTTATTTACACCAATACCCTTTAAAATTACGGTCAAAGCTCACATTGCCCCTCGAAACTCAAAGTGGCTCACTTACCCCGCTTGATCTTATTTTGGTGGTCCAATTTGCCCTCGATGTAAACTCTGTCTAAAAGTCTGTTAATTTTGTTGACATGGCATGCATGTTTTTGTAATTTTGTACACATGAATCATTATCCACCACCAATACTAAAATTACAATCCTCAACCACCCAGCTGCCTCCTCAATTTTCTGTACCAATTTTTTTCCTCAGATATGGTCAATGGAATTAGAAATTGCAATCCAATTCCAATAACAATAAATCAACCAAGCAATAAAACTAACACTAACTTCTCCAAGCCCACCATTACTCGCCTTCTTCCTCCCCCAATTATCAGAATGAGCACCTCCATTAGACGAGAACCCCACTCTCCTCTCCCGATCGATCCCACCACTGAATCTTCGTTCCCTTAGACGATACAAAGCTCTTGTTCGATACCCAAAGCCAGAGATGAGACCTGTCCTTGGAGAGGTCACCATGACTAGGCAGATCTCTCGATCTCCTTTGGGAATTTCTTGCAGACCCATCTCTGTTAGTGACTCTTAGGAGAAGGCTTCGTTTCCTGGAACTTAGTGAAGATGGGGGTTTTGGTGGATGGTTTATGCATCTTTCTAGAATTGAAAAAACAGAGGGTTTTGTGGCGAGGGTCGGGGCTGCTGGGTGGGGAGGCAGCTGGGGGCTGGTTGAATCAGGAGAGCAAGATTCGTCCCTATATTGGCTTGGAAGGGTACATAGTTTTTATAATTCTTAACCTGCTTTGAGTACCTATAAGAGCTCCTATTTGACAATTTCTTCTTTTTACTATAGATCCTGCTTAAAGTCAATTTCTTTCTCACATTTGAGAATATTTCCTCTTTTTTCTTGTCTCTAATTATTCTTAGGACTGTAAATCTAGTGAACTTTTCTCCAGGATCATAAAACCTCATTATAATTTCTTCTTCAATATTGCAGGAGCCCAAATTGGTGTATGTTATGGAATGCTTGGAGATCGTTTACCACCCCCATCAGAAGTTATTGCTCTGTACAAGCAAAATAACATCAGAAGAATGCGACTGTATGATCCGAACCAGGCTGCTCTAGCAGCCCTTAGAGGCTCTAATATTGAGCTCATGCTAGGCGTTCCAAATGACAACCTTCGAAGCCTTGCCTCAAGCCAGGCCAATGCAAATACTTGGGTCCAAAACAATGTGAGAAACTATGGCAATGTAAGATTCAAATACATTGCGGTAGGAAATGAAGTCAAGCCCTCAGACTCCAATGCACAATTTCTTGTCCCGGCCATGCAAAACATTCAGAAAGCAATTTCTAGTGCTGGTTTGGGAATTAAAGTCTCCACTGCCATAGACACTGGAGTGCTTGGAAAGTCCTTTCCTCCATCGAACGGAGAGTTCAAGTCCGAATATGGAGCACTTTTGAACCCCATCATCCGCTTCCTAGTGAACAACAGATCGCCGTTGCTGGTTAATTTGTACCCTTATTTCAGCTACAAAGACAACACTCGTGACATTCGTCTAGATTATGTTCTTTTCACAGCTCCATCAGTTGTGGTACAAGATGGCCAACGTGGCTATCGTAATCTTTTCGATGCCATTTTGGATGCTGTTTATGCTGCTCTTGAAAAGGCGGGCGGAGGGTCTTTGGAAATTGTCATATCGGAAAGTGGTTGGCCATCAGCTGGTGGAACGGCAACAACAATTGATAATGCAAGGACTTATAACACAAATCTAATTCAACATGTGAAGGGAGGGACTCCAAGGAAGCCCGGAAGGGCCATAGAAACCTACATCTTTGCCATGTTTGATGAGAACAAAAAGAACCCGGAATATGAGAAACATTGGGGGCTGTTTTCACCAAGCAAACAGCTGAAATACCCAATCAACTTCAACTGAGTAGCTAAGCAAGTGTAGTTGTGGTTAGCAATCTAACCACCAATAAAACTGCAATAAATAGGCTGTCATGTATCACATCACATGTACCCAAATAATGCTCACATAGAGCAAATAATCTTATAAAATTATCGTAATTTAAAATATTATGTCTTTTCTTGGCAATATTGATGCATTACAAATGCCATTATAATCTCATTATGTTAAGAGCCTGTTAAAGACAAATTGCATATATGGGCTTAGTTAAGTTGGTTTAGAGGATGTGCTTCTCATTTTACCTCGAGTTCAAATCCTTCTTTTCATAATTTAGAATAAATTAAATAAAATATTGTTTTTATAAAGAAGACATTATTTAAGTTGAGATAGATGTCAGTGGGTTATTTCATAAAGGAATATGCTTAATACTTCCCCGACTTTTCTCCCATCTTTTTTGTCTAACCTATACTACACTTGATAAGGACTACTCCATTAACTCCCAGTCAATGTTATGCCAACTGTAATTTCTTTGTAAAAACCAGCACTGCTTTCGTAATTATATACTAGGTATTGCCCCATGTTGTATAGTTGACTTGTCCTTATTAGGTTTAATTGGACTTTCTTATTTACAATTACAAAATAAGATATTTAGATTAACAACTTGACATTTTCGGTATTTTTACAAAATTTTCTGAGGTTTAAAAAATTACATGAACTTCCCCCGAGGTTTTAGATTATTTTCACAAAACCTCTTTTCTTGTTTGTCCAAAAATTGATGATTTCATTAAAAAAAAAATGACAAAATTAACTTCAATGAATGCATATGCAATTAATCTCAAAAACTAACTTTGTCATTTGGAGAAATTTTTTTTATATATAAAATCATCAATATTTGGACGAAAAATTCGACGACAAGGGGTTTATATGGTTTTCTTGTCTCATAAGGTACGCAAGAGCGATGTTCGACCTTCCTTTGCCACCTCATATATCTCAACATCTTCTCGTCCTGTCACATATTTTCTGTTTGTCTCTTCAGAAACTTTGGGTTAAAAGAATAAAAACACATTTAATTTAAGTTTATTAAATGAAAAGAAGAAAATGACAAGGAGAACCAGAAAACAAAACTACCCGAAGGCAGGCTTGGCCTCATGGTGAAAGTTCAACTAAGACGATAGTTATGACACATAACAAATCTTTGTTACAGAAATCCCACTCTAAACGCAGGAGCCTCATCCCACCAACCAAACCAAGAAACAGCCCTGCGCCATGATTAGCCAAGGCCCTCATTATAGTCGGAATAAACAGACATTTCTTGTTGCAACTCTAAACGCAAGAGACAGTTGAAATTGGACCCTCCTGTAAAGAGATCTTGAGCAGGTGCAAATCGCTTTCTCATCTCTATAAATTAAGGAGCAAGCGGCAGCCTTGAGAGACGTACACTTATTTCTTAGAAAATTGTATGTTTCGGACCATGACCAAATCGAATTCGTCATCAGTTGGCAGACGCCTTTCTCTGATTTCCATATCCATAGTACTTCTACTTGGGCAGCTGGTGGTGGCTAGCTTGGCAACAAAACAACACACAGGTATGCATACATAATTGGCTCCTCTGTCAATCTAACTGCCAATTGAGCTTTTGTTTTTCTAGCGTATCATTCATCTGACCGATTTTCTTATAACTCGTAATTATAATTAACGAAAGCTAATGCACAGCAAATAACAACATTTTTGTGTGTGTCTATTTTTAAGATGAGGACCAAACTGTTACATGCAACAAACCATGCATTCCTAATCAATCTCACATGTAAGCAATATTAATTCCTTTTTCAATGTAGGTGCTCCAATTGGTGTATGTAATGGAATGGTTGGCGATGACCTACCAACCCAAGCAGAAGTTGTTGCTCTCTACAAGACAAATAACATCCCAAGAATGCGACTTTATGATCCAAACCCAGCCGCTCTAGAAGCCCTTCGAGGCTCCAATATCAAGCTCTTGCTAGGCGTACCAAATGAAAACCTTCAATACATTGCCTTAAGCCAAGCCAACGCAAATGCATGGGTCCAGAACAATGTGAGAAACTATGCCAATGTGAAATTCAAGTACATTGCCGTAGGAAATGAAGTCAAGCCTTCAGACTCCTTTGCACAGTTTCTCGTCCCAGCCATGCGAAAAATTCAAAAGGCAATTTCTCTTGCTGGTCTTGCAATGAAAATTAAAGTTTCGACAGCCATCGACACCGGAGTCCTTGGAGAGACCTTTCCTCCTTCGATAGGCTCATTCAAGTCTGAATATAACGCACTTTTGTATCCCATCATCCGCTTCCTAGTGAACCACCAATCACCATTGCTTGTTAACTTGTACCCTTATTTTGCTTACAGTGGCAACACTCAAGACATTCGTCTTGATTATGCTCTTTTCACAGCTCCATCAGTTGTGGTACAAGATGGAAACTTCGGTTATCGTAATCTTTTCGATGCCATGTTAGATGGTGTTTATGCTGCTCTCGAGAAGGCTGGTGGAGGGTCCTTGAAAGTTGTTATATCAGAGACTGGTTGGCCATCAGCCGCTGGAACAGCCACAACAATTGATAATGCAAGGACTTATATATCAAATTTGATTCAACATGTGAAGGAAGGGACTCCAAGGAGGCCAGGAAGGCCCATAGAAACTTACATCTTTGCCATGTTTGATGAGAATAGAAAGACCCCAGAGCTTGAGAAACATTGGGGGCTCTTCTCCCCAACAAAACAGCCTAAATACCAAATCAGTTTCAATTGACTAGCTATAGTAGGTAAGTTTATTGTGACAATAAAAGGGAAGTTGTGGTTGCCAATAATATAACTAATAAAAGATTGCCAAGTTATCTGTACCCCAAAAAAAAAGCAAGTAGTCTATAAGAGATTGTACGAATTATGATTGAAATAGCTATTTGTTTAGTTTGGGTTGCTGTATAACGACATGTGCTTCTTGTCATTTGTTTGCATTTTGTACCGACTAAAATTTGTGTTTAATGAAAATTTCATTCATTTAAAAAAGTTATTGATAATTCTTCAATAATTCTATATTTTTTTGGCTTTGTACTTTCTTAGTGTTGTACTACTTCTTCTCAATTGGTGAAAGTGGTCCACTGTTCAATTTATATGACTCACAACAATTCTCTACGATAAATTCCGTAAGAATAAGAGATGCTTTGTAAAAAAAGAAAAGGTGATAGAAGAAAAACATGATCATATAATCCATTAACAAATGATGACCATGAAGTACATCGAGCTTGAATCAAAAAAGTAACAACAGTAACAAACAATGACCATAAAGTACATCAAGTTTGAATCAAAATAAGTAACAACTTCCAAGCATAAACGATTCTTGCATCTGCACCCAAAATTACACATCAAGTTTAGTTAAATAAGTAGATAAATTAAAAGTAACTGAAAATAATTATAATTATTTTAGTCTTAGACAATACCTTGTAGGAGACATTACTTCTATGGATTATGTTGCTGCTCATAGGCATTTGAATGTGAATCCTGCATTATATATAGTTTCATGTCAATCAAATATTTCAAAATAAGCATAAGCTATAGATAAACCATCCTGATTCAATGAATACCTTATTCAAATGTGCCATGAAATTAGTACTTTGAAGCATTACAATTTACAATTGTCATTGTATCTTTGGATTTAGTTGCTACTTGCATATGCAAATTCATTTTTAATTACTTCAATAGAAACGAACTAGCTCTTAACTTAGTTGTATTTTTCTCTCAATGTTGGAAAAGATTCTGAATTCAAATCCATTTTAAGAGAAACTACTGCACTACGTAAACTTGTGCTATAAAAAGTACTCAGATATGGTAAAACCGCTATCCTTGCAACATGCCATTGTATTGACATTTATTTCTAGACAAATACATAAACTCTTGCGGTTGCCTTTCTAGGGCTGCAAGTAATCTTTTATTTACTCGTTTTTGCGTTTACTCCTGTGATGGAAGGGCAAAGTTCCCTACTGCCTTGAGGACCATTGACTGGTCAACAAGTCAGCTTTCTTTGGTGTGCAAGCGTGCCACTACTAGCAGTGAAGATTCTAGCAGACTTAGTTTAGAATGGATAACTTGCGCCCCAAGTTACTGATTTCTGCAAACAAACGGTTGTGAATTTGGGTGAGGAATATCTCCCAAGTAAGTTCTTTTCTTGCCTCAGATTGGTGAGGACTTTAACAATTTATCTCAGTATAAAGAGGTTGTTCTGGCCAGAATGGTTGATGGAATTTTAAACTGTTTTAGGCAGAACTGCCTTTTACAAAACTATAAAAATAAATATCCACGCTAGAAAGATGAAAAGACAGCTGGAACTCCATTTCTGCCTGGATAGAAGGTTCTGATCCGGGCTGGACTGGACTGTTGACAGCTTCAACTACTAAGCTTCAATTATAAATCGATACCAAAGGTTAATTCTGCCAGAGCTTTAATGTACTTCAAGCTTTAGTGAGGCTTTTGAGTGGGCAGAACTGCTGTTTCTTTAGTCTGCACGGGCAGAAGTGACTGTTCTCGAGGACTTCAGTGGGCTAGAGACTGCACTGTAAAATTTGTTGAGGTTTTCCCGTTTGAAGAAAGCTCAAGCTCTACATGTCTTGGTTTTTTTTGCTGAACCAAATTTTGTTGACGTCGCAAATCTCGCGGCCTGGTGCTCCGGGCCGAGGTGATGTGCGCGAACACGTGACGTCCTTCTTTTGGATACGGTGCGTTTTGTGCGCGGGCGTGCGAGCACGGTCTACCGTGCGTTGAGATAATGATGGGGTTTGGGTAGAAGATGTTTAAGTAATGCGCCTGTTTTGAGATTGGACTTCTAATCAAACAATTGTGGCCGAGAGAGGAACTTATCTCGGCTGTCAGGTTCACGGCCTAAGCTACAAGGCCGTTTGGTGGTGGTGTAGGTGGTGGATTTTGGGCGGTGCTCCGGCGCGTTGCTCGAGGAGCGACGGTCGTATGATATATGGGGTGAGTGGTGATCGGTGCATAATTACATATCTTTTTATACCCTTTTAACTCATGATTTGGTTATGTTTTTGAGTTAAACTTGTGCTTTTAATAAAGTTTGTGTACGTTTCAGTGTAATAAGGTTGAGACTCATTACATGCATTTTAAAGACAATTTAGCTTAAAACAGTGTCTGCAGATCATTCAATTTCACGGATTAACCTGTACTTGCTCAAAAAGAACCAGATAATGAACCATACATCATTGGAAAGATACGGAAGTCTAGTTTCCGTAGCATTTTACGGTTCATGATTCGGAGTCTTCTAGAGGAAGTTATACATGATTTAGTAGATCAAGGTCAAAATTCGGCAGCATCTGCGTTACTGGGCCGTAAATGACATTTGAAGGTCTTTCCGATTTTTCCTTGAGTTGGGCTGCATATGCTTGGAAAGATAAGACAAAGGGCTTGAAGATCCATATTTTTTCAGAATTTTATGAATGTATTAACAAGCCCAAAACGAACCCAAAAGAAGAGTGCAATGCATTGTCATGCATGACATATGCATGATGAAATGAACTATCTAGTGGGAATTGTTGGTGAAGTGCACTATCTTGTGGGAAGGTTAGGTGAAGCATATTCAAGTCTTATAATTGAAGTGGGAGCTGCAATACTAAGTTTAAAGAAAGAAAAATTGTTTTCAAATGTAATGGTGTGTTAGGTGAAGTTGATGAAGTGAGTGGAAAGCAATATTTAATTTAGATTCTCAACTTCTTTATGCCTATAAATAGTGAGGTTTCCCAAGCTTGTAAACACACCCCAAGGGGGGGAGCTCTCAAACATTTCTCTAGAGCTCCCCTCCCTTCTCTCCCTCAAATATCTTAGTTTTCCTTTCTAGTTCTCAATTGTTGTAATAAAATCCTTTTGCTAAATGTTTCTAAGTTCTTCTTAACTTTCCATTGTAATGTAAATTCTTTTCTTTAGCAATTCAAGTTTGAGTGGTTTCCAAGTTTCAATTATGGTTTTTGTTCTTATTCATTATGCTTATAAGTTAATATGCTAGTTTGAATGATTGATCACCATTAAGGCTTGCATGTTAGCTATCTTGGTTTGAATTAAGAGTAGACACCATGCTTTAATTCGAATTGAACTATGAATAGGAAGAGTATGTATGGACATTCGACAACAGGGATTAGATACATGCTTGGTTGTTTAAAATGTTCTTCTATGCTTAATGGGTTCCTAATGCTTAATTTAGGTTAGACAACAGATGATCAAATTAGGGAATTAGGAACACAAGGTTAGGACCAGACACCATGGCTTAATCATACTTTAGCTAGAATCAATCCGTTAATCTAATTGAACTTGGGAACTTATTCGCTTGAGTTAATTTCTTTTCTTTCTTTCTTGTTTGATTTATTTTCTTTCTTTTTTTCATTTCTGTTTTGTACAGGGAATTGAATTAAATCAATCTATCATCAATCCTCGTGGGATCGACCTCGCACTTACATACGCTAAACTACCAACGGCTCGTGCACTTGCGAATATCACAAGCTGAGGATGCAGCTGAATCTATTTTGGTGCAGCTGAATCGACGCAACAAGTGGGCGACAACAGGAATGGTGCTCCGGCGCCTTAAGAAATCAAGGGTCGTATGATATATTGATGAATGGATTTTTGTTACAATCTACCACTACTCCTAGGAAAGCATGTAAAGATATTGAAAGTGCGTTACAGAAACATAAGTTGCTCCGTGGGAGGCTTTTGGTTTTGGTGTTGGTGTTTGTGCCTAATAAATCACGGCCTTTCTGGCTGAGGAAGCCTCCTCTCGGCTGTGGCATTTGCTCACGGACTCAAAAACGGCCACGTTTCGTTGTTCCTTTTTTCCCTTCATACAACGAAGGAAAAACGCAAAGGGAGAATCTTCTCGGCCTTGACCGCAGTATTGCAGACCGAGGCCGAGGTCCTTATGGAGCACGACCGAAGATACAGGTCAGATCATCACGTGGCCTCAGGGTCCCACGCCTCATTTAATGAAGTAGTGCCTCTGACCATTACTGCAAACCCACTGGGTGCGAGAAACGTTTAATGCACGAGGGCAGAAGGGAAGTGATTGAAGTCAGGATTTGGTAAGCAGAGATCAGAGTGGTTAGGTGCAAACATTCTCACAAATATTCTTACAACTTGCAGTCGCCTCACCAACCACTGGATCAGGGCATTTAATGCGTTCCCACGGCCAGAGGTGCAGAATCCACGATCAGGGCGGTGGCCGATATTTCCCGAGATTTATGGGGGTCACACCACCATGCTTCACGATCCCAAATGCTGATCAGACCCAACCATGCTTACCCTGATTAGACTCCACCATGCAGGTCTTGTCAAGCCTCGATTCTCCCTCCAGGACCCCTATTATAAATACCAAACTCAAGACCACGTTCAAAGGGTCCAACACCAAAACCAAAAGCCTCCCATGGAGCAACTTATTTTTCTGTAACGCACTTTCAATACCTTTACATGCTTTCTTAGGAGTAGTGGTAGATTGTAAGAAAAATCCATTCATCAATATATCATACGACCCTTGATTTCTCAAGGCGTCGGAGCACCATCCTTGTTATCGCCTCACTCACCCCACATATCATACGACCGTCGCTCCTCGAGCAACGCACAGGAGCACTGCCCAAAATCCACCACCTACACCACCATTAAACGGCCTTGTAGCTCAAGCCATGAACCTGACGGCCGAGATAAGTTCCTCCCTTTGCCACAATCGTTTGGTTAGAAGTCCAAATTCAAACAGGCGCATCATTTAAACTTTTCCTACCCAAAACCTATCAAACCCTCGACGCACGGTAGATCGTGCTGGCACGCCAGCGCATAAAACGCACCGTATCCAAAAGAAGGACGTCCCGTGTTCACGCACATCCCTTCGGCCTGGATCACCAGACCGTGAGATTTGCAACGCCAACAGTTGGACATCTTGAGCGTGGTCTTGAGCTTGGTATTTATAGGAAGAGTCTTGGAGAGCCAATCGAGGTTTGAAAAAGATCTTCCTGAGGGCCTAAAAATATCTGCATAGTGGAGTCTGAACGGGGCAAGTGGGTAGTCCAATCAGCATTTGGGATCGTGAAGCATGGTGGTGTGACCCCCATAAATCTTGGCAAATCACGGCCACCTCCCTGATCGAGGGTCCTGCGCCTCCTGGCCGTGGGAATGCATTTAATGCTCTGGACTAGTGGTTGGTGATCTGACCCTAGGTTGTGAGAGTGCTTCGTGAGAATGTTTGCGCCTAACCACTCTGATCTCTGTTTACCAAATCCTGACTTCAATCACTTCCCTTCTGCCCTCGTGCATTAAATGCCTTTTGCCCCAGTGGATTTTGCTGTGGTGGTCAGAGGCACTACTTCATTAAATGGGGCGTGGGGCCCTGAAGTCACGTGGCGTTTTGACTATAATATCTTCGGCCGTGGCTCGCATGGACCTCGGCCTCGGCCCATAATGCCATGGTTTTGAGAGGCCGAGAAGATCCTGCCTTTGCATTTGCCTTGTGTTTCCTTAGGAATGCAGGACGCTTGGCAAAACGCGGCCGTTCCAATTTATGAACAGGTGTCAAGGCCGAGAGGAAGTCCCCTTTTTACGGCCGTGATTTATTAGGCACAAACAAATTTGTAACGAGAGAAATCTCGTTTTGAATGACTTATTTTCTAAGTCTGAACCTTGGGAATTCTGATCTAAAGCTGGTTTCACTTGAAATTCAAGTGGGCTTTTGGTTGATTTTGAGTTGTCTATTTGACTGATAATTTTTTGTGTAAGATTGATTTTTTTTTTTTTTTTGTGTCCTTTGCCCTGTTTACTCATTTTTGTATTTATAAGAAATGTTATCTGGAGTGGGCAGTAATTCTTTCTTTTAATAATGGGCGGCAAATCTTTCAAGAGATACCAGAAATACAATAATTCAATTCTGGCACAACCGTCAGTTCTTTAAGATCACTTCCCTGTTTTTCTTGAAAGAAAACCTAATTTTTCTCCTTTATTTCAACTGCCCCCTTTGTGAGAGTTTCTAGACTATGATGGCTAGTTTTGATCTTTTTGAACAAAATCCCTGTTTTCCTGCTTATCTCTTTTCGAGTTTGTAGTCTGCTTATCTCTTGGGAGAATCACTCATAGAAGAAATGTCTCTTAAATATATTAATATGTAGGGGTTTTGATCTTCTGAATTTCAGAGATGTCCCTTCCTAATTTTGCCAACTATTGCCCCTCTCTAATCAACTCTGTGCTAGTTGGTTTTGTTGACTTTCCCAAACCTGATAATACAAAGATGTCACGTGGGTTCTAGGATGGGTCCCTTTCTTTATCCAAATCGTGCTGGGTTTATTTTGTATGGAGCCCAAGAGGTGATTTTCTTTTGAAGCCCAAGTCTATTGGTCTGGTTTGGGCTAGGCCTTTCTGGATCTTGGGTTTCCTTTTGTTGGGCTGGGCGTGCTAATTTTAGGCCCAAACAAATTGAAATCAATTGAATATTTAGGAGTTTTGTTAGGGAAAAAGAGCCCCCAGTGTTTATGAGTCTCCGGCCCTGTTTTTTTATCCTCATTAAACATGGCAAAGATATAAGTATCTACAGGGCTTCCAAGTCTCTTCGGAGTCCCGCCCTTCACATGCTTGACCAAATTTGAGTTGTAAGTTCTCGCGTTCTCTTGTGTGGTCACTTGGCCATCACCACCTTCTGAGGGCCAACCACTCTCTAATACGACAAGTTTCAAAGAACCGCCTCCGGCTTTCTCTAATGCTTCATAAACTGCATCCAAAATTGCATCAAACAGAATTTGATATCCAAGCTGACCATCCTGTTCCACAACTGACGGAGATGTAAAAAGTGCATAGTCCATACCCATAGTCTGACGATTTTGAATGTAACTAAAATATGGGTACACATTAACAAGAAATGGAGATTGATTGGCCACCAAAAAAGCAATGATAGGATCAAGAAACTGTCGATATTCAGGGTTGAAGAAGGCTTTCGATGGCGGGTAGGATTCTTTGAGAATCGCGGTGTAAACCACCGTGGAGACTTTAATTTGAGTTGCAAGACCGGCCGCAGAAACTGCTTTTTGAATATTTTCCATTGCAGAAGCAACAAACGGGGCTAATGGACCTTTGGGATCTATTTCGTTCCCAACCACGATGTTTTTGAAATTGACATTTCCGTAGGTTATGACATTACTTTGGATCCAAGAATCTGCACTGGCTTGGCTAGAAGAGATGTCTTTAAGGCCTTCGTTGGGTACATCGAGCATGAGCTCAATGTTGGAGCCTGCCTGTGGGTTAGGACCATAGAGCCTCATTTTTTGGATACTATATTGGTTGTACATAGAGATTACTTCTTGTGGGGAAGGTAAGTTGTCTCCAAGTGTTCCATAACAAACACCAATCTTTGCTCCTGCATCAAGAATTATGAACTTAGTTATTTTCATAGCATCAAATATATATATATATAGAGAGAGAGAGAGAGAGAGAGAGAGAGAGAGAGAGAGAGAGAGAGAGAGAGAGGAAGAAGAAGAAGAAGAAGAAGAAATGGCTTTGCAATTTTTAGTCTAACATTGAGAAATAAGCATTCCAGCCTTTGATATTTGGAGAAGCTGTGACAAATTATTTGGCAGTAAGGTTATTTTGGTAACAAAATATAGAATTGGTAGGCATGCATTATTGCTTACAAGGTATTGTTTATTTATATTATTATAAGTAAGTGTTTTATTTAACAAAATTTTTACAAAATACAAATGAAAAGTTTGGTCACTGTATAATATTTTAATATAATATATTTTAATTCTTTTAATATATATTATTTTTATTCAATAATTATGAAAAATACGTGTATAATATGTGAATTTTGTATGTATATATTATTGAAAATTTTATAAAAATACGTGTATTAGTCATGAAAAATACGTACGCACCTATATTGTACGTTTGATTTTTAAAAAAATGTATTTTACCCAGTCTTTACGTGTACTGAAATCAAAAATATTTTTTAAAAATACGCATGTACATATATAATACGAATATTAAACAGAAAAATGCGACTAGGCATAATAATAATTCCCATCTCTCATGCATATATAGTAATTGTGGAATTATAACCTGTCTAAATTTTTACTTTGTGGAGAGAGAGAGAGAGAGAGGAGAGAAGAGAGAGAGAGAGAGACCAGTTGTGGTAAGGCTAGCCATTAGCAGCCCAAAAAGTAGCATTATGGAAACAATGGAAGGGCTTTTGCCAGCTAAATGTAACTTGGCCATTGTGCGAATCAGATCGAAAATCAAGTAGATTGAAGGAAAGACACATTTACAACTTGTGAGGTGCCCTCTTTATAGATCGAGTCAAAGACTCACAAAGGCACTCCGTGCAATATCTGATATTTTTTTCCAGGTCAATGAGTAGCTACATGCATTTCCTCTCCACTAGACAGTGAAAAATTTCCAAGGTAAATATATAATTCCACAAAAACTACAAAAGATTTTGTACATAGAAATTGTTGAAATATTAGTCATCTTCCACAAAGACAAGTGGTGGAGATTTAAATGTTATGGTCTTCTGATCATGTCTCCTTTGTAAACTCCAGAATGAAAAATATTCGGGGTGGTCCCCGCAAATTAAATGAAAATTTTAACTTAATTTTTATATGCAAACAATTCTATCAAAATTAATTATTTATATGAGGGGATTTTCAATTAGGATATGAGCAACAAACTCAAAATTAACTGTCAATAATAGCCAACGAATCTAGCCTAGTAAAAAAGGACCTTAACTTGTAGTGGTCTCAAATTTGAATTTCTATGACATTGCAGAGTGTGTGAGAAACCTTTCTCCCTCTAGTATTTTCTCTTGTATTCAAAACATCATTTCAATTATTAATGCGAACCTCTTTGTACATTTCGAGTCACTGTTTCTACCTTCACTTTAATGCAAATCCTCACCCTTTACGTTGTAACTTCCCAGTAAAATTTTGTAATATCCTATATTAGATTAACCATTATAAATCACTCCTTTTAACGTTTGTTAGCCCAAAAATAATGTTTTAACTCTTCTAATTATCGGAGAAATAGTCCTCTTTTGACTTTCTTGGATTTGACTGATTGATAACTTGCTTTTTGTTGGAATTTATATGGTGTATATTTTCTTCCTCAAGGAATTTAAGTCTCAAATTTCCACACACCAACTGTGAAGCAGGATGAGATAGTACAATAAACACACGGCATTTACGTTGTCCTTATTTGCATCATCAAATTTTAAAGTCATGCATATGCTAAGTTTAATTTGGCAACTTGTATAGACTAGTCCCTACAAAACTGGTTCGGTGGTAGTGTGCCCCTTGGGTTCGAGGTCCATTATCCCTTCACATTTTGTTCTCTTTACAATATATTGTAAGGGAGAATTTCATTCAAGACACCCTAATGTTTTCTCTTAGTACAATTAGAGCCCACATATTTGATTTATTCCACTTACACACTTTGGGCTCATTCGGTTCACGAAATGAATTGTTTAGAAATGTGTTTCCCATGCCTATTTTCAAGAGATCGAAAGGAAATCATTCCATGTTTGCAAATACTGGAAAATGATAACTAGGAAAGCCATTTTAGTTATGTTTCTATGTTTGGTTTGTATAATAATAGGAATTCAACTTTGCTTACTTTTATGTTAGAGAGCAGTACATGTTTTCTCTCTGTCCTAGTAGAATCACCCCATCATATGAATAAACCAGGTTATCTCCGTACGTAATTGTGGAGGGCTTTTCTTCCTAGCAGATTTCGTGCTAGGATTTTGTCTTGTGTTTGGTAAGTCTTTCTAGTTTTATTTGAAGTTATAGTTGTTATGAACATGAGGAGCTAAACCCCATAGTTAGGGCTTAGGTTGAAGTCCTAAACATGATTACTTTGTGTGTTTTCTCCACTCAAATCTACTCACTTATGTATTTGTTTTTTATATTTGGTCCATGTGGGGCTCTTCATTTTTCTGTGTCGAATCCAATCATATAAAGAACGCAAAAAATTTGGATAAACGGTTGAAAAGTTATAGGTAAAAAACTAGACAGAGGTTGAGGCTGAAAATAGGGGAATTCGTCTTTGCACTAAAACGACCGGTCAACGTTCAATTTTTTTTCAACGTTACTCTCTGCTTCAAAACAACTAGTCGACATTGTTCACTCGACCAGTCAGCAACTGTTCACTAGGTGATAAACAAGTGATTTAGTGGTGATATAGGGGTGACTGAAGTTCCTGATTGTGTTTTTTTTTTTTTTGGGTTTCATTTCTTCTACTTTTCTTTACTCATTCCTAGTTTCCAATTTGTATCTTATCTTTGTGTTGTGTTCAATATTTTGAAAGGCGAGGCATAGGTGCGAGGCGTTTTAGTCACGCTACGTGAGGCGTAAGCCTTGAAGCAGTGAGGCGTAAGCCCTTCGAACATTAATTCATTTTAATAGAAAATATTTATAAATAATACAATACAATTAAATTGTATTACTAATTCATATTGAACCATAACAATCTTCTAAATATATAATCAAATATAAGTATTAATTGTCATTCAGGAATAATAATCAATCCTAAAACATAAAACAACACCATTAATATTTCTACGATACAAGTATGACGCATGTACGTCAAATTTCTACTATATCACATAAACGAATAAGATAACTAATATATTGAAGAGAAAAAGAAAAAAAATTAACACCTAATAGATGCATGTATTATGGCTTCAACTTATAAGACTCTTCAAATTACAGCTGGGAAGAACTACATACCGAAGGAGAGAATTCCTGAAATTAATGAGGATTATTGGGTAAGGGTAGTGTAGGGGCTTTTTTCTTCTGGCAGCTACAAATGGACTGGGCCGCCGTAAGAACCAAACTGAAGAAAATATCCCATGTGTCTGAGTTCAAAAATTAAGCCCTAAAAATACTTCGAAAGGGCAGCAGAGCCTTAGGAAGTATTTTGGTTACCTTCACCAGCGAAAACAATGGAAACTTACAAGTAATTTTTGCATGCTTACAGATAAAATTTTAAGCTTGGCATGAGAGGCATGTGGCATGGGAGCAAAATCAACATGAGTTTAGCACTAAGAGGAAATTTAGGCTTTCTTAGAGGGAAAAAGGGAAGTGTCAAGGTGAGAAATGAGAGATTTTGTAGGAGATTTGGCTAGGAAGAGAGAAATGAAGAACAACGCTCTTCTGGCAGCTTGACAGATACTCTGTTTGCCAGAAGAGAAGAATGGAGAAGATGGTGAACAATGCACGAGACTGCTGGGTTTTTGCAAGTTAGAGAGAAAGCTTGCTCTCCAGGCGTGGGTTGTTTTTGTTGGGTAGAAGAGGCCTCATTTTATAGGCGCTGGAAATCATCCCTTCCCAAGAAACCCTAATGGTTTCTACCCATTTTGGCTAAGCTTTTCCCTTCCTTTCTCTTCTCCTCCCCTGGCTTTTCCTATCTTGGTGAAATTTCCTCTATCTATTAGCACAAAATCAGGAACTTTGGGAGCTCAAGGCCCCATTTTCCCGCAGCTGTCTCAGTGACAGATTTCCATTCCCAGCCATTTCTTTTATTGCTTTCTTCTCTCTTTTCCATGGCCAAGTCTGATGGGAAAAGGAGTTGGGAAATATATGCTGGTTCGAAGGGTGTTTCTGGTAGCTCGCAGGCTAATATTCTTTGGTTCCTTGAATGTTTCTTGCTTGGAACTTGCTCCCCCCATGTCTGGAACCTCCAGCGGCTTTGTTTAATGAACCTGCAGACCTTCTCTACGTGGCTTCTATTTTTCCGGCAAAGGGTTGTGGCCTTTGTGGGCTTATTGTGAAGCTTTGTATGGGCCAAGGTGGTTCATTAAATAAGTGGGCTATTTTGTTAAATATTGGGCTTTTGAGTCAATAGCTATTTGGGGCTATTTCTTTTCTTCTTGTGCTTACCCACATGTTTGGGCCTAAGAAATGGGCTTGAGTCTCGAGGCTCCCAAGCAACCCGAGACTTTCCTTTTCTCGGCCCATCAATGGGCCTCATGTTGATTTATTACCATCCATACCACAACCCACTCAAGCAAGCCCCGGGCATTCGAGTGGCTTAGGCCCACTTAGGCTTGTAGCGTGGTTGGGTGTGTAATAATGATTTCCTGCTTGGCATGGCATGGCATGTCGCTTGGCATGCTTTTTATTATCCTTTATGGGATAATTAGCATGAATTTGCAGGGCCAATATATTCTAGCATGACGAATTATTTATTTAGCATGGCATGTGGATTGCAACTCGCATGTGGCGGGTTTTTGTGTACTCCGCTTTACGCCTTTCCTTGATAGAGTGTCATTTTGTGCCGATAATTTATTCGAGCCCGACCGTGAATTTTTTGGGCCTCAACATTAGCCCCCTTAATTATTAGGGCCATGGATAGGTGCAAGAATGGGCCGAATAATTAAACCTGACCTAAAAAATGAAATTTATAAGCTCCAGCAGATTTTGTCGTTTCCCAGATACCAACTTCCTCCTTTTTCATTTACTATTTCTTCATTCTTCTCCTTCCTCCTTACGCGCACCGGAGTAACTCTCTCTCCATCACCTTCATCTTCTTTTTCCTTTTCTTCCTCCAACGAACTCAAAGCGAGAGAAAGAGTGGCTGAGATCAAGAAGAATCGCATGTCTACAGCTGCTGGAATGGAGTTCGAGCCAAACCCGACTCCGTCATTCCCCTGTCTGAAGAAATTTGCTTGCCATTGCTGGAAGAGATTGTCTCTGTGCAGGATTTTCTTCCAAATTCCCTAATTCCTTCCTTCTTGGTGCATCTGAGGTTATCCTTTGAGGGATTAACAAGATATGCTCTTTTCTCCTGCAATTTCTTGCATCTATTGAGGGTTTTGTTGGGTTCTTCATACCCATGGATTTTGTTCTTTGTTTTGGTAGCCAAACATCCACTCCTTTTGACCCATCCATTTTTTGTTGGAGTAATCGTTAGCAAGGAAGAGTTTGCATCAGTTTTTGGGGTTATCCCCCTTTTGATTTTATTTCGGCAAGCTGCTGGAAGAGTGCAAACGTTGTGAGAAGAAATCGTTGGTGTAGACTGCATCCTTCTATTTTCTCCATTTTTCTTCCCCCTTTTCATCATGTGGTGGCCCTTTGTTGTGCTGGTGAAAAGGCTGAACTTTGCATGATGCGTTTTTTCTATGTAGGTGCATGCGTCTCTGGCACAAGTAGGGGAAGGTGGCGGAAGCCTGCATCATATTCCTTGCCGCTGGAAGCTTCGAGTGTACCGATTTCGCAACTTGGCAATTTGGATTTCTATCTCGATTTCTCAGTAAATAGTTATGTTCCTTCACTGGAATCGCGAGTCTTTCTTTTGGCTTTGTAGGAATAGACATAGACTGGTGCTTGGCCTAGGCTTGTTTTTCTTGTGAACACATGCTTGATTAAATCTGGACTTTTCTCCGATCTTGTGGAAATAGAAATTGACAGAAGGCATGCTCTGCAATGCTTGAATCGGGAGAATTTGCTTGTCATGGGAAAGCTTGAGAATTTTGCTTGCCATGGATAAACTGCCTGCTGCTTTGCTTAAGCATTTTCTTTGGCGTGCACTTGACTTGCCATGTTTGGCGTATATTTTGCGTGTGCTACATTCTTGACCACCTTTCTAATTGTCTTTGAACTATATGCATCACTAGCGTATGCTTGTAACCGCATGATTAATACATAGGATTATAGGCTGTTTGAAAGCTTGAGGAAAGCACCATTGGTTTCTTTTTACGAGCTTAGAGCTTGGACATGGATAACTATTTTTTTTTTTTTGGCTTTATAGGGATAGATATAAACATGTGTATGATGGGTCTGCAAGAATGCAGTGTAACTCATAGGGATTTTTTTGTTTTTGTGAAAAAGGCTACTAGGAGGTAAGTGGTGTTCAGTTTGTAACACTTGCTTTGTGAAAAGGTCGGCTAGAATGACTGATGGAGCATGGAATGGGAACTTTGCTTGTCATAAGCTCAAGTAATAGATTGCATGATGCTTCAAAAAAATTTTGTCTATGCATTTCTCTTGGCATGAGATAGCTTGCTTTCCTTGGCTTGTGAAGTTCATATTGCTTGCATATAGTTCAAAATCAACATGAGTTTAGCACTAAGAGGAAATTTAGGCTTTCTTAGAGGGAAAAAGGGAAGTGTTAAGGTGAGAAATGAGAGATTTTATAGGAGACTTGGCTAGGAAGAGAGAAATGAAGACCAATGCTCTTCTGGCAGCTTGACAGATACTCTGTTTGCCGGAAGAGAAGAATGGAGAAGATGGAGAACAGTGCACGAGACTGCTGGGTTTTTGCAAGTTAGAGAGAAAGCTTGCTCTCCAGGCGTGGGTTACGTGGCTTCTATTTTTCCAGCAAAGGGTTGAGGCTTTTGTGGGCTTATTGTGAAGCTTTGTATGGGCCAAGGTGGTTCATTAAATAAGTGGGCTATTTTGTTAAATATTGGGCTTTTGAGTCAATAGGCTATTTGGGGCTATTTCTTTTCTTCTTGTGCTTACCCACATGTTTGGGCCTAAGAAAAGGGCTTGAGTCTCGAGGCTCCCAAGCAACCCGAGACTTTCCATTTCTCGGCCCATCAATGGGCCTCATGTTGATTTATTACCATCCATACCACAACCCACTCAAGCAAGCCCCGGGCATTCGAGTGGCTTGGGACCACTTAGGCTTGTAGCGTGGTTGGGTGTGTAATAATGATTTCCTGCTTGGCATGGCATGGCATGTCGCTTGGCATGCCTTTTATTATGCTTTATGGGATAATTAGCATGAATTTGCAAGGCCGATATATTCTAGCATGACGAATTATTTATTTAGCATGGCATGTGGATTGCAACTCACATGTGGCGGGTTTTTGTGTACTCCGCTTTACGCCTTTCCTTGATAGAGTGTCATTTTGGGCCGATAATTTATTCGGGCCCGACCGTGGATTTTTTGGGCCTCAACAGGTAGAAATTAAGGTTGTACTATACAATATATATATATATATGTCCATGTGTTAATTTAGAAAGAAATAAATTTTTTTTTTTTAAAAAGGTAAGTAGAAAAGAATCTGCAATTGATATATACAATACACAGCACGTATTATTAACTTAATATATTAACTTATAATATATATTAATTTCATTAGAAAAAAAAAAAAAAGAGGAAAGAAACAGTATTGAACGTGCATTTCATTTTAAGTAACCTCAGTTTTTTGCTTATTTTTTAAAGAACCTAAGTTTTAAAAAGATTGCAAGTGAAACGACGTCGTTTTACAACCCTAAAAAAACAATTTCACGCATACTCTTTTTCTTCTTTCTAACGAACTCTTCTTCTTCTTCCTCACGCCGCCTCGTTCGCCTGGCCAAGCCTTGCAGTGACTCGTCATGCCTTCCCACGCCTCATCACGCTAAACGTGCAACTTGCGAAACAATCAACCGCCTCAGGCGATCTCCTACTGCCTCACTCCGACGCGCGCCAACGAGCTTGAAGGCATGCCTTTGAAAACTGGTTGTGTTAAATAAGTGTCTTTACATTCTCAAACTAGAACTTTGTGTAAGCTAACAGTTCCTCGTGGATTCAACCCCGTACTAACAAATCTATATCCCAATAGATTCATACACTTGCGGGTATTTATCATTGGATGATTAGCACGTTAATTTGTGTCAATTATTAATACAACAATAGAGAAGGAGAAGAATAAGACAATAGAGATGGGTCTTGATGTTTGCAGGAAACCAAGGTGACCAGTCTGAAATTGGGTAGTTGGGAAGTGGGAAGGTTGAGTTTGCCTGAGTCGATGGAGAAAAGGAGAGGGTTTTTGATGAAGTTTCAAAGGGGTTGAGGATGAAGAGCACAAAAGCCTTTCCATGACTTCTCTCTCCTTTCTCTCTCTTGCCTTAGTTTTATTATTATTATTTAGTTTAAGTTAAATTTTTTTTTATATTTCTAATTAGTTTTTTTAATGTTTTATTTATATTTTAAGAAATTTAAGCTTAAAAAGGTGGGTCCCTCAGTAATTAACAAAAATTTTAACGTTAAGGCTAATGCAAGAACCAAATTGCAAAAAATTGAAAAGTTTAGGGTATATAATCGTTAAAACAGAGAGTACGAGGACAAACATGCCTTAAAGATAAGAATTCAGGGCACTAATTAAATTAAAATTAACCCTATATTATATCATATAAGTTATAAAATTCATGTCACATTCGAAAATTGATCTTTACAACTCTTGAGCAATTGTTCCTTTTGTTTTTTTCCCCCTCTCTATATTATTAAGGATTATTGAAGTGAAATTTTGCCAATATACGAGACTGTCAATGGAATCCTCGATTCCTAATAAGCTCCTATTCTTTTCTATATCAAGTGAACAATAAACATTATTTGAACTCTGCAAATCAATTCAATGCCATCTATAACACGTTACTTGCCGTCTTGTTTTGATATGGGAATACTAATAAGCCTAACAAATCCAAGAAATTTAAATACTATATACAAATGTTCACCATGCGTGCATTTGCTCCTAGCTAGGAGAAGAATAAACGCATAGCCTTACCTAATACAGATAAACTAATTAAATACTAAAGATAAAAGTTAAGAAGGGTTTACATTGAATCAAAAATGTCTTTTAAGTAAAAATAACTTATTAAAATTACAAAAACCTTGATGCATGACCTGCATTTGTCTCCTAGTCGGCAATCAAGTCAAGCCGCCCAGGTCCAAGTCCAATTCGACAAGTAGTTATTTCATGACCACGACACTGCTCACACGTGCTCACACGTTTTGGTGATGCTTGCTGCCTTTTCTACTAAATGATTGATCAAAAGATTTACAGCTTCCTAGAAGGGGCCTTAATTATTTGTCGGAGGATGTTTTTATGACCTTTCTTTTTTGTAATTTGAGTGGTCAAGTATTGTTACCTTTGTACTCGTGTGTTTAGATTTTCAATATGTTAATAAGTGTAGTTACCTTTATTCTCGAGATCTTGCGTTCAAATTCTCAATCTACTAATATCGTGTGTAAAAAAATAAAAATCTATATCCCAGATGACATTTTATTGGTCATCTTGCATAAGTACAAAAGTTTTGGTACAACTTGCATAAGTATGTAACCTTCTTATTGGACCTTTCTTCCTCAAAGACAAGTGGTGCGGATTCAAGTCTTTTTGGTCTTCTATCTTTGTAGGCTCCAAGAGATTCAAGTAATCCTTAATAAATCTCAATTTTCCATATACCAGAATCATGAAATTTGGAAGTCCGATTTGGACCCATTACGTGTCTAGGAACTCATATCGACGAGCTTTACGCAATGGGGCAATTCAATTCCCAAAAATCCTTCCAAATTAAAAAGTGACCAAAATGACCTTACCTCCCAAGGGCAAAATTGTAAATTCCATAAATTAATTAAATAATAATTAACTTGGGTCGGGATGTTACACAGGCAGTGGTACTTGAGATTTGATAAGTTTATGAAAGATCAAGGCTATATAAGGAGTCATTATGATCATTGTAACATCCCACATCGACCAACGGAGAGGGGGTGATATGCCTTATATGTACATACCCGCCTCCATCTAGCACGAGGCCTTTTGGGAGCTCACTGGCTTCGGAGTCATGGGAACTCCGAAGTTAAGCGAGTTGGGGCTAGAGCAATCTCAGGATGGGTGACCCATGATCGGTGCATAATTACATATCATTTTGTACTCTTCTAACTTATGATTTGGTTATGTTTTTGAGTTAAACTTGTGCTTTTAATAAGTTTTGTGTTTGTTTCAGTATAATAAGCTTGAGACTCATTTAATGCATTTTGGAGACAAATTAGCCCAAAACGGTGTCTGCAGATCATTCAATTTCACGGACTAACCTGTACTTGCTCAAGAAGAACCAGATAATGAGCTATACATCATTGGAAAGATACGGAAGTCTAGTTTCCGTAGCATTTTACGGTTCATGATTCTGAGTATTCTAGAGGAAGTTATCAATAATTTAGTAGCTCAAGGTCAAAATTCGGCAGCATCTGCGTTACTGGGCCACAAATGACATTTGAAAGTCTTTCCGATTTTTCCTTGAGTTGGGCTACATATGCTTGGAAAGATAAGACAAATGGCTTGAAGATCCATATTTTTCCAGATTTTTTCAGAGCAAATACCAAGCCCAAAACCTGCCCACAAGCTAACTGCAATGCAATGTCATTGGATCCTTTTGAGCATTGGATCATCTTTTGAGCTTTGGATCCTCTTTTGAGCCTTGGATCCTCTTTTGAGCCTTACATGTTGAGCAATTAAGGGAGCCTTGGATCCTCTCAAACACTAAGTTTAAAGAAAGAAAAATTGTTTTCAAATGTAATGGTGTGTTAGGTGAAGTTGATGAAGTGAGTGGAAAGTAATATTTAATTTAGATTTTCAACTTCCTTAGGCCTATAAATAGTGAGGTTTCCCAAGCTTGTAAACACACCCCAAGGGGGGGAGCTCTCAAACATTTCTCTAGAGCTCCCCTCCCTTCTCTCCCTCAAATTCTCTTAGTTTTCCTTTCTAGTTCTCAATTGTTGTAATAAAAATTCTTTTGCTAAATGTTTCTTTGAGTTTTTCTAAGTTCTTCTTAATTTTCCATTGTAATGTAAATTCTTTTCTTTAGTATTCAAGTTTGAGTAGTTTCCAAGTTTCAATTATGATTTTTGTTCTTATTCATTATGCTTATAAGTTAATATGCTAGTTTGAATGATTGATCACCATTAAGGCTTGCATGTTAGCTATCTTGGTTTGAATTAAGAGTAGACACCATGCTTTAATTCGAATTGAACTATGAATAGGAAGAGTATGTATGGACATTCGACAACAGGGATTAGATACATGCTTGGTTGTTTAAAATGTTCTTCTATGCTTAATGGGTTCCTAATGCTTAATTTAGGTTAGACAACAAATGATCAAGTTAGGGAATTAGGAACACAAGGTTAGGACCAGACACCATGGCTTAATCATACTTTAGCTAGAATCAATCCGTTAATCTAAATTGAACTTGGGAACTTATTCGCTTGAGTTAATTCTTTTCTTTCTTTCTTGTTTGATTTATTTTCTTTCTTTTTTTCATTTCTGTTTTGTACAGGGAATTGAATTAAATCAATCTATCATCAATCCTCGTGGGATCGACCTCGCACTTACATACGCTAAACTACCAACGGCTCGTGCACTTGCGAGTATCACAAGTTGAGGATGCAGCTGAATCTATTTTGGTGCAGCTGAATCGACGCAACAACCCACTGGGAAGTTGCTCATGAGTTCCTAGAAACAAAACCGTGAGGGCAGAGAGGGGGGCCCAAAGCGGACAATTTCGTGCTACGGCGGAGCCGATCCCGGGATGTGACAATTTGGTATCAGAGCCACTCTGCCATGTGGTGCGAGTGTGCCGACGAGGACGTCGGGCCCCTAAGGGGGGTGGATTGTAACATCCCACATCGACCAACGGAGAGGGGGTGATGTGCCTTATATGTACATGCCCGCCTCCATCTAGCACGAGGCCTTTTGGGAGCTCACTAACTTTGGAGTCATGGGAACTCTGAAGTTAAGCGAGTTGGGGTTAGAGTAATCCCAGGATAAGTGACCCACTGGAAAGTTGCTCGTGAGTACCTAAAAAACAAAACCATGAGGGCAGAGAGGGGGGCCCAAAGTGGACAATATCGTGCTACGGCGGAGCCGATCCCAGGATGTAACAATTTGGTATCAGAGCCACTCTGCCATGTGGTGCGAGTGTGTCGACGAGGACGTCGGGCCCCTAAGGAGGGTGGATTGTAATATCCCACATCGACCAACAAAGAGGGGGTGATGTGCCTTATATGTACATGCCCGCCTCCATCTAGCACGAGGCCTTTTGGAAGCTCACTGGCTTTGGAGTCATGGGAACTCCGAAGTTAAGAGAGTTGGGGCTAGAGCAATCCCAGGATGGGTGACCCACTGGGAAGTTGCTCGTGAGTTCCCAGAAACAAAACCGTGAGGGCAGAGAGGGGGGCCCAACGCGTTCAATATCGTGCTACGGCGGAGCCGATCCCGGGATGTGACAATCATTGTGTGTACCATAAGAAATGAGTGGAGGTGCATATATCTACTTATTGATTTATGTAGACGATATGCTTATAGCTTCTAGTGATATCACTGAGATTAATAAGCTGAAAGCTCATATGCATAAAGATTTTGAAATGAAAGATCTTGGTGAACCAAGGAAGATTTTGGGGATGGAGATCATGAGAAATAGGAAAGGGAGGCTGGTGTATTTATCACAAAAACAATACCTTAAAAAGTTGCTGCACAAATTTGGAATTAATGGGGAAACCAAACCTGTAAGTACACCACTAGCTCCTCATTTTAAATTGACTACTCAACTATTCCCTAAAACTAAGGAAGAAAAAATCAAGATGAAAGATGTTCCTTACTCCAGTTTGATGGGGGAGGTTGATGTATGCTATGGTATGCACTCGCCCTGATATTGCTCATGTAGTTGGAATTGTTAGTAGATTGATGCACAATCCTGGAAAGGTACATTGGGAGGCTGCTAAATGGATACTAAGATATCTTCATGGAACAAGGGATGCAGGAATTTGTTTTGAGAAGAATTGGGAAGGAGTTGAAAAGTTCTCAATTGAATATGTAGACTCTGATTTTGCTAGTGATTTAGACAAAAGAAGGTCCATGACAAGGTATGTGTTGACTACGACAAAAGGTTCTACATGTTGGAGATCAATATTACAATCAACTGTTGCATTATCAACCACAAAGGCTGAATATATGGCAATGGCTGAGGCCATTAAGGAAGCAATCTGGATGTTAGGGTTAATAGAAGATTTGGGTGTTAATCAACAGAAGTTGGATGTGTATTGTGATAGTCAGAGTGCCATTTACTTGGCAAAATATCAGGTACATCATGCAAGGACCAAACATATGGATGTGAGATATCACTTTGTTCGAGAAGTGATAGCTGAAGATGACATTCGTATCAAGAAAATTGCCACAGTAGATAATCTTGGTGATATGTTAACTAAGGTGGTGGGTGTATCAAAGTTCAAGCATTGCTTGAATTTAGTACATGTGAAGCAAGTTTAATCTTGCAATGTGATGGAGCAACGGATGCTGCTATGTGTAATGTCTCAATATGAATTTCATGCCAAGGTGGAGTTTGTCGGAATTAGCATAATCAATATATGCCTAAACTAAAATATATATCAATGTAGGAAAAGGAAAGTTGAAGGTTTTTGGGATAGCTTAGACGCAAGCTAACATTGGCTTAATTTCCTAGTTTGGTTAGGATATAGTTTTAGTCTAGGATTTGGTTTCCTATGTACAATAGGATTTGGTTGTAACCTATGTCATCTGTTAGTATAAATAGATGACCTTAGTAGTGTAGATATAAGTTTGAGAGGCATCTGTTTGTGTACTTGAGACCTATTTGGTTTGTGAGTTCTCTTGTATTTCTTTGGTAATTAATAAGAAGCTTATGTTGGTTAGGGAGGTACTCCAATATTGGAGGACTTTAATTGTTTGAGTTCCTTGTTCTTTGTTCATTGTTTTAGTTCTTGTTTAGGCTTAAAAGTATAACAAGTTTAACATTTCAGTAGGAGTTACTCTTATACATTTTAGTTCTTGTCCCGCAAGACGACACAGTTGTTGGTATTATGGGACCAAGAGCTGTGATACTTGCAAAACGTCTTTCCTTTGAGCTCCTCTGGCTTCGGAATCTTATGGCCGAAGGATAGCTTGACCTTCTTTTCAGCTAGTAGCAAGTCAAAAATCGCCTCGGCCCTGGTTAGGTCAAAGGTGTAGGCCTTCGTTTCTCGAGCCGCAAACTTAGCGTCGGCTGTTGTCGGTCTTGACCAATCCCTTGCAGACGAATGGCTTATCGATATTGACCTCAGCTGAACTTACGTCAATTTCGTCGTTCTCGGCCTGCGCCGGGCCGTCAGTCTCGGCATAGCTAACGACGGGGTTTCGATAGTAGGTCCCTTTTGATGCCGCCTTTTTCTGCAGCTCCTCTTTCAACAAGGATGCGTATCGATCCACCTTGTTGATTAAGTCGTGCATGTCTCGGAATTCAATTCCCTGGAATTTCTTCCGGTACTCGAACTCCAAACCTTCCTCGGCCATCTTGACGAATTCCCTTTCTGGCAAGCTCGTGCGGCACCAATTTCTGCAGGTTTTGAACCGTTGAAGGTAGTCGCGGGGCGATTCATCTGTTGCCTGGCTCATCCTGGCCAGCTCGGCGACTGTTATTTCCCGGTTGGTCTGGTAGAAATGCTCGTGAAAAGTTCTCTCCATATCAGACCAGTCCCTTACCGAATTCGGTGGGAGATTTATAAACCAAGAAAATGCTGCACCGGTCAGGGAATAAACGAACAGTCGGAGCTTGTGGGCGTCAGAATCGGCCTCCCCGCACTGGGCCGTGAATCGGCCTATGTGCTCGATAGAGGAGGTGTGGCCGTCCCCGGAGAACAAAGTGAACTCTGGCAGCCGGTAGTTCCGGGGGAGTGGAACTCGGTCAATCTCTGGCGGGTACGCCTTGTTGTACCTCGGTGCTTCTGGTCGCCTCTGGGCCAAGCCGTCTTCGATCATGCGCTAGCCGTCTTCGAAGTCCTCGGGTAGGGGCTTCCGTCTGGGCCGTGGCTAGCCGCTGGTTTTGTTGCCCATCGTTCTGCGGCCTTTGTTGCTGGGTCGCTTGGGCGGAGGGTTCGGCCGTTGTAGTTGGGCCGGTTTGGGCCACGTATGCGCCCTGGGTTTGACCAAGGGGCGGGTACGGTATCGCCATATTGGCCGCACTGTAGTGGAAATGAGAATCCAAGGGAAATAACGGTGTCTGCAGGGATGAAATGATTGGGTTGCTCTGACCGTACTGGTGTGATGAAGCAACAGGCGTGCTGCTCGTGCCGGGATGAGTGTGGACAGCCACGGTGTAGGCTGGGCCGTCATGTCGGACCACGGAATGCATGGGGCTGTTTTGCCCTAGTGTGACGGCCAACGCGTGGAGCGGGCTGTACGTCGCTTCTGACGGTCGAGTTGGTCCGGAATTCGCCCATGCCGGCTGGGACTGCCCCCAGCCGTTCGTTGGTGGCTGAAAATTCTGGCTGCAGCCTGATGTTGGAGCGCGGGCAGGGGTGCTGTGGCTGCTGCCCTCGCCGTGGGGTTCGGGCCTCTCGCCCTCCTGGCTTCTCTGTCCAGCTCCAGGAGGGGCCGTGGATGCCGATATCGGCATCCTTTCCTGGAAAAGCTTGCGAAGCTCGGAGGAAAACCTATCCATTGCGGCCATAAAGGATGTCTCTATCCTGTAGGCCTGCTTATCCATTAGATTCTCCACCACTGCTTGTTCCTGCACGGACTCGACCGTGCGCTCCGTTATTATTGGTTCGCTGGCCGAGCTCTCTGTCGCTTTGCTCTTGAGTTTTGTCTGTGCCCTCGTTTCCACCATGAGTGTGTTGACAAGCGAATCCCACCGGGCGTGCCAAAAGTGTTGGCTGCGCAAATCTCTCGGCCGGACTCTCTGGGCCGAGGGGATGTGCATTAAACACGGAGTCCTACTTTTGGATGCGGTGCGGTTTGTGCGCGGGCGTGCCAGCACGGTCTACCGTGCGTCGAGTTCGATGGAGTGTTTGGGTAGAAGGTGTTTAGAGTGTTGCGCCTGTTTGGTCTAGACCTCTTATCAAACGATTGTGGCCGAGAAAGGAACTGGTCTCGGCCGTCAGGTTCACGGCCTGAGCTACAAGGCCGTTAGTGGTGGTGTAGGTGGTGGATTTTGGGCGGTGCTCCGGCGCGTTGCTCGGAGAGCGACGGTCGTATGATATATGGGGTGAGTGAGGCGATAACAAGGATGAGCTCCGGCGCCTTGAGAAATCAAGGGTCGTATGATATATTGATGAATGGATGTTTCTTACAATCTATCACTACTCCTAAGAAAGCATGTAAAGATATTGAAAGTACATGACAGAAGAAATAAGTTACTCCGTGGGAGGCTTTTGGTTTTTGGTGTTGGACCCTTTGCATGTGGTCTTGAGCTTGGTTTTTATAGTGGGAGCCCTGGAGAGACAATCGAGGCTTGACAAGACCTGCATAGTGGAGTCTAATCAAGGCAAGCATGGCTGGGTCTGATCAGCATTTGGGATTGTGAAGCATGGTGGTGTGACCCCCATAAATCTCGGCAGATCTCGGCCTTTACCCAGATCGAGGGCTCTGCACCTCTGGCCGTGGAAATGCATTAAATGCTCTAGTTTAGTGGTTGGTGAAGAGACTGCTAATTGCAAGAACATCCGATGGAATGTTTGTACCTAACCACCCTGATTTACAAAATCTTGACTTCAATCACTTCCCTTCTGCCCTCATGCATTAAATGCTTCATGCCCTAGTGGATTTGCTATGGCGGACAGAGGCATTACTTCATTAAATAAAGCGTGGGACCCTGAGGTCACGTGGTGATCAGACCATAACCTCTCTGGCCGTGTCCTGCGAGTTCCTCGGCCTCGGCCCGCGAGGTCATTCGAGAGACCGAGAAAATCTTGCCTTAGCGCTTTCTCCTTCGTTGTCAGAAAACAGGAGGCAACGAAATGTTGTCGTTCCTTTGAGTCCATGAGAAAAGGCTATGGCCGAGAGGAGGATTCCTCGGTCACAAAGGCCGTAATTTATTAGGCACAAACAACTCGTACTACGATTGCATATAGGGTTTAATTTGTGCGTTAATTATTTCTCACGCCATTTTGCAAATCTATATTTTTTCTGGGTTTGTGTTCTTGGTGGTTGACTAGTTTATCTGCTGAGTACTGTTTACGTGATAATGATGATTTCACACACTTTCACCATAATTGTTGCTAGCACAGGGGATGCCTAGATTGACGGGTCCTTCTAAGTGCCTAGGTTGTCACTAGTAATCTTCTAAGGTTGCAGGTACATTGTGGCATGCTCTGTGTGTTCTCTTGATTGTGACTGTTCATGACTAGCAATTGACTAGTCATATGTGTATTTGGTCAAGGTTCAAAGTGTGTGAAGATTGCTGTGTTGTTGTGTCTTGTTTGAGTGATTAAATTTACCCATTGTCACCTAAGTACCAATTTCACTATTTAGCTATTGTTTTCTCTACGAATCAATTGAACTAACTTAGGCATCGGAGGGTCTTTGGTTAACACCCCCCGGATGTGGTCCTCTTATTTGGATCTATTTTACAGGGAGAAAGAAACGACGAAGAAGAAAGAAGAATCATTCAATCGAATATTCTCATGGGAAGAAATCGCTCCCACAAATACAATGTTTGTCATTATGTCTCCAGTGGAAGTCGGCATATATGCAATGTACCAAACTTTGAGTCTTGTTTTTCCACATACAATTGTCAAGGATGAGCACAAATACCATCTCATCGCATGGCATTATTAAATTTATATTGTCTTTATTAACATCACGAAATTTGGAAGTCAAGGGTAAGCAATACGGATCGCAACTTCTATAGACTGGTCTGGCCCTACTCACCCACTATCTAGGCTTCAATTGTCTTATATATATCCACCACAAGTTCATTAATTATATTATGAGGCCATACAATTATATTTGAAGTGTATGAAAGTTGATTTGAGACATAAGGAATTTTAGTTCAAGTTGTTAAAAGTATTTATTCTGTACACGAGATCTTAAATTAATTCGATTAATTCTCCGTTCCATTATTGCCTGTATAAAAGGAAAATTGGATTTGAGGCCATTGAAAGACTATTGGGTTTAGCCATGATTAAATAAGGCAACCCTCATGAAATATAATGCAAATTAGGCACAAAAATGCATTAGAGAAAGATGGAAAAGATTAATTAGCAAACACTTGACCAAGGGATTGACTATTCTTAGTCGTTGCAGGCCACTCTCTGATGTCTATAAATTAAAGAGCAAGAGGCAACATGGAGAGGCACACTTGCAATACTTCCTAAATCCAATTCATCAGTCGGTGGAGGCCCTTCAATGATTTCGATAGTATTTCTACTTGGGCTGCTGATGGCTAGCTTTGAAACAACAGGTATATATCTCTTGCACAAATGCACCCACACCCACACACAAACACCTGCGGGCATGATTTGTTGAGGAATTTTAATCTCAGTCATACTTAAATATGTTAGTGGGTTACATATTTTTGTTCATAGGTACCATACATGCAATTTAATGGGTCAGAAGTCCATAACCTATGCTTAACATAAAATCTTTAATTAATGGAGCTAAACCCGAAGAACTTTACATTGGTTGAAACAATTCATACATTTTTTGAGGCCGTTTAAATTGGATATCCTTTAGCAATTTGAATATAGGTTTATTTACACCAATACTCCTTGAAATTACGGTCAAATCTCATATTGCCCCCCGAAATTCAAAGTGACTAACTTACCCCGCTTGATTGCATTTTGGTTGCCCAATTTGCTCCCGATGTCAACTCCGTCTAAAAATATGTTAATTTTGATGACGTGGCATGATTATTTTTGTAATTTCTTACACATGAATCATTATTCACCGCCAATACTAAAATTACAATCCTCAACCACCCAGCCGCCTCCCCAATTTTCTGTGCCAATTTTTTTCCTCAGATATGGTCAATGGAATTAGAAATTGCAATCCAATTCCAGTAACAATAAATCAACCCAGCAATAAAACTAACACTAACTTCTCCAAGCCCACCATTTACTCTCCTTCTTCCTCCCCCAATTATCAGAATGAGCACCTCCATTAGCGAGAACCCCACTTTCCTCTCCCGATCGAACCCACCACTGAATCTTCGTCCCTCAGACGATACAAAGCTCTTGTTCGATACCCAAAGCCAGAGATGAGACCTGTCCTTGGAGAGATCACCATGACTAGGCAGATCTCTCGATCTCCTATGGGAATTTCTTGTAGACCCATCTCTGTTAGTGACTCTTAGGAGAAGGCTTCGTTTCTTGGAACTTTGTGAAGATGGGGGTTTTGGTGGATGGTTTATGCATCTTTCTAGAATTGAAAAAACAGAGGGTTTTTTGGCGAGGGTCGGGGCTGCTGGGGGGGGGTGTCGGGCGCTGGTTGAATCAGGAGAGCAAGATTCGTCTCCTATTTGACAATTTATTTTTTTCACCATAGATCCTGCTTAAAGTTAATTTCTTTCTCACATTTGAGAATATTTCCTCTTTTTTAATGGCGGGCTCACTCTCTTCACATGTAACCCCCGCCGTCTAAATTTGAATGTTTATAAGATCTGTGAGAACTGTTGCGTGATACTTTTCTCTTACACAATTACTTGATTTTTCCAACGAACTTCTGAGTTGCTTCCATTTCTGTGGTGGATGGAAACAACATGCAAAACAGAATTTAATAGCTTCTACTTAAACTTCATTTTCAAGTGCAAGGTTATTGATAAGCGGGGGAGGGGAAGAATGCTGTTGGGTTTTATTTTTTTTCAATTGAAAAATTATTTATTATTTATTTTGTTGACATGTGTACGAAATTACAAAAACACCCATATATCACGTAGTCAAAAGCTAACAGACTTTTGGACGGAGTTGACGTTGGGGGGCAAATTGGGCCATCAAAATATGGTCAAGTGGGGTAAGTAGGCCACTTTTAATTTCGGAGAGCAATGTGAGATTTAACCTTAGTTTCAAGTGACATTGGTGTAAATAGGCCTTGAATATATTCAAGATCATTTTAGCGACAATTGTATTGTATAAATCTAGTGAAGTTTTCTCCAGGATCATAAAACCTCATTATAATTTCTTCTACAATATTGCAGGAGCCCAAATTGGTGTATGTTATGGAATGCTTGGAGATCGTTTACCACCCCCATCAGAAGTTATTGCTCTGTACAAGCAAAATAACATCGGAAGAATGCGACTGTATGATCCAAACCAGGCTGCTCTAGCAGCCCTTAGAGGCTCTAATATTGAGCTCATGCTAGGCGTTCCAAATGACAACCTTCAAAGCCTTGCCTCAAGCCAGGCCAATGCAAATACTTGGGTTCAAAACAATGTGAGAAACTATGGCAATGTAAGATTCAAATACATTGCAGTAGGAAATGAAGTCAAGCCCTCAGACTCCTATGCACAATTTCTTGTCCCGGCCATGCAAAACATTCAGAACGCAATTTCTAGTGCTGGTTTGGGAATTAAAGTCTCCACTGCCATAGACACTGGAGTGCTTGGAAAGTCCTTTCCTCCATCGAACGGAGAGTTCAAGTCCGAATATGGAGCACTTTTGAACCCCATCATCCGCTTCCTAGTGAACAACAGATCGCCGTTGCTGGTTAATTTGTACCCTTATTTCAGCTACAAAGACAACACTCGTGACATTCGTCTAGATTATGCTCTTTTCACAGCTCCATCAGTTGTGGTACAAGATGGCCAACGTGGCTATCGTAATCTTTTCGATGCCATTTTGGATGCTGTTTATGCCGCTCTTGAGAAGGCGGGCGGAGGGTCTTTGGAAATTGTCATATCGGAAAGTGGTTGGCCATCAGCTGGTGGAACGGCAACAACAATTGATAATGCAAGGACTTATAACACAAATCTAATTCAACATGTGAAGGGAGGGACTCCAAGGAAGCCCGGAAGGGCCATAGAAACCTACATCTTTGCCATGTTTGATGAGAACAAAAAGAACCCGGAATATGAGAAACATTGGGGGCTATTTTCACCAAGCAAACAGCTGAAATACCCAATCAACTTCAACTGAGTAGCTAAGCAAGTGTAGTTGTGGTTAGCAATCTAACCACCAATAAAACTGCAATAAATAGGCTGTCATGTATCACATCACATGTACCCAAATAATGCTCACATAGAGCAAATAATCTTATAAAATTATCGTAATTTAAAATATTATGTCTTTTCTTGGCAATATTGATGCATTACAAATGCCATTATAATCTCATTATGTTAAGAGCCTGTTAAAGACAAATTGCATATATGGGCTTAGTCAAGTTGGTTTAGAGGATGTGCTTCTCATTTTACCTCGAGTTCAAATCCTTCTTTTCATAATTTAGAATAAATTAAATAAAATATTGTTTTTATAAAGAAGACATTATTTAAGTTGAGATAGATGTCAGTGGGTTATTTCATAAAGGAATATGCTTAATACTTCCCCGACTTTTCTCCCATCTTTTTTGTCTAACCTATATTACACTTGATAAGGACTACTCCATTAACTCCCATTCAATTTTCTGTACTCATTCTATTATGCCAACTGTAATTTCTTTGTAAAAACCAGCACTGCTTTCGTAATTACATACTAGGTATTGGCCCATGTTGCATAGTTGACTTGTCCCTATTGGGTTTACTTGGACTTTCTTATTTACGATTACAAAATAAGAGATTTATATTAACAACCTTGAGGTTTTCGGTCTTTTTACAAAATTCCCTGAGGTTTCAAAAATTACATGAACTTCCCCTGAGCTTTCAGATTATTTTCACAAAACCTCTTTTCTTGTTTGTCCAAAAATTGATGATTTTATTAAAAAAAACATTATGCAAATGACAAAATTAACCTCAATGAATGCATATGCAATCAATCTCAAAAACTAACTTTGACTTTGTCATTTGGTGAAATATTTTTATATATAAAATTATCAATATTTGGATGAAAAATCAACGAAAATGGGTTGATGTGGTTTTCTTGTCTCATAAGGTACGTGAGAGCGATGTTCGGCCCTCCTTTGCCACCTCCTATCTCTCAACATCTTCTCGTCCTGTCACGTATTTTCTGTTTGTCTCTTAAGGAACTTTGGGTTAAAAGAATAAAAACACATTTAATTTAAGTTTATTAAATGAAAAGAAGAAAAGGACAAGGAGAACCAGAAAACACAACTACCCGAAGGCAGGCTTGGCCTCATGGTGAAAGTTCAACTAAGACGATAGTTATGACACATAACAAATCTTTGTTACAGAAATCCCATTCTAAAAGCAGGAGCCTCATCCCACCAACCAAACCAAGAAACAGCCCTGCCATGATTAGCCAAGGCCTCATTATAGTCTCACAAAAGATGCGAGAAAAACGAAAATGCATCAGTGAAAGACGGAATAAACAGACATTTCTTGTTGCAACAACATAGACAGTTGAAATTGGACCCTCCTGTAAAGAGATCTTGAGCAGGTGCAAATCTCTTTCTCATCTCTATAAATTAAGGAGCAAGAGGCAGCCTTGAGAGACGTACACTTAGAATATTTCTTAGAAAATTGTATGTTTCTGACCATGACTAAATCGAATTCGTCATCAGTTGGCAGACGCCTTTCTCTGATTTCCATAGTACTTCTACTTGGGCAGCTGGTGGTGGCTAGCTTGGCAACAAAACAACACACAGGTATGCATATATAATTGGCACCTCTGTCAATCTAACTACCAATTTAACGAAAGCCAATGCACAGAAAATGACAACATTTTTGTGTGTGTATTTTTAAAAGATAAGGACCAAACTGTTACATGCAACAAACCACGCATTTAAAATATTAATTCCTTTTTCAATGTAGGTGCTCCAATTGGTGTATGTAATGGAATGGTTGGCGATGACCTACCACCCCAAGCTGAGAGTTGTTGCTCTCTACAAGACAAATAACATCCCAAGAATGCGACTTTATGATCCAAACCCAGCCGCTCTAGAAGCCCTTTGAGGCTCCAATATCAAGCTCTTGCTAGGCGTACCAAATGAAAACCTTCAATACATTGCCTTAAGCCAAGCCAACGCAAATGCATGGGTCCAAAACAATGTGAGAAACTATGCCAATGTGAAATTCAAGTACATTGCGGTAGGAAATGAAGTCAAGCCTTCAGACTCCTTTGCACAGTTTCTTGTCCCAGCCATGCAAAACATTCAAAATGTAATTTCTAGTGCTGGTTTGGGAGTTAAAGTCTCCACTGCCATAGACACTGGAGTGCTTGGAAAGTCCTTTCCTCCATCAAACGGAGAGTTCAAGTCCGAATATGGAGCACTTTTGAACCCCATCATCCGCTTCCTACAGAACCACAAATCGCCATTGCTTGTTAACTTGTACCCTTATTTTGCTTACAGTGGCAACACTCAAGACATTCGTCTTGATTATGCTCTTTTCACAGCTCCATCAGTTGTGGTACAAGATGGGAACTTTGTGTTGAAAATACTAATGCCCATTTGTGACAAAAAGATCCAAAAGGTTCTAGAAGAATCATTAATATGACAAACTTGGTAGAAGAGCCTAAACTATTGGAGAAGCTTACAAGTCGGCAGCTACATGCAACCTTGGAGAACTATCTAGAGAAAAATATATGTGGCTGGAGTAAGAGACCAAGTTCACTTGGTGATGTCGGCAATGAAGATTGAAGAAGTTTCTAGTCAAAGCCAAATATGTGGCTAGGAGAGATAGTCCAAGTCGGTGGGACTTGGACAATGGCGGCAACAATTAGCCTATAAATAGGCATGCAACCACAATGTAAAGTGGAGTGAAACAAAGGAACTCCCAAACTAAGGGAGCCAATAAGCTCCAAACTAAGAGTGAGAGAAAAGGCCAAATAGCCAACAAAGAGAGAGAATAGGCCAATAAGCCAAAAGGCCAATAAGCCTAGCAAATAGTTTCTAGTTGTTGAAGGCCAATAAGCCTACTCTTCTATAAAGCCTTGTATCCATATATTGTTGAATAAATAAAATCACTCTTTTGTTCTCTAAAATCCCAACACTTTGGTTATCATAATCTTTTCGATGCCATGTTAGATGGTGTTTATGCTGCTCTCGAGAAGGCTGGTGGAGGGTCTTTGAAAGTTGTTATATCAGAGACTGGTTGGCTATCAGCTGCTGGAACAGCCACAACAATTGATAATGCAAGGACTTATATATCAAATTTGATTCAACATGTGAAGGAAGGGACTCCAAGGAGGCCAGGAAGGCCCATAGAAACTTACATCTTTGCCATGTTTGATGAGAATAGAAAGACCCCAGAGCTTGAGAAACATTGGGGGCTCTTCTCCCCAACAAAACAGCCTAAATACCAAATCAGTTTCAATTGATTAGCTATAGGTAAGTTTATTGTGACAATAAAAGGGATGTTGTGGTTGCCAATCAAATAGAGCAAATAGTCTTAATAAGAGATTGTACGAATTATAATTGTATGTATTCTTTGGTAGTTTGACGCATTACAATTTACAGCTGTCATTGTATCTTTGGGTTTAGTTGCTACTTGCATATGCAAATTCATTTTTAATTATTGCAATAGAAACGAACTAGCTCTTAGTTTAGTTTGTATTTTCTCTCCCAATGTTGGAAAAGATTCCGAATTCAAATCCATTTAAGATAAAATACTGCAATATGTAAACTTGTGGTATAAAAAGTAATCGAATATGGTAAAACCGCTATCCTTACAACATGCCATCGTATTGACATTTATTTCTAGACAGATACATAAAGTCTTGCGGTTGCCTTTACTAGGGCTGCAAGTAATCTTTAATTATGGTTAAATTCCATACGAAAGCTCCCTTGATCTCAGGATACACTGAGTTCACATTCTTAATTGAAATCAATGGAATATTTCGGAGTTTTGTTGGGGAAAAAGAGTCCCCAGTGTTTCTCAATCTCCGGCCCTGTTTTTTGATCCTCATTAAACATGGCAAAGATATAAGTCTCTACAGGGCTTCCAGGTCTCTTTGGAGTCCCACCCTTCACATGCTTAACCAAATTTGAGTTGTAAGTTCTCGCGTTCTCTTTCGTGGTCACTTCGCCATCGCCACCTGCCGAGGGCCAACCACTTTCCGATACGACAAGTTTCAAAGAACCGCCTCCGGCTTTCTCTAATGCTTCATAAACTGCATCCAAAATTGCATCAAACAGATTTTGATATCCAAGCTGACCATCCTGTACCACAACTGACGGAGATGTAAAAAGTGCATAGTCCATACCCATAGTCTGACGATTTTGAACGTAACTAAAATATGGGTACACATTAACAAGAAATGGAGATTGATTGGCCACCAAAAAAGCAATGATAGGATCAAGAAACTGTCGATATTCAGGTTGAAGAAGGCTTTTGACGGCGGGTAGGATTCGTCGAGAATCGCGGTGTAAACCGCGGTGGAGACTTTAATTTGGGGTGCAAGACCGGCGGCAGAAACTGCTTTTTGAATATTTTCCATTGCAGAAGCAACAAACGGAGCGAATGGACCTTTGGGATCTATTTCGTTCCCAACCACGATGTATTTGAAATTGACATTTCCGTAGGTTATGACATTACTTTGGATCCAAGAATCTGCACTGGCTTGGCTAGAAGAGATGTCTTTAAGGCCTTCGTTGGGTACATCGAGCATGAGCTCAATGTTGGAGCCTCTAAGGGCTTGAAGAGCCTGTGGGTTAGGATCATAGAGCCTCATTTTTTGGATGCTATATTGGTTGTACATAGAGATTACTTCTTGTGCGGAAGGTAAGTTGTCTCCAAGTGTTCCATAACAAACACCAATCTTTGCTCCTGTATCAAGAATTATGAACTTAGTTATTTTCATAGCATCAAATACAGAAGAAAAAAGAGAGAGAGAGAGAGAGAGAGAGAGAGAGAGAAGAAGCTATGACAAATTATAACACTGAGAAATAAGCATTGCAGCCTTTGATATTTGGAGAAGCTATGACAAATTATTTGGCAGTACTAGGGTTATTTTGGTAACAAAATATAGAATTGGTAGGCATGCATATTATTGCTTAAAAGGTATTGTTTATTCATATCATTATATGTACGTGTTTTCTTTAGCAAATTTTTTTATAAAATACAAATGAAAAGTTTGGCCACTATATAATACTTTTATATAATTTATTTAAATTATTTTAATATATATTATTTTTATTCAATATATTGTGAAAAATATGTGTACAATATGTGAATTTTTATGTATTATTGAAAATTTTATAAAAACACGTGTATTAAACGTGAAAAATTTGTACCTACATATATTGTACATTTGATTTTAAAAAAATGTGTATTTTACCGAGTCTTTACACGTATAAAAAACAAAAGTACATTTAAAAAAAATACGCATATACATATATAATACGAATATTAAACAGAAAATAGGACTAGGCGTAGTAATAATTCCCATCTCTCATGCATATATAGCATGTGTGGAATTATAACCTGTCTAAATTTTTACTTTGTTGAGAGAGAGAGAGAGAGAGAGAGAGAGAGAGAGAGAGAGAGAGAGAGAGAGAGAGAGAGAGAGAGAGAGAGAGAGAGAGAGAGACCAGTTGTGGTAAGGCTTGCCATTAGCAGCCCAAAAAGTAGCATTATGGAAACAAGGGAAGGGCTTTTGCCAGCTAAATGTGTCTTGGCAATTGCGCGAATCAGATCGAAAATCAAGTAGATATGAAGGAAAGACACAGCCTTTACAACTTGTGAGGTGCCCTCTTTATAGATCGAGTCAAAGACTCAGAAAGGCACTCCGTGCAATATCTGATATTTTTTTCCAAGTCAATGAGTAGCTACATGCATTTCCTCTCCACTAGCTAGTGAAAATTTTCCAAGGTAAATATATAATTCCACAAAAACTACAAAAGATTTCGTACAAATAGGAGAAATTGTTGCAATATTAGTAATCTTCCACAAAGACAAGTGGTGGAGATTTAAAGTGTTATGGTCTTCTGATCATGTCTTCTTTGTAAACTCCAGAATGAAAAATGTTCGGGGTGATCCCTGCAAATTAAATGAAAAATGTAACTTAATTTTTATATGCAAACAATTCTATGAAAATTAATTATTTATACAAGGGGATTTTCAATTAGGATATGAGCAGTAAACTCAAAAATAATTGACCGTGGGTCCCTCAGTAATTAACGGTAAGGTTAACGCCGGAATCAAATTGCAAAAAGTTGAAAAGCTTAGGGTATATAATTGTTAAAATTGAGAGTGTAGGAACAAATAGGCCTTAAGCATAAGAGTTCAGAGTACTAAATTGAAATTCTGCAAATCAATTCGATTTCATCTATAACACGGTTCTTGCCGTCTTGTTTTGATATGGGAATACTAATAAGCTTAACAAATCCAAGAAATTTAAACATTATATACAAATGTTCACCATGCGTGCATTTGCTCCTGGCTAGGAGAAGAATAAACGCTTAGACTTACCAAATAAAGATAAACTAATTAAATATTTAAGATAAAAGTTAGAAGGTTTACATTGAAAGAAAAACGTCTTTAAGTAGGCTTCATAGAGTATATTATGTTTTTATTGGGTATTAAATGCAGACAAATTACAGTTCTATACATATGCAAATATAACTCAATAAAATTACAAAAATTTTAGAGACTATGATTTATTTGTAAAGAGCCAAGTTTTTTTTTTCCTTTTAATTGAATGCAAACTAAGAGCCGTTCTTTTCGGTCAGTTTAGCATCTGTTAATGTATCTTTTCCGAGTAGCATCCTTTGAGCATGCACGATGCATGACTTGCACTTGTCTCCTAGTGGGCAATCAAGTCAAGCCGCCCAGCCAGGTACAAGTCCAATTCGACAAGTAGTTATTTCATGACCACGACACCGTTCTTTTTGGTAATGATCGCTGCCTTTTCTACTAAATGATTGATCAAAAGATTTACAGCTTCCTAAAAGGGGTCTTAATTATTTGTCGGAGGATGTTTTTATAGCCTTTCTTTATAAATTTTGCAAGCAATTTCTAATTTGAGTGGTTAAGTGCAGTTACTTTTGTATTTTTGTGTTCAGATTCTCAATTTATGGTTAAGTACAGTTACTTTCATTCTCGAGATCTTGTGTTCAAATTCTCAATCTACTAATATCGCTTGTAAAATTAAAAATCTATACATATCCCAGATAACAATTTATTGGTCATCTTGCATAAGTATGTAACCATCTTATTGGACTTTTCTTCTTCAAAGACAAGTGGTGCATATTCAAGTCCTTTTGCTCTTCTATCTTTGTAGGCTCCAAGACATTGAAGTAATCTTTAATAAGTCTCAATTTTCCATAGACAAGCGTCATGAAATTTGGAAGTCCTCGTTCTGCTAAATTAATTTGGCTGCAACCACCTTCAATTATATTGCCGATCGTCTGACCCCGGACCCCAAAACTCATTGTTATCTACATTTGTTGAACTAGTATGGCCATCTTCGGTAAAGAGAAAGATGTCGGAAGTTTTGATGCTTACTTTAGCTCCACATATATATATATATATATATATATATAAATTTATCTACTATTACATTTTTTTTTTCTTAAATTATACTATGTAAGGATACCAATATGCCCATCTACTAGGTCGATATCCATTCCGACCAAAACAATTGTTTATTGTGATGGATATGATCAAGGCTTAACATGATTTTTTATTATTTCTTTTTTACAAACGACAACATATTTACACAATTCTTCAACTCCGTCAGCTAGTTATAACTGGATATCGAACCAATTATGAATATAATTATCACTATTTATATGAGTTAAACTTGAAACCTCTTACAACCAGCTATAAAAGTCATGCAAGTACAGTGCACTATTTAAATCTATGATTTCACATTTAACAATTCTTTCGATCCTTGACAAATGCTGACACATAGGAGTTTATAGAACTTACAATATTGCTGACACCTAGAAGTTTAGAACTTACGTTTTTAGGTTTTGCAAGCAAACTTTACATTTTTGCACTTCTTTTCCTATTCATGTTTCTAGTTTGTAACTTCCTTCTTTTGAAATTAGTGAGACCGTCGTCCATCTTGGGTGTGGTTGTTCTTTTGCATCTATTTCACCGAATTAGTGGGCATTGCTTGATTGGCATATTACATAATCTACTCACTGAGTGGTGGTTGCTCATCCTTTATCCTGTTTAATTTTTCAGATAAATTAGTGGGGAAGATAAGGACTAAACCAGTTGAGGCTAAATTATATGAGAGTAATAGAGCTTTATTTATTTATTGTAAAGTTGTAAGATTTTGGAGCTATTTTTATAAGAGAAGTTTATTTTATACCATGTTTCAGCTTCTTTTTATTTTTTATTTTATTTTATTTTCTCATGCACCGGGCGCGGGATTTCCAACGACCCCGGGTTTAGGGCATGATAGACTGACCTAGAATTTCAAAATAGGGTGGACTAAATTTACCTTACATACAAAGGTACTAAGTAGAGATAGTTAACTCAACAAAAATAATGATTATTGAAGTGAAATTTTCCAGCCCTTTTCAATATATCATGTGAACAATAGTAATATTTGAAGTTTTTATATCAGTTCAATTTACATTTGAATAGACAATCCGAAATTGAAGTCTAATTTCTATGTACAACACAGTTGTCCTCTTGTTTTTATTTATTTATTTTTAATTTATCAAAAGGGCAGAACTTTATTAAGAAAACCAGCAAAACAGTACATCAGCTTCTAAGCAAGAATCACTAATGGCGGAGGAGTCATAAAAAAAACCTAACAAAAACGGTTGCCCTCTTGTTTTGATATTTGAATACTAATAAGCCTAACAAATCCAAGAAATTATAATTATAGAATGCCCAACTTGCATATGCTTTTGCCTCTAGCCAGGAGAGAAAAAGAAACGCCTAGCCTTTCGATCAATGCATCTTTTCTTGCATGACTTGCGGTTCTCAGCAATTAAGTCAAGCCGCCCAGGTCCAAGTCCAGAAGTATCACTTATCATGACCACCAATTTGGCTATGATTGCTGTCATTTAGCAAATGGTTAAAACACTCGTCGGCTTTCTAGATGGATTCATTTGGGGTCGTATGTTACTCATGAACAGTTACAAAATTAATTGATTATTTATTGCAATGTATTATTGAAACATAGAAAACGATGTAATTCCGTTTTTTGGCCTGAGACGTTTCCCCTTCTAGTTTCTATGTGTATCCATCCTCATGGGTACAGAAAGTAGTATTAAGAGTTAAGCTTGAGGTATATATTGTCCCTCAACTCAAAGATTTGAAGGAACTAGGTAATTTTTATTTTTTTTCAATACACCCATTTTGGGGAGAGAGATTTATACAAATATTCATTGAGTGCCTTGTTAACATGTCAGCAGACAAAATAATTGAGCATAGTTGAGCAAGGCCAGCCCTATAGAAGCTGCCAACCAAACCTAGCTACTATTATATATGCATGACTTGAGAATTAAATGACGTTAATAATGTCAATAAAGATGGCGTAAGATCCTTGACAGAGGCCTGTGTGTGGAAATTTTTGAGACAGTTATATGTAGGGCACACAAAGCATTGACTTGCTCTATTCGACTCTTGTCCTCTCCTTCTAGCTAGCCATCAAACTTTTAACATTCAGTGTGAGTACAATGTCGCGGAAAAGTATAACGATAACCTATGGTAAGGAGTTCCTCCTCAATTTTAAGGAGCCAAGCTTTTTCCATTAAGATATGGACGTCCATTTTCATGGGCATGGCTTGTTCAATGCATTAATTGCAATTTATTCTCAATAATTTTACAAAGATCAAATTTTTGAATCACATTTGAAGATTACACGATTTAAAATGTAGATTTATTTGAAGTTGATGTTTTTATCCATTTTGACATGTTATTGTACTTATCATTTGCTACGTACTGAACCTCATTGCATCATGTGGACACCATTCATTCACATAAAATCATTCGTAATTTTCTGTTATTGTAACATAAAGAAAGAGGGGCAATATATATTTCACACAAATTCTGTGTGCAATATATTTTCCAAAATTTCTTTGTACATGACGTTAATTCTATCTTTAATTAAATTCCGGACTGTCAATATTTACATAGATATTTTATTGAAGTTGACAAAAGTATATCGTTAACATATCAATATGTTTATTATGGATGATCGACACGTTACCAATTACATGTCAAGAGTCTTACCTTTATTAAAGGTCAAACGTTTAATATAGAGCCGAACTAATTATCAACACATTACATGTCTCGAGTCCTATTTTTATTAAAGATCTTGTCCTTTCTACAGTTAGATCATGGGCAGAAAGTAATGGCGTAGTTAGGTCCACCATTGCATGTAAATGTACCCCTTTTGTCATCATAAGCATAGCTGTAAGCGTTGGGGCATGCTTGACTGAATATCTGAGAGTAATTTGTTGGTGGGCATGTCTCTGGAGTGTTTTGAGGCGGAGTGCAACAGTACTGTGGCAGATTGAATTTAACACATGCGCTCAAGCAGGCAACCACGCTCCCATCGGACCCTTTCTTTTGCAGATCACTCGGACAAACTGCGTTCACGTTCGCCGGGCAAGTAGCCGTCTTGCAGTCGCCGGTACCGCCTTGTGGAGTCACAGACATGGGCAAGTTGAAGCCATCAACAAGACTAACGTCGTAGAAATCTTGTCCTCCACCTGCTGGAATATTGAATTCCGCTAAAGTTGCCGGCGGAATGGCACCAGCACCGTTGCACGTGACCTGACCAGAGGCACAGTCTGCGGTGGCGCAGACGAACTTTCCAGAGACGTCCGTGGAGCATCCAGTTCGGGCCCAAAAGCGGCCGTTCCACGGCACCGGAGTGTCTAGCTGGAATCTAGCTTGGGATGCTAACTGGAACCCTGTGGTTGATAATTGAGGTTTTTGCTCGGAGGTTAAGGTTCCTGGCCAGACCATGTAGGCGCAATTGTTTTTGAAAAAAATTGTCGCCGCATATGCACCTGCCATGCAAAGTAAACCACACTTAATTTGATGCATGCAGTAATCACAAGCCACACTTATTGTGACCAAATATTAAATTAAAATTAAAGAAAATAAGAAGCTTCGACTTATTGTGACCAAGTATTTCTGTGGTTTGGGCAAAAAGAAAAACTTAAAGAAAATAAGAAGCTTGTTTACCTCCGAAGGAAAGCATGGTTAAGCTGAGGCTGAGGACTACTACTAGGGTCTTCATCATCGGAATTTCTCAGGTTGCTTTGCTTCGAATTTGATGAGCTTGGGCTTTAGTTATATAGGCTTATTGCGGACCTAACTTTTTGCTCTTTCGCTGCGATGACAACTAGTCTTATGAATATGAATTTGAGTAGGTAACTTATCAAGTTGATTTTTCGCTGAGTTTATTTTTATCTAGTTACATAATTTTGACCGTACATATAACATATTCATGACGCAGTAATTACATTTGGTAGGCTTTAGTTGAGGGATTCATTGTGTGGCCCATTCATCATTAATTCAATGATATAAAACATTCAAAAGTGATCTCTAAAAAAACCAAGTCATAAAAGTAACCATTTGAACATTTATCCTCTGATGATCATTTTTACGTCTGTATGGGTAGACTATGAGGGGAGTTTGGAAAAGGCCTTGGACTCCAAATTTTCGAGTTGTTGTAAGGTCCCCAATTGAGTTCAGCCGGTCCTATTTAAAGATTAAAAAAACTACTTAATCCTAATTAAGTGCCCTAACTTAGATCAGAAGAACTAAATAAATCACTCAAATGCCTTATACTTCTACATTCCAAAAGTATATTTCAAGCCGGTCCTAAATTTTTAGGGTCCATGGCCAATGTAAAATTAGGCCCCTATATATATAATTTTTTTTTTTCACTTAAGTGCTAGACTCAGTCTCATTTTAAAATCAAGATTTAACTTATTCGAATTTACTAAAAATTTAACATTCAAGACAAATAAATTATATGAATTCAAACTTCAATATATAAAAGTCTAAAATAAGAGGCTACACTTGATACATTCAAATCTAATGCATAAACAAGATAAATGTACTTGTAACAATTCAATCATTTCTTTTTCTTTTTTGATTTCCAAATTGTTGTTTTTTCAAGAATCATTGCTACTTGAAATCAAAAACAGTACAAGGAAATCCAATGAAATTTTAATACTCCAAATAATAAACAAAGAACAACATAAATGGATAGTGTTTGGACATTCCTACTTACAGGCAAATTATAGTTTTATACATAGGCAAAAATAACTAATTAAAATTACAAAAATTTTATAAACTATGATTTGTTTGTAAGGAGAAATAACTCCTTATATGTAAAGAGTCAAGTATTTTAATTGAATGTAAAATAAGAAGTGTCTTTTTGGTCAGTTTAGCATCTATCAATGTATCTTTTCCGAGTAGCATCCATTGAGCATGCATGATGAATGACTTGCACTTGTCTCCTAGTCGGCAATCAAGTCAAGCCGCCCAGCTCACACGTCTTGGTGATGCGTGCTGCCTTTTCTACTAAATGATCGATCAAAAGATTTACAGCTTCCTATATAGGGTCTTAATTATTTGTAGGAGGATGTTTTTATGACCTTTCTGTATAAATCTTGTAAGGAGTTTGTAATTTAAATGATTAAAAGCGGTTATTCTTATACTTGAGATTACGTGTTCAAATTCTCAATCTACTAATATCACTAGTATTAAAAATAAAAATAAAAATTATACATATCCCAGATGACATTTTATTGGTCATCTTGCATAAGTATGCAACCTTCTTATTGGACTTTTCTTCCCCAAAGACAAGTGGTGCAGACAACGGTGGACCCAGAAATTTTTCAAGAAAGGGGCAATATTTCAAAGGTTAAAAGCACCATATTAATCATATTAACAAATTCACCATGTTTATTATATACAAACTAACAAGCTTTAATCAAACCAGAACAATCTTTATTAATTAATTACAAACTAAAAATATATACAAATAAATACATTGAAAAAATTGAAAAAATCTATATAAAATAACCAAAATAAAAACTCAATCAATTAACCAAAACCCAACAATCCATCTTAATTAATTAAAGCATAAAAAGAAATTACTTTAAAATTTGAGAAATAAATTAATTTTCCAAACAAACTGTGGAGGGTTGGTCCATTGGTGGATGCTTATCTCTTGTGGTTAGGAGCTGCCATGGCTTATGCCCACTTCACAATGCTTCTTTTGCCTCTAAAAACAAATGGGTTTCTACCAAATGAATCAAAGAATTCAAGATGGAGAGAGATCCTTTCGGAGTTTTGTTGCTTAATGAATGTAATGGAAGTTGCTTGTACCAATTTGAGAGAGTGAGAGATAGTCAATGATAATGAAAAAAAGCACAAAGAGAAAAGCTAATGGATGGAGGCAAAGGAGGATTGAGAAAAAAGGAATGCGGTTGGGGAGTTGGCCGGTGTGGGTAGTGGTGGTTCAGGTGTGGAAGGATAGGGTTAAGAGTTGGTGAGGGTTTATTTGGGGTATTCAATTTCGATTGAAACTCATTTGAGGAAGGGGTGTCAACCTTTGCGTAGCTGTTGGCTCTTTCTTTTCATTTTATAATAATAATAATAATTTTTTGGTTTCACTTGGAACAAAACTATGCATTTTGAACATATCACTTTAAAACAAAACAAAAAAAACAAAAAACCAAGCAGCCCTGCTCGCTGCAGCCTGGGCAAAGGAGCTGCTACCTGGAGCTTACATAAAGAAATAAGTTTCTCTAAGAGACGTGTGTCTTAGTTTCTCCAACTGGTCGGTTTCCTTAGATTTGTGCCTATTGCTATTCAAAGCATAATGATGCAAAGGTTGTATCTCTTGAACTTACACTAATTCATAGATACGTTGTTTTATCATGGGTGGATTGAGTTTTATATAAATCAAGCACCCTTCATCAACCTGGACATCTCCAAAGGATGGATAGAGTTATTTTCATGAAAAATAGAGTATTCCCCAATACTCTATTTTATGTCTTTGTTAAATACTTCTGATGTTTGTCTTGAGAGTACAAATATATAATTGATTCGTCAGAGTCTAAATTGAAGTGCTTCAATTTAGGATTATCGATTGTGGAATCCTAGGAGATGGACGCCTATAGAACTGCAAGCACAAGGGCAGGGGCAAAATCTATCTTTAGGACATTGCAATTCTTGCAAGCCTCAATTGCTAAAGTTGTCAGTATTTCTACTTGTGTTTGTTGATTTACATTAATTTCATGTAAATTTGTTATTGTATTTGATTATTACAATTCTGTTGAGAATTATTATTATCTTCAAATTCATATTTTCTATTAAGCAAGAATCACAAATAGCGGAGGAGCCATAATGTAACATCGTTAAAACCTTGCCTTAAAAAAACTATAAAGAAGCCTAACACAAACGGTTGCCCTCTTGTTTTGATATTTCAATACTAATAAGCCTAACAAATCCAAGATATTATAATTATAGAATGCCCAACATGCATATGCTTTTGCCCTCTAGCCAGGAGAGAAAAAGAAACGCCTAGCCTTTCGATCAATGCATCTTTTCATGCGTGACTTGCGGTTCTCAGCAATTAAGTCAAGCCGCCCAGGTCCAAGTCCAGAAGTATCACTTACTTCATGACCACCAATTTGGCTATGATTGCTGTCATTTAGCGAATGGTTAAAACACTCTTCGGCTTTCTAGATGGATTCATTTGGGGTCTTATGTTACTCATGAATACTTACAAAATTAATTGATTATTTATTGCGATGTATTATTCACAGCAGCAATATATAACACTGTATCATTGAAACATAGGTTTTTTTTAGTACAAGCATTTTGGGGAGGGGGATTTATACAAATATTCATTGGGTGCCTTCAAATATTCATTGTTTGTTCGTAGTACACGATGAGCACCATAGAGACACCCTCAAAGAGCATGGCTTGGCTCCTTTAAATGCTTGATACATAGCCAAACTAATAATCGATACGTTATCAATTACATGTCTGAGAATCTGACCTTTATTAAAGATCAGACGTTAATATAGAGCCCGATTAATTATCGACGCATTATCAATTACATGTCGATAGTCCCTATATGTATGTAAATGTCACCACAACAGGGACCTGATGGGCAGAAAGTAATGACGTAGTCAGGTCCACCATTGCATGTAAATGTACCACTTTTGTCATCATAAGGATAGCTGTAAGCGTCGGGGCATGCTTGATGAAATATCTCAGAGTACTCTGTCGGTGGGCATGTCTGCAGTGTTTCGAGGCGGAGTGCAACAGTACTGTGGCTCACTGAATTTAACACATGCGCTCAAGCAGGCAACCACGCTCCCATCGGACCCTTTCTTTTGCAGCTCACTCGGACAAACTGCGTTCACGTCCGCCGGGCAACTACCCGTCTTGCAGGTGCCAGTACCGCCTTGTGGAGTCACAGACATGGGCAAGTTGAAGCCATCAACAAGACTAACGTCGTAGTAATCTTGTCCTCCGCCTGCTGCAATATTCAATTCCCCTAAAGTTGCCGGCGGAATGGCACCGTTACCGTTGCACGTGAGCTGACCAGAGTCACAGTCTGCGGTTTCGCAGACGAACTTTCCAGAGGCGTCCGTGGAGCATCCAGTTCGGGCCCAGAAGCGGCCGCTCCATGGCACCGGAGTGTCTAGCTGGAAGCTAGCTTGGGATGCTAACTCGAACCCTGTGGTTGATAATTTAGGATTTCCAAAGGAGGCTGGCCAGACCTTGTAGGGGCAATTGTTTTTTAAAGAAATTGTCGCTGCATGTGCACCTGCCATGCAAAGTAAACCGCTCTTAATTTGATGCAGTAATCACAAACCACACTTATTGTGACCAAATATTAAATTAAAATTAAAGAAAATAAGAAGCTTCGACTTTAAGAAAAGATCAATGAGTATTTCTATCGTTTGGCCAAAATTAAAAAATTAAAGAAAATATGAAGTTGTTTACCTCCGAAGGAAAGGATGGTTAAGCTGAGGCTGAGGACTACTACTAGGGTCTTCATCATCGGAATGTCTCAGTTTGCTTTGCCTCGAATTTGATGAGCCCAGGCTTTAGTTATATAGGCTTTCATTCGAAACCGTGGAAGGACTTTTGACAACTAGGTGGAAAGCAGAAAAAGGGAAGAAAATTAGAGGAAATAAACTAATTTAGAAGGGAAGCAAATGCAATAAGTAGATGAAGCCATAACTGATTTATATAGACTTTTTCTACCTTGTTAATTTACTTGGAGTCTTCTTCCACCTTGTTAATTTACTTGGAGTCTTCTTCCACCTTTCCCTAGTTGAGATTAATTCCATAATTTGGAGCTTCTAGCACGCACATTAATTGAACATGTTTTGGTCAAGATCTTTGTAAGCTTCACATTACAAAGAAGTTAACGTCTTTTATACGGGATTTGGAGCTTCTAGCACGCACATTAATAGTGCAATTTTTCCCTTTTTCCATTCAACTAAAATAATGATTATTGAACTGAAATTTTCCTGTCCTTTTCAATATCATGTCAACAATAGTATTATTTGAAGTCTTTATATCAGTTCAATTTACGTTTGAATAGACAATTCAAAATTGAAGTCTAATTTCCTGTCCTTTTCAATATCATGTGAACGATAGTATTATTTGAAGGTTGTCCTCTTGTTATATTTATTTATTTATTTCAATTTATCAAAAGCATAGAACTTGTTAGTATTGATTTTGTGATTGGCATTCCCTAGATATCAAATAGACTAAGTATAGATGGTAAATTAGTTGTGATGGTGGCTGTCTAAATTCCAAGATATGCTCTGAAGGCTCATATGTCAACTGACGATCACTGAGGTAAATTCTTCATTCAATCATGCATCCTGATTGTGGTATTTCAAGCATTATTTCAAACTCACAATCTAATTAACATTATGATTAAGAAGACTTCTTATTTTAAGAAAGATTGATTTATTTTATAAATTGGTTTCCAGTTTTGAACTCCAGCACACCACGGAGACGATGAGAAACCTCGACAACCAAACCAGCGCCAACTCCACAGAGAATGTTGTGACTGTAGACCAAAGCCTTATTTCCTAACCAAACACAGAAGGGACTATGCAACTACTATATGAGTTGAACTTGAAACCTCTTAGAACCAGCTATAAAAGATTTGGTTTTATTTTAATCTGAATTTTTTACAATATTAAACTAGCCTCTAAGCAAAATTCCTGGAACACTTTAATGGATATTGAATATGGATGACTGACCAACATTTTTTAATATTATATATTAAATACATCTAAATTCATCACTAACCCATAAAAATTTACTTTTCCTTTCCAAGAGAAACATCACGATTTTCTTCATCTGTCTCCGAGTGGTTTCTCTCTCTCTCTCTCTCTCTCTCTCTCTCTCTAAGCTCCACATCCAAGATTAACAAGATTTGATACATCCTTTATCGTTTCCAAATTTCTTGACTTTATACTCTCCCATGTGATTTCTCTCTCATCTATTATAATGTTGTATGATGAGTAAACTCAAGAATTGTTTTCTGTTAGTTATTTACTGTCCTCCACAGCGGCGGAACCACAACCAGTAAGTTTTGAACAAAAACTAATGATAAACCACAAGAAGTTGCTGCGTTTTGATTTTTTTCCTTTGCAAAATCTGCTGCCTTTGGTTTTGTTTTTTCTCAAACTCCCATCTTCTTTTCTTTATCTGCCTTTTTTTTTTTGGGTGAAATTATCTACTGCCTCTGGCAAAAGGTTTTTGAAGAAGAAAAAAACTTATATAGCCTACCATCAACTACAACATTAGGGAAATATTATCTCAAGTGTATTTGTATTCGTTTTCAAGAAACAGAACTCAGACCAAAAAAAAAATAATAGAACAGTACGTTAACCTAAATATATTGTTCTAGTCTTTACAACTAATATATACGTAAAACTTAATTATTTATATTTTTACACTTTAAAATATGCCAAAAACTTGCATTTTAGAAGCTTATTTGGATATTTTAATGGATTCAAACTACAAGGGTAAGATTTAAAATTCTTGGTTCTGCCCTTGGTTCTTCACATCTGCTCCATCCAGTTGAGTTTCAATTTTTCTTTTTTCAAATTTGTAGAGCAAAATATGGCAGATCACCTCATCGGACCCGCCTACTCGAGTCTTGTAGGATTAGTGAAAAGCTTTTGAAAGCCCTAAAATAGACCTTTTCTTTTAGACTGGATCTCGTAATATTTTAGGGGAGACGAAAAACTGAGGAGGGTTTGTAGGAAGGCGGTGTATTGGAAGCGGGCACTGCTAAAAATAAAGGTTAATGAGCGTGAGTATACAATTAGGCCCCGTTTGGTTCATAGGAAAGGAGGCTTGGGAATGGGAATTCAATTGCTTTCCCATGTTTGGTAAGTCCAGGTATGGGAAATGGTTACTTGGGTTTTGTTTTCCCTCCTCATGGGAAAGTTTAGGAAAATGAGTCAACATTCAATGCACAATTTTCATGACTATTTTGTCCCTATGAACAATTTATAATTACAACGTATCATTAAATGCATTCTTTTCTTATTTGATTTAATATGGGTATAATTGGAAAATTATACGAACTTTGTTTTCCATTCCTACTCAAAACAAACATGGGAAAGGAAACAAAGTGAAATCTCCCAGTTACTTTCCCGACATTACCAAACGTGGGAAAGAAATCTTTTATTCCCATTCCTTGGAAAATGACATGGGAAGTGATTTTCCCTCAAATCCATTCCGTGAACCAAACGGGGCCTTAGGGCTTGTATTGGCAAACCTCCCTCAATCGCTTGTATTTATAAATAAATAAAAACCTACTTGTGGACGCTGGAAGTAATGTGGAGCATGACTTTGGAAGGGAAAGTAATAATTTTTTATTGCTTATTAAAATACTTCTATAACTATTAGTAATTAGTTAGTGGTGAACATATCCAAGTTCACAATAAATAATGAAATTCTTTGCCCGAATATTGGTAATCGATGATTAGTTTAGGATTAGAGTAGCAGCATATTGTACGATCATTTAATAATTTAAGATAATATATTTTAGATTATGAAGCTAATTAATTTATTAAGAATGGAAGCTGCATACGATATTTCGGGTCTTCCTAAAGTCTCATCCAATCCAATACATTCAAGCATGATGTGCCTATTTGGACTTGTATAATTCATCAAATATCTCTAATACAAATGTAACCTATAATTAATTTGACTTGCTTGAAATCATCCACAAAAGAAAAACTTAGTTGCAACGAGGATATTAATATTTTGCAATCTTCCAACCAGTAGTGTTACGCTACATCGAAGTGTTATGACGCATATCATAGTGTTATTGGCCAGGAATAGCAAAATAGTGTTATCTCCATTTCCAGGGGTGGACTCAAGATTTCAAAATGGGGTGGACTAGATTTACCTTACATACAAAGGTGCTAAGTAGATAGAAAACTCAACCAATACCTTGTAATTTCATTGATAACGAAAAAAAAACACCTATTTAATAAGCAAGAACAATAAAATCAATTACAAATCCTATTTGATAATTCATAATTCATAAACTTAAACTGATAAGCCCCAATTGCAATCTCTAATTTATAATTCTTAAGTTTCAATTGCATATCTTAATTGATACTTCATAAAATCCAAAAAAAAAATCCTGAAATTAAAATATCAACGAATTGAGAGAAGCTTGCCTGATGAATATATTCTCAATTTTTTTTCTACGTGTTGTGATGTGTGTGAGTTCTTTTTTTTTTTTTCCTTATCTTTTTATTGACTACATGTTATTCAAGGAGGAGACTTAAAGGAGGCTAGGTTATTTAAATTGAGTGAGCTAGGAAATTTTTTTTTTTGGCTCAAAAAAATAAAGGCCACCTGGGCAATAGCCCAAGTTAGCCAAACTTAGAGTCCGTCCCTGCCCATTTCATGGCAGTCTTTCTCCACCCACAAATCTTTAGCATCTCATTTTTCGTTTCATTTTTCAATTGATTTATTATTGAGAACGACGGCTAAATGAGTAAACATATTGAGACGGGTCAAAATCATAAGAAATGTCCTTGCCTTAAAAAGTAGATAAATAATGGCAATGTAAAGAAGTAGACTTGGCAAATCATATACTTCAGTTTATAGGCCAACATTTATGAATTATTGAATCACAAAAAGGTATCCTCTTTGTCTTCACTAGGGTTTACAAAGTAACCCTATATTTATTACGGTTAAATTGCTTTAAAAAGGTGTCTCTGCTAGAATTTCAACTCTTAGTTGAAATCAATGGGACACACAGGCTCTTTGTTTCGGAAAAAGAGCCCAAAATGCTTCTCTGTTGGTTCCCCATTCTTCTCATTCTCATTAAACATGGGAAACACGTAGGTTTCTATGGGGCTTCTGAAATTGGTACTTAAGTATAAGGGGGTAAATTAAAAGTTACTTTAAAGACTTACCAATTACACAAATTTTAGCTTAATCTGAGATCAATATGACTAGTCAATAAAGAGTCATAGACTAGTAACAATCACACACACAGAGTAAACAATCAATACCTGCAAACCTAGAAAATCACTAGTGACAACCTAGGCACTCAGAAGGACCCATCAATCTAGGCATTCCATGTGCTAGCAACAACTAAGGTGAGATGTGTGTGTGAATACATCAAGAACAAGTATATAGCATCATTCAGATGATGACTAGTCAACAACACGAACACAAACTGAAAATACCTGTAGGATGACTAAAAATGCCTAGAGGAGGGTGAATAGGCCAATTTAAGGTTATAATCAAATAAATAAAAATAAACTTTAATAGCAGGATTGATATGGCTTATCAATCCTGAAACGTGTTGGACATAAAATAAAGAAACACGCAGAGAATTATTTTACGTAGTAAAACCCCACCTCTGGGAAAAATCCACGGGACTCCTCAGTCCAACACAAATCCACTATGGAACGATGATTACAAGAAGTACTCACACACTTATCCTAGACACATTCTAGATAATGTTTACCGACTTCGTCGTAACTCAGCTTCTGTCACGGGATGATCTTCGACACTCCTTATGTTGAACGCAATACTGGCCACGATTGCTTCAAGCTCGCCGGAGGAAAACCGCAACGGCGATCTTGGGGCCCTCAACCGTATGAGTCACCGACATGCATATGAATGCAATATGAATGATGAAAGTGTATGATAAATCACCAAGTAAATAAGGAACACTTGATGACTTATCTAAAAAATATACGCAGGAGATTTCTCTTAAAAAATCAATCTATACAAAACCAAATGTGTCGAAAGCTCAATATATGAACATAAAGACCCGCGTTTTATTCAAAGCAGGTTCTCTCTAGTAAGAGAGAAACCCAATAGTCCAACAATTCTATTCAATTGTGATTCTCAAACTTGATCCCATATGGACTCAAGTCAATCACGTCAAAACAAAAGACACACTACCAGCGGCGGATCCAGAAATTTTTCAGTGAAGGTGCAATTCTTAAAGCTAAAAGCTCAACAACAAAAAAAACAACTAAATATCCTTATAATTTAAACAATACTAATGTTTAAATTCCATGAGCAAGTTATCAACCAAAATACAAGTGCCTCTCTGCCTAGACTGGACTATAATTCGGAACATACTATACATGGTTTAATGAATCTGTAGATATATTGGGGAAGTTAATTAACTGTTGAGGCAAGTATGTGTTTGTGATCTGTTGAGTTTTCTATTCAAATTTGATACAAAAAGTTAACAAGAAAATCTACTGATGCTGTTATCATCTACTGACATTGGTCTTCATTTTGTTGGAGGATATTTCGAGTTCAAATCCCATAATAAACAAGGCAAGACCTGTTTTTTTTTTGTTATAGAAAAAATCTTCTCGTTCAAACTAAACTAGAACAAGGGAACAAATTCTCTTCATGGTTTTTTTATTCCTTTTGTAGCTGGGCCATGGAATAAACCATTGTAACCCTCACATTTCAATATTTCAGTGAATTAGTAAGTAGAAAGGAAATAATACTATGAAGTCTTGGAAAACATAACTTATTTACGATTCCAGAAACTGTTTTTTTACAAAACAAGAAGTAGAGCCAACCTAAGAGGCAGCTCGAACCTAACATATAATATTAACCAAAAAAGGGTTTAAATTAACAAGCTCAATGAGTTAACGAACATAAAATCATATCCTATGTAGAACCCCGCCTCTTCCCCCACCCTCGAAAAAGAAAAGGAAGAAAAAAAAAATTAGAAAAACTATTTGGTAGATTGAAGTCAAAGCCACTTCCTTGAGGAGCAACGGGTTCAAGATATGACAAACAAACTCAATGAATCATCTCTTATTTCAAAGAAGTGGTTCACCAGAAGCTCCTTGCAGCCTTGTGGAGGACAGATCACAGCAGCGCTTCACTTGCGCATTTCATCAAATAGCTTCCGTGCATGAGCAAAGGTGCAACTTCAGTAGCTTCTATGGAGTTTTCCGGCGACCGGAGGTGCAGGTGCACCTCCTTGCGCCTGCACAGATCCGCCAGTGCACACTACTATGCCATTATGAATAATAACTTTGATTCAATATCAACTTCCTGTAAGGACGCCAAACATGAGACTACAAATAGTATCAATCATGAATATCAATTTTGATCTAGTATGGACTCCAAATGACGATGCCAAACAACCAATCTTTGTGGGAGAAACACTATCTCCTAAAACAAAATAATTAGACCAATCAAGTAGGAGATGAGCAAAGTGCAAGTCATAGCGGAAAAAGATAAAACTTAAATCAAAATAGAGTCCAACTAGGAAAGTAATCTCAAGAGATAAAATCTAATACTATTAAAAATAAGATTAAGATAAAAATACTTTGAGTGAAAATAACTCCAATTAGGAATCCTATAATGAATGCATGATTATGTCATGATTTACCTGAAATCAGTTTCTCATATCGGTCAAGTCATGCCTCGGAAGTATGGGATTGAACGAGTTGTGCCAAAACGTCCAGTAACAATTCTTCACACACTAATTTTCACCTATGCTAGAGTCTAGGAAATGACAATACAAATTTCATACTAACACAAACCCAGATAAACATGAACAACAACCCATAAAATTGTTCACCCAGAAACTCATCATTGGGAAAAACTGGGAATCATCATCCGACCATGCAATCCACTAAGCAAAGAAGATTCTTACAGAGAAATCACAAGCAAGCTCAAGGAAACCTAGATCTATTTAGGGAATGAGCTATACCTCCTCCATGCAATCTTTTTTTCCAAATTTAGCAAAGCTTACAGCTAGTTCTTCATAGCAATGGCAGCATCCTCCTCAGCTCCTTCATCCCGTGGCACTGGCAGCTCAACTCCAATCAGAACAGGAACACGAAATTTAGATTCAAAATGAAATGACCAATTTCTTCAAGAGACCATACTCCTTAAGAAATCAATCTAGAATCTGATCTAGATCTATATGATTATGTGTTTGAGTTAACTAGATGCATATTTCATTTTCAAAGCAGTTTTCAAAATCAATTTGGAAAACTCATTTATGAAAAGATGGAGAAATCACTTCCAAAGAAAAGGAGAGCAAAGGAGGAGTACCTCACAACCTCTCAAAATCACATTTTCTGAAGTGACGACTCAAAAGGAATGAAGGGACCATTTACCCAAAATTCCAAGGTCTGAAATAAACAGATGGCAACAAAAGAATATCAGAGAATAAGATAAAATTTATTAGGACCCAGCTGGAAAGACTGAAATGAGTTGACAAACTTCATGATGCACAAAAAATGACTAGTCAAACACATACAAGTTGACTAGTATTTTTTAGTCTTCTTCCACCTTATGAAATTTGGTTCTTTGAAAGCTTCACATTACAAAGAACGTCTTTTATACGGTATTTAATTTATATATAACTTAAGTTCTTGAATACATATTCCAAAACTAAACTTTACTACTCTTGAACAATTTTTCCCTTTTTCCCTTTCAACTAAAATAATGATTATTGAAGTGAAATTTTCCTGTCCTTTTCAATATCATGTGAACAATAGTATTATTTGAAGTCTTTATATTAGTTCAATTTAAGTTTGAATAGACAATTCGAAATTGAAGTTTAATTTCCGTATACAACACAGTTGTTCTCTATTTTTTCTTTTTTCTTTTTTCTTTTTTAATTTATCAAAAGGGTAGGACTTGATTAAGAAAACAAGCAAAGCAGTACATCAACTTCTAGTAAGCAAGAATCACAAATGGTGGAGGAGCCATAATGTGACATCGTTAAAACCTTGCTTTAAAAAAACTCTAAAGAAGCCTAACACAAACGATTGCCCTCTTGTTTTGATATTTGAATACTAATAAGCCTAACAAATCCAAGAAATTATAATTATAGATTGCCCAACATGCATATTCTTTTGTCCTCTAGCAGGAGAGAAAAAGAAACGTCGATCAATGCATCTTTTCATGCATGACATGCGGTTCTCAGCAATTACGTCAAGCCGCCCAGGTCCAAGTCCAGAAGTATCACTTCATGACACTTGGCTATGATTGCTCATTTAGCAAATGGTCAAAACATTCGTCGGGTTTCTAGATGGATTCATTTGGGGTCGTATGTTACTCATGAATTCTTACAAAATTGTTAAAGAAAATCATGAATACTTGAAAACTCATAAAGAAATATAGTCACAAAACCACTCATATGCACAATACATTATCAAGTTGTATGTATTATTATTGTATGTCTTTATCTCGTCATAATCGGGATACTCGGGAAATCTTTTCTTCTTCATATTATTGTATGTGTGATCATGCCATATTCGTTTTTGCACATAGAGGAAGGCGGTGGAAGAGAGGATGGAGGAATAAAGCAGAACTTAGGAATGAAAAACTTGAAAATGAAAACACTTCAAAATTGTTTTCAATTTTTAGTTTTCATGTGATGCACCATGTCACACATTTCTTCTACATTCTCACCCTTTTTCATCTTTCTTTTATACCATACATTTCCCATTTATCTCTAGAAAAGAAAAAAAAAAATAGAAGCGAAATAGCTGCAAGCGGGCCTTAGTTACTCTGCATGCCCTCTTGGATTTTGTCCATTTTTCCCTTATTCATTGTTTTACTTTTTACCATTCAATTTTTTGTTTTGACGAAAATATTTAAACTGAGAAAAAAAATACTTGTGAGTAGAGGTTCGAAACCCACAAGCACCCAATGAATATTTGTGTAACCCCAATCTCCCAATCTCTTGTACTAAAAAAATACTTGTACTAAACACCCACCCTAGCTAGGGTCGGCTGAAAACTTCACCGATGCACCTGTTCCATGCACCACTTGCACCAGATCGGGCGACTTTTCCCCTACTTGCCCCTCCCCAGCCTCTGCTCTCTCAACGATGTATTTCTGTTTTTTGGCCTGAGAGTTTTCATATCTAGTTTCTATATGTATCCTTATGGGTACAGAAAGTAGTATTAAGAGTTAAGCTTGAGGTATATATTGTCCCTCGACTCAAAGATTTGAAGGAACTAGTTTTTTTTCAGTACAAGCATTTGGGGGAGTGGGGTTTATACAAATATTCATTGGGTGCCTGAGAACTTTGAACCTCAACCCACACAAGTGGAGGTGGAAGAGCTCAACCAATTAAGTCATACCCTACTGGCAAAGAAAGTAGGTTAAAATGTCGGTAGACAAAATAATTGAGCGACCTAACTACTATTATATATGCATGACTTGAGAATTAAATGATTTTAATAATGTCAATATAGATGGCGTACGATCCTTGACGGAGGCCTATGTGTGGAAATTTTTGAGACAATTATGTGTAGGGCACACAAAGCGTTATTGACTTTCTTCACTCTATTCGACTCTTGTCCTCTCTTTCTAGCATAGCCATCGAACTTTTAACATTCAGTGTGAGTACAATGTCGCGGAAAAGTATAAGGATAACCTGTGAAGAAATTAACGAAATTATTAGTCCATAAAATACAAGTATATCTCTCAAAATAGTTTGTTTGTTCGTAGTACATGATGAGCACCATAGAGACACCCTTAAAGAGCATGATTTGGCTACTTAAAATTAAGGGATCCTCCTTAAAACGAATGGACTTTGACATTTGTCAAATTCTAGTAACATTGACAAATTTTCAACAAAAAAGAAAGAAAGAATATTTAAAAAATTGACACATGTCAAAACCACATTTATAGTAAGGAGTTCCTTCCTCAATTTTAAGGAGCCAAGCTTTTTCCATTAAGATATGGTTGTCCATTTTCATGGGCATGGCTTTTTCAATGCATTAATTGCAATTTATTCTCAATAATTTTAAGGAGATCAAATTTTTGAATCACATTTGAAGATTACATGACACGACATGTGATTTAAAATGTAGATTTATTTGAAGTTGATGTTTTTATCCATTTTGACATGTTATTGTACTTATCATTTGCTACTGAACCTCATTGCATCATGTGGACACCATTCGTTGACATAAAATCATTCGTAATTTTCTGTTATTGTAACATAAAGAAGAGGGGCAATATATATTTCACACAAATTATGCGTGCAATATATTTTCCAAAAATTCTTTATGCACAACGTTAATTTTATCTTTAATTAAATACTGGACTATCGATATTCACATAGATATTTTATTGAAGTTGGCAAATGTAAATCATTAACATATCAATATGTTTATTATTGATGATAATAATATCGACATCGACACATTATCAATTACATGTGGACAATTCTATCTTTATTGAAGATCAAATGCTTGATACATAGCCAGACTATAATAATCGACATGTTACCAATTACATGTCGAGAGTCTTACCTTTATTAAATATCAAACGTTTAATACAGAGCCGGACTAATTATCGACACATTACATGTCGAGAGTCCTATTTTTATTAAAGATCTTGTCCTTTCTATAGTTAGATCATGGGCAGAAAGTAATGGCGTAGTTAGGTCCACCATTGCATGTAAATGTACCCTTGTTGTCGTCATAAGCATAGCTGTAAGCATTGGGGCATGCTTGACTGAATATCTTAGAGTAATTTGTCGGTGGGCATGTCTCTGGAGTGTTTTGAGGCGGAGTGCAACAGTATTGTGGCTGATTGAATTTAACACATGCGCTCAAGCAGGCAACCACGCTCCCATCGGACCCTTTCTGTTGCAGCTCACTCGGACAAACTGCATTCACGTTCGCCGGGCAAGTAGCCGTCTTGCAGTCACCGGTACCGCCTTGTGGAGTCACAGACATGGGCAAGTTGAAGCCATCAACAAGACTAACGTCGTAGAAATCTTGTCCTCCGCCTGCTGGAATATTGAATTCCGCTAAAGTTGCCGGCGGAATGCCACCGGCACCGTTGCACGTGACCTGACCAGAGGCACAGTCTGCGGTGGCACAGACGAACTTTCCAGAGGCGTCCGTGGAGCATCCAGTTCGGCCCCAGAAGCGGCCGTTCCATGGCACCGGAGTGTCTAGGCTGAAGCTAGCTTGGGATGCTAACTCGAACCCTGTGGTTGATAATTGAGGGTTTCCACCGGAGGTTAGGGTTGCTGGCCAGACCGTGTAGGGGCAATTGTTTTTGAAAGACATTGTCGCTGCATGTGCACCTGCCATGCAAAGTAAACCACACTTAATTTGATGCAGTAATCACAAACCACACTTAAATATTAAATTAAAATTAAAGAAAATAAGAAGCTTCGACTTTAAGAAAAGATCAATGAGTATTTCTATCGTTTGGCCAAAATGAAAAACTTGAAGAAAATAAGAAGCTTGTTTACCTCCGAAGGAAAGGATGGTTAAGCTGAGGCTGAGGAATACTACTAGGGTCTTCATCATCGGAATATCTTAGTTTGCTCTGCTTCGAATTTGATGAGCTTGGGCTTTAGTTATATAGGCTTGGTGCGGGCCTAACTTTTTGTCCTTTTGCAGGACTATGGCTGCTGCGATGACAAGTCACAAGACAACTAGTCTTATGAAATTTTTTTTGGGGAATTTGAGTACGTAACTTATCAAGTTGCTTGACGAAAAAAAAAAAAAACTTATCGCATGTCATGTAATCTTCAAATGTGATTCAAAACTTAAAAGAGTTGATAGACACCATGTTACTTTTAAAAATAATATATTAAAAGAATATATAATAAATATAATATATCTCTTGATGTGGGCCTAATTTTTTGTCTTTTTTGCAGGATTATGGATCCTTTCTCTCAAACCTTCTTTTTTGAACCTTCTCCCTTTTCTTCATTACACATAAAACAATGTAATTAATGCATCAAACAAGCTATCATTAGTTTTCCAATTTTATCCTTATTAAATATATTGATTTTACTGTTTTCTTTAATTTATCCAATTTTTTTATAAACTTCTTACCACCTTGTTAAAAATTAATTAAGAAAAAACGTTTTTTCAAAGACTCTAAAGGCAATGAGACATTCAAATAAGACTTAAAAATTAAATAAGAAAAAAGGTTAGTTTTATTTTTTGTTGCCTGAAAGATTCCAAAGGGAGTAAGGAGAGACATATTGGTTTAAATCTAAAATTTGGTATGACAGAATTTTAGGAATTTTTTTTTTTCAAATAACCAGACTCCAAACGCATCAAGGGATATAAATAAATATAAACAAAACTATGAACTTCCTATGGAATCTGATTATTTGGGGTTATATATATATATATATATATATATATATTTTTAGTTGTCACTAAAAATGCTCTTTAACTTTATTTAGTAGTAAAAAAAAAATGCAATTAATGAACTTCCTTTTGAAGGAAGTCTTTTTTCTGTATAAAAATGTGATATTTCTATTGAGTGTTTTTGTTAGGTCTTTCTTTTGAAAAAAAAATAGACATTTTTTTTTTAAACTGACATTTTTTATTATTTAATTTTTTACATATGGTATGAGAGTTGTAAAATTATTTTTGAACAAATTGAAGGACAAAACATTTAATAAGGGTAAACTTGGAAAACAAATGTTAGCTTGTTTGATGTATTAGTTACATTGTTTTAAGTATAAGGAAAATGACACATGTCATGAGAAAAAAGGGAGAAGGTCCAAAGGAGAAGGTTAAAGAGAAGGTTGCAAACATTCCCTTTTTTTTTTTTTTTTTTGAGAATTTGAGTATAGGAAACATGGTAGTATGTAGAAATCTACCCACAAATGATTTGTAACAAAATTGATAGTTAAATGAATTTTTTGTTTAAAGAATGTGTTCAAATCTTAAATAATTCTCATTAGAGCACAAGAAACAGTGAAACTGAATATGTTGTTGCCAAAAATACTTTCACGCGTCTTTGGAAATTGTTTTTTTGGTTGTTGTTGTTGTTGTAAGAATGTATGGCTATGGCAGTAGAATGCGGTGGAGGCACATAAATGTGTGGCGTGATGGCCTTTCCTTTAGGCATGGCAGGTGTCAGAAAATGCCACGGCCAATTCTGTGGCACGCGGATAAACCATGCTCCACAGAAATGGTTGGTTCCTTCAGTCTTAGATTAGGAATTTGGCTCCACCCAATGCTAAACTTGGGTCATCCGGACCTCTTGTGTAGGAAAAAAATCCCGCATGTCGAATTCCTAACCTCCTCACCTTTTTGGAATCTTGAATTCTTAATATGCCTTGATATACAAACCGCATACTCATATCAGAAGAACTAAATAAATCACTCAAATGCCTTATACTTCTACATTCAAAAGTACATTTCAAGCCGGTCCTAAATTTTTAGGGTCCTTGGCTAATGTAAAATTAGGCCCCTATATATATAATTTTTTTTTCACTTAAGTGCTAGACTCATTCTCATTTTAAAATCAAGATTTAACTTATTCGAATTAACTAAAAATTTAACATTAAAGATAAATAAATTATATGAATTCAAACTTCAATATATAAAAGTCTAAAATAAGAGGCTACGCTTGATACATTCAAATCTACGCATAAACAAGATAAATACTTGTAACAATTCAATCATTTTATTTTCTTGACTTCCAAATTGTTGTTTTTTCAGGAATCATTGCTACTTGAAATCGGAAATAGTACAAGAAAATTCAATGAGATTTTAATACTTCAAATAATAAACGAAGAACAACATAAATGAATAGTGTTTGGACATTCCTCCTTACAGACAAATTAAAGTTTTATATATAAGCAAAAATAACTCATTAAAATTACAAAAATCATACAAACTATGATTTGTTTGTAATGAGAAATAACTCCTTATATGTAAAGAGTCAAGTATTTTTTACTTTTAATTGAATGCAAACTAAGAACTGTTCTTTTTGGTCAGTTTAGCATCTATCAATGTATCTTTTCCGAGTAGCATCCATTGATCATGCATGACGAGTGACGTGCACTTGTCTCCTAGTCGGCAATCAAGTCAAGCCGCCCAGGTCAAGTCCAATTCGACAAGTAGTTATTTCATGACCACGTCACTGCTCACAGGTCTTGGTGATGCCTGCTGCTTTTTTACTAAATGATTGATCAAAAGATTTATAGCTTCCTATATGTGGTATTAATTATTTGTAGGAGGATGTTTATATGACCTTTCTGTATAAATCTTGTAGCGGTTAATCATGCTATTGGCGTCGGTGCTAAATGTTCCGCTTACCTGTTTTTTTTGGAAAATCATTTTATGCATTAGTATATTTATATCATAGATGTTAAATATAATCGACAATATCGGTAGGAAAAATAAAAAATTTGTACTGATATCTTTATATGCTTTTAGTCTTATTATTTATAAAACCGATACTTAATATACTAACAGCATTGGTTTTCAGATTTGTCGATATTTATATGGTGTTGTGTAAAGTAAAATTTGGCATAGTGTTAAGATCTTGAATTCACATTCCAAAAAACTAAACTTTCTCTTGAGCAATTTTTCTCTTTTTCCCTTTCAACTGAAATAATGATTACTTAAGTGAAATTTTCCTGTCCTTTTCAATATCATGTGAACAATAGTATTATTTGAAGTCTTTATATCAGTTCAATTTAAGTTTGAATAGACAATTCGAAATTGAAGTCTTCTCTTTATTAAAGATCTTGTCCTTTCGATAGTTCATATATATGTATGCTCATCATGGGCAGAAGGTAGACCACCACTGCACGTAGTTAGGTCATAAGCATAGCTGTAAGCGGGCATGTTGACCCTATATGTAGGTAAATGTCACCATAACAGCGACCTGATGGGCAGGAAGTAATGACGTAGTTAGGTCCAGCACTGCACGAAAACAAACCCTTGTTGTCATCATAAGCATAGCTGTAAGCGTCGGGCATGCTTGATGGAATATCTCAGAGTACTTTGTCCGTGGGCATGTCTCTGCAGTGTTTTGAGGTGGAGTGCAACAGTACTGTGGCTGATTGAATTTAGCACATGCGCTCAAGCAGGCAACCACGCTCCCATCGGACCCTTTCTTTTGCAGCTCACTCGGACAAACTGCCACTAGTAAAAAATAACCTTTGCGTGGAGTCACTTTGTACGACAAAACTTAAAATTTCGTTGTTCAAAATCTTGCGCGACCAACTTTTGCGCGACGAAAAACAATTCGTCGCACAAAGTCACTTTGCGCGACGACAATACATCGTCGCGCAAAGTCTTGCGAGACCAAATTTTGCGCGACGAAAAAAAATTCTTCGCACAAAGTGACTTTGAGCGACGAAATACAATTCGTCGCGCAAAGCGACTTTGCGCGCAATAATACATTGTCGCTCAAAGTGACTTTGAGCGACAAAACAATAAACTTCGTCGCGCAAAGTCCTTATAAAAATAAATAAATAAATAAAAATTCTTGTTTAAAATCTTTGCATGGCGTAAACCAAACATTTCGTCACCTAAACCAATATGTTTTTGTTTTTTATTTTGTATGCATAACACTTAAGAAATTAAACGGTATATATATTTTTATTAAGTAGCTTTAAATTTATTATTTTAGATCGGATTGGATTTTTGTTAGAAAAATATATTATTGTTGTTCGGATTGGGTTTTTGTTAGAAAATATATTTTTTAAATTGACGATTGAATTAGTTCATTGTGTTCATATAGGGTCAAGGAGTGTAGCTGTACAAAATTATCAAAATCGGAGTTAAAATAACCGTTAAATCGTGATTTTTCATTTATAACCGTCGAAAAGTTTTGTCCCATTACTTAATCTCTAAATGTTTATTTTTTCCGATTTTTGGCGTATATGATCTTGAAGTATAAACAAACAAGTTTGACGGTTGGATCCTTGAAACTAGTTTTGTTGAATGCGTATGCCATCAAAACAATATATTCACTAACAATTAAGAGTTTATTTATACTTTCGTTAAATATAACATAAGATTTTATTGTATCCACTTGTGTAAATATTTTAAATTGAAGATCAAATTCAGTCATTGTATTCATATAAGGTCAAGGAGTGTAGCTATAAAAAATCATCAAAATCGGAGTTAAAATAACCATTAAATCATGATTTTTTGTTTATAACCGTCCAAAAGTTTTGTCCCATTACTTGATCTTTTTTTTTTTTTGGCGTATATGATCTCGAAGTATAAACAAACAAGTTTAACGGTTGGATCGTTCAAACTAGTTTCGTAGAATGCGTATGCCATCAAAACAATATATTCACTAACAATTAAGAGTTTATTTATACTTTCGTTAAATATAACATAATATTTTGTGGTATCCACTAGTGTAAATATTTTAAATTGAAGATCAAATTCAGTCATTGTATTCATATAGGGTAAAAGAGTGTAGCGGTAAAAAATCATCAAAATCGGAGTTAAAATAACCGTTAAATCATTATTTTTCATTTATAACCGTCGACAAGTTTTGTCCCGTTACTTGATCTATGAATGTTTATTTTTTCCGATTTTTGGCGTATGATCTTGAAGTATAAACAAACAAGTTTGACGGTTGGATCGTTGAAACTAGTTTCATAGAATGCGTATGCCATCAAAACAATATATTCACTAACAATTAAGAGTTTATTTATACTTTTGTTAAATATAACATAAGATTTTTTGGTATCCACTAGTGTAAATATTTTAAATTGACGATCGAATTAGTTCATTGTATTCATATAGGGTCAAGGAGTGTAGCTGTAAAAAATCATCAAAATCGGAGTTAAAATAACCGTTAAATCGTGATTTTTCATTTATAACCGTTGAAATTTTTTGTCCCGTTACTTGATCTTTGAATGTTTATTTTTTCTGATTTTTTGCGTATATGATCTCGAAGTATAAACAAATAAGTTTGACGGTTGGATCGTTGAAACTAGTTTTTTTGAATGAGTATGCCATCAAAACAATATATTCACTAACAATTAAGAGTTTATTTATACTTTTGTTAAATATAACAAAAGATTTTGTGGTATCCACTAGTGTAAATATTTTAAATTGATGATCGAATTAGTTCATTGTATTCATATAAGGTCAAGGAGTGTAGCTATAAAAAATCATCAAAATCAGAGTTAAAATAACTGTTAAATCGTGATTTTTCATTTATAACCGTCGAAATTTTTTGTCTCGTTACTAGGTCTCTGAATGTTTGTTTTTTGCGATTTTTGGGGTATACGATCTTGAAGTATATACAAACAAGTCTGACGGTTGGATCATTGAATGGTGTGTGTATATATTTATTTATTTACTTATTAAGTAGCTTTAAATTTATTTATTTTGTACGTATAACACTTAAGAAATTGAATAGTATATTTACTTATTAAGTAGCTTTAACCTTATTTATATTTTAAAACGTAAAATAAAATAATTTTATTTTTTATTATTCATAACAATTATTTTTATAAATATTGTGCTACGAACCAATTTTTCGTCTCTCAAAAGTTTGCGCAACCAACAGTTTGTCGCGCAAAACTCTAAAAATTTGGGCGGGTACCAAAAATGGGATGCGGGATTTTTTTAAAAAAAATTTTAGACTTTGCACGACCAATATTTTGTGTCACTCAAAACTTTGCGCGACCAATATATATTTTTCGTCGCGCAAAAATTTGGGCGGGTACCAAAAATGGGACGCGAGATTTTTTTTAGACTTTGCGAGACCAATATGTATTTTTCGTCACGCAAAATTTTAAAAATTTGGGCGGGTACCAAAAATGGGACGTGGGATTTTTTTTAGACTTTGCGCGACCAATATGTATTTTTCGTCGGGCAAAAATTTAAAAATTTGGGCGGGTACCAAAAATGGGATGCGGTAATTTTTTTTTTTTTTGCGCGATCAATACACTAATATTCGTCGCACAAAACTTTGCGCGACCAATTAGTTTCGTTGCGCAAAACTTTGTGCGACCAATGTTCCAATATTTATCGTCGCGCAAAACTTTGCGCGACCAACAATATTGTTTGTCGCGCAAAGTGATACGGTTTTTAAAATGAAAATAACTCCTCCACCATTTTCTCAATGTCTTTCTCTACTCTTACCTCTCCTCTCTCTTTCCCTCTCCCCAAATCCCACCATTTCTTTCACACTCACTCCTCTCACTTAATCTCTCATCATCTCTCTCTTCACTATCTCTCACTCTCACTCACTCTCTCATCTCTCTTTTCACTATCTCTCACTCTCACTCACTCTCTCATCTCTCTATCACTATCTTCTCTAATTCTCTCACACTCACTTCTCTCGGATCTCATTCTCACTCACTCACAATCTTGCCAAAAGGTATATTCTCTCCAAATTTTAAATTTTTTTTCATTAATATGTGTTTTTGGAGTTAGTTTTGAGTTTGTGTGGGGTTTGGGGTTGAGTAAAGGGGAGGGATTGGAGTTTGGGTTGGATTTTTGGTATAACAATTTTAGGGGAGATTATCCCTTTTTTTTCGCAACCAATGAAAAAACTTCGTCGCGCAAAGTCTTTCTTCACGATCTTTGCGCGACGGATTCTGCGAGACGAAGTTTCTGTTGCGCTGAAATTTGTGCAACTACAATGTATTTTGCGCGACGAAATTCTCTTCGTCGCGCAAAGTGTAAAATGTAGTAGTGTGCGTTCACATCCACCGGGCAACTACCCGTCTTGCAGGTGCCGGTACCGCCTTGTGGAGTCACAGACATGGGCAAGTTGAAGCCATCAACAAGACTAACGTCGTAGTAATCTTGTCCTCCGCCTGCTACAATATTCAATTTCGCTAAAGTTGCCGGCGGAATGCCACTGTTACCGTTGCACGAGACCTGACCAGAGGCACAGTCTGCGGTGGCGCAGACGAACTTTCCAAAGGCATCTGCGAAGCATCCAGTTCGGGCCCAGAAGCGGCCGTTCCATGGCACCGGAGTGTATAGCTGGAAGCTAGCTTGGGATGCTAACTCGACCCTGTGGTTGGTAATTGAAGTTTCCCATAGGTTAGGGTTCCTGGCCAAACCGTGTAAGACCATCTCCAATAGGGATGGCAAAAATCCCCGTAGGGGTGGGTCACCGTCGGGTCCCCGACCCTAATGGGGGGAGATTTCGGGGCCAAACATGTAACAACCTAAACCTAAAATTAATATTTAATTATTAATTTATTGGAGAAAAAGACTAAAATGCCCTTATAATATTTTATTAAGGAAAAGTTGACTTTTTGACCGGGTAGGAATTTAGGAATTTCAGTTATACCGTTGCGTAGAGCGCAGCGAGACGAGTCCGTAGACACGTATTGGGCTCGAATCGGAGTTATAATGAAGAAGTTATGGTCAAAATACTTCAAGGGGCAAAATGGTAATTTGGAAAGTCAGATTTTTAAAGCCTCTCTCTCTTTGGTTTGAGAGAATCCTCCCCTCTCCAATTTTTCAGTTCAGCCGTGGCTTCTACAAGACACCACCACCGCCATACACCACGGCCGGCCACGGGACCGGTCAGGTTAGGACCAGCCCAGCCCCGCCTACAATTCCCGACCACCCTCCCCCGCCAGCCGCCAGCCCAGCATCCGGAAAAACCAGAAAAACAGTCCGATTTTGACAGAACTTTCGAGCCCTTGTTCTCCATCGTACGGTCACCAAATCAGACGAGTGAGGTATGGATTTCCAGCTATTTTTCATGCTCTAGCTGCTGGTTGGGTAAGATTTCAGAAATTTCTAGCGTAGATAGCTCGATTTACGAGCTATGTTTCAGCTGGTTTTCGGGTAACTGTTTCGGCCACTTCCGGCCACTTTTTGGGGTAGGTCCAAGAACAAAAGTGGCTCCAAATGGGGTGTTATACCTAGGATAGGAGTCTTGAGCTTAGAGGTTGAGTTTTTCCAACGAGGTGTTATCGCTTTAGGCACCACGCGCTGCCGGCGCTTGTGGCGGCGCGTGAGAAGCAGGGTGGGGACCACAGTCAGTCTAGAATAATCTCCTAGTCCTCACGAGCGCGTAGGATTTCACGGATCTTAATTCGGATAACGTTTGAACCCCGAACGGATCTCGCCTACTGTGCGACTTCTGGGTTCAATATGTTTGAACCGTTGGATCGTAGTCAATTTCAAGTATGTTAATCTAGGTATTTCCAGGATCATATAGTATTTGACGGATTGCAAAATGGAGTCCCGTATACTCCAGAAATGTCAGCCCTAGAGTATGTTTTACGGATAATTAAACCAGTTACAGAATAACGAATCAGTTGCAGGTCAGGAACAGAGGAAAGAACTACGTGTGGCTTGATCCCTTAGTAAGGGTACGTAGGCAGCCTACAGTTATCAGGCGCAGCCACAAGTTAGGGCCCCCAGAGTTTGTGTTATCGCTTTCAGGGCATTTTGGTCATTTACGACCCACAGGGACCAGGTGTCAGTCTTAAACAGGTTTCGACCCGAATTGCAAAGTGAAATTTGGGTCAGGTCGTTTCAAAACAGGTATTGGGTACGGGGATCTCCGAACTTGAAAAATCCCCTACGGGTATGGGGAGGGGATGGTATTGGCCTCCCCATCCCCGAACCCGGCCCGAAAATATATATGTTTATATTTAAATAAATAAATATATATATATAATTATAATATTTTTGTTAGTTAACATCTCTCTCCTAATTTTTCCTAATCTTCTTTGGAATTTCCTATTGATGTGATTTTGAATAGTTGAGTTGAACTTTATAAGTTAATTTGGATTCGTTGAATGATAATTTAATATGAAACTTAATATTAAAATGTATTATAAATATTTTTTATGCAAAAAAAATGGGGGATTCGGGACGGGTATGGGGAATAGTCCCCCGATGGGAACGGGGATGGGGATTCCCCGAAACCTATTAAACGGGGATGGGTTCAGGGACGGGGGCGGGGATGGGGAGTGGGGACGGGGATGGTATTGTCATACCCGGCCCCTACCCGACCCGTTGCCATCCCTAATCTCCAACCATGTTGGGGTTAAACTCAAATTTTCACCCTCCAAAATACAATTATTCATGTATTTTCAGGACTCAAATTTTTTTTTCCTCCAACCTTGCAGACTCATAATTTGAGTCCACAACTTTATTAAATTATTTAAGAATGATTAACCCTAATTTTTTTTTCTCATTAATTTTTCTTGACATTATTTTTGTTTCAACATTTGTGATTTAATTTTCTAAACATTTTAGCCTAAAAAAATTAAAATTCCAAAACATAATAGATTTTCACTTAAAAATAAAAATAAGTACAACACCATATGTGTTTAAATTATGTAAGTGTGTTTAAATTATGTTGTGTGTTTAAATTATGAAAATTTGTATAAAAGTGGTTGTTGCTCTATTGGATGAAAGTATAAAATAGAATGAAAAAAATATAAGAATGAAAGTAGAATGAAAAAATATAACAAAGAGATAAAGGAAAACAAAGGAAGAAAAAAAAAAAGATTTTTGGTTGACACAAATTATAGCTGTTGGAATATTAAAAAAATTTAAAAAATTTAAAAAAAAAGAAAAAAAAGAGCACAGCATAATTTTGAAAAAGTAGCAGTTGGGATTCAATCAAATGGCCAGCTTGTTGCAAAACTCACGTGGGGCCAACACTTTTTGTTGTTCACGTGGGCTTCCAAGGTAAGAAACAAAGAAGAAAAAGTAGATTTTGGGCCCACAAACATTATCAGTCCAGGCAATAGTTTGTTAGAATTCTTTGTTTCAGCATTTTAGATTTTGGATATTTTGGGAACAAAGAAGAAAAACACAGAAAAATTGAGAGAGAATGTTGCTCTTGAGAATGAAAAAAATGCTTCTATATTTTTCATTACTATTCCACTATTTGGCTATAATCGTTAGGCTGAGAGAGAGAAAAAAAGAGATATTCTTCCCTGTGCCATATGTACAATAAGCTCAAGTTCTAGCATCCTATTAGATGCTTACACTTGTCACTTAATCCTATGCTAGAGATTAAAACACTTGGACTGTGATCCAAGGGTGCATAATAAAGCTGAAGAAAAATAAACAACTAAAAGGAAAGAAAACAGAGCAGATACAATTCCTCTAGCTCCAAAAACTCGGCTGAAGGATTACACACCAACATTCCCTTCTAATCCTTTAGCCGACTTAACACCAAGTAATTCCCTTAAGTATGCAAACCTGTCCTTAGGCAAAGCTTTAGTCAGAATATCTGCAATTTGCTCCTCAGTTCTGCAGTAGACAAGTTCTATCTCCTTGGCTTGAATTGCTTCTCGAATGAAATGAAACTTTCTGTTAATGTGCCTTGACTTCTGGTGGAAAACAGGGTTCTTTGCCATAGCAATTGCTGATGTGTTATCACACATTATCTGAGTTCCTTCAATCTGTTCTTCTCCAAAGTCTTCGAGTACAAATCTCAGCCACTTTGCTTGAGAAGTAGCCTCTGCAGCACTTATATACTCTGCCTCTGCTGTAGATAAAGCAACTGTATTTTGCTTAATTGAAGCCCACGAAAACACTCCCGATCCCATAGTAAAAGCATACCCTGAGGTACTCCTCATGTCATCTTCACTTCCTGCCCAGTCACTATCACAATAGCCAATAAGAGTAGTTTCTTTTCCCTTCTCAAATACAATTCCAAAGTCTATTGTTCCTTGTATGTATCTTAATACCCTTCTAGCAGTTCCCATGTGTTTCTTGGTGGGATTGTGCATGAATCTTGCCAAGAGGCTAGCTGCAAACATTATGTCAGGCCTGGTTGCAGTCAAGTAGAGCAAGCTGCCCACAATCTGTCTATATTCTCCTTCATCTGCAGCCTCACTTCCATCATTCTTACTTAACTTCTCATTCATTGCAAGTGGTGTAGCCACTATTTTGCAATCTTTCAAACCGAATTTTTCAACCAGCTTCTGTCCATACTTCTTCTGATGCAAGAAAATGCTTTGTTTAGACTGTATCACCCCCATTCCAAGAAAATGGTGTAATACTCCCAAATCTGTCATCTCATAGTGTTCCATCATATCTCTCCTAAATTCTTCAATCATTTGAGAGCTGCTACCCGTGTACACTATGTCATCAACATATAGAGAAACAATAAGAACATCTGAACCTTCTGCCTTAACATATAAAGTTGCCTCGCTTGGACTTTTCTTGAAACCAGCCTTGTTGAAATAAGCATCAATCTCGTCATACCAAGCCCTTGGTGCTTGCTTCAAACCATACAAAGCTTTGTGTAACTTGTATACCTTTGTTTCCTCATCCTTCTTTACAAATCCTTGTGGCTGATCCACATATACTTCCTCCTTTAAAACTCCATTAAGAAATGCAGATTTCACATCTAGTTGATACAAGCTCCATTCCTTATGTGCAGCAAGAGCAATCAAGGTCCTAATGGTGTCTAGCCTTGCCACGGGGGCAAAAGTCTCATTGTAATCAATACCGGGCTTTTGTGAGTAGCCTTTAGCCACTAAACGAGCCTTGTTTTTCTGCACAGTACCATCTAGATTCAGTTTAGTCTTGTAGACCCACTTAACACCAATCACAGGTTTAGCAAAAGGTCTCTCGACAAGTTTCCAAGTGTCATTTTTTTCTATCATTTCCAGTTCAGCTTCCATTGCCTTTCTCCATGACTCATCTTTAGCTGCATCTTCATAATTTTCAGGTTCCACAATGCACACATTACACTTAGCCATGATTTCACTTACACTTCTCCATTTCTTTGGTGTGTGATCAAAGAAATGAGAACTTTCACCTATGCCTTCATCTTGCAGAGTGGTATCTTCAACTATTTGAGTTTGTGTATCCAAGCTTTGACTTGGTTCAGCTTGTAATGGGACTTCTTCATCCATTTGCAACGGTGTATCCAAGCTTTGACTTGGTTCAGCTTGATTCTCAGTAGACAAAGGGACTACCATCTCTTCTTCATTTGCATTTTCCCACTTCCATAAGCCATTTTCATCAAATTGCACATCTCTGGACAGAATTATCTTCCTAGTACTTGGATCAAACAGCCTATATCCCTTTTCACAGAGACCATAGCCTACAAAAATACACTTGTGACTGTTTTCTTCAAGCTTATGCCTCAATGCTGAAGGAATAAGCACATGACAAGGAGATCCAAATATTTTTAAATGTGCAATTCCTGGTTTTATGCCAGTATAAGCTTCAAATGGTGTTATCTTGTTAAGAGCCTTGGTAGGACTTCTATTCAGCAAATAGACTGCTGTATTTACAGCTTCTGCCCAAAACTCATAGGGAACTCCTTTCTCATGCAACATGGACTTGGCCATTTCCACTACTGTCCTGTTCTTCCTCTCGGCCACTCCATTTTGCTGTGGAGAATATGCCATAGTTAGCTGCCTTTGAATACCCGATTCCTCACAAAACTTGTTAAATTCTCCTGACAAGAATTCTCCACCCCTGTCACTTCTCAAGCCTTTTATCTTATACCCACTTTGCAGCTCAGTCATAGCTTTGAATTTTCTAAAACATTCCAATGCACTTGACTTATTTCTGATGAAGTACACCCATGACATTCTAGTAAAATCATCTGTAAACAGTAGAAAGTACCTGTTTCCAGATAAAGATTCTGTTTTCATTGGTCCACAGATGTCTGTGTGAACCAATTCCAAAGGATTTGAAGCTCTCCAAGTGGATTCCAAAAAGGAAAGAATCCCTATGCTGTTTTCCAAGCATACAACCATCACATACAACTAACTTCTGCTCCAAATGAGGTAAACCATGAACCATCCCTTGACTCTCCAGCAATTTTATACTTCTTTCATTTAAATGCCCCAGCCTCTTATGCCATGTCTGCAAGCAATGTGTGATACTTGCTTTTAGGACCAACTCACTCGCAGGCATCATTGTCAAAGGAAAGCATCTGTTATTTGTCATCTGCACCTTCACAATCAGATTTTCTAGTGACTGATTGTCATAAACACTCACCACATTTCCTCCAAACACAAGGTGATAGCCATGTTCCATCATTTGCCCAACACTAAGCAGATTTTCTTCAAGGCCAGGTACAAGCATTACTTCATGAATGTGCTTCTTGCCCAACTTAGTTTTTATCACCAAAGTCCCTTTTCCAGCGACTGGGACCACTTCTCCAGTTCCCATCTTCACCTTAGAGCTCAAATTCCTTTGAATATTGACCAAAAGTCCCTCATCTCCTGTCATGTGGTTACTACAACCACTGTCAATATACCAAGAGTGATTTACCTTCACATCAGTTGCAGCATTACACACATAAAACAAAGTACCACAATCTTCCTCCTGATTTGCATAATTCACTCTCTGCACATTCTTGTGTCCATAGCAGTCTCTGATCATATGCCCAGGCTTCCCACAACCATGGCATTTAGGTTTCCCTTCATACCAACACTTGCCATAATGAAATCTGTCACAATGTTTGCAGGCCATTTTGTCTCCATCATTGGATTTCCAATTTTTCTGAGGTATTTGATCTGCAGAAGCAATTTTATTTTCAGGGTTTTTCCTACCAACATTCAGACTAGAGAAGGCTTTTTCTGTAGAATCCTCAGTGTGTCTATCCAATCTGAGCTCAAAGCTTTTCAGTGAAGCAACAACCTCTTGAACCTCAAGAGTTTCAAGATCCTTAGAGTGTTCAATTACAGAGCAGATAGAGTCATAAGATTTAGGCAAACTAAACAATAACTTCTGGACAATTCTCTCTCTAGATAGTTCCTCACCATAACTCTTCATATGATTTACTATATCAAACAACCTAACTAGATATACAGATAAAGATTCACTATCCTTCATGCGGGTATATTCAAATTCCCTACGCAACCCTTGCAATTTAACATTTCGTACCTGTTTATCTCCTCTGAATTCCAGCTTCAGAATATCCCAAGCTCCCTTCGATGTCTCCTTATTCACAATCCTTGGAAATAGCTGATTTGAAACAGCACTTTGGATTAACCCGAGTGCACGAGCATCCTTCATCAATATTCCAGCCATCGCAGACTTCTCAGTAACCTCTTCATCTGAAATATTCTCAGACTCCTTCTTCTTCGAATCTGAAATTGAAAGCCCCTTCTCAACTAGATCCCATAAACCATGAGATTTCATAATAGTTTTCATTCTGATACTCCAAAACTCATAGTTTTCTCCATTGAAAACTGGTGTGCGAAGCTCAGCTGCTCCCGATCCTGCCATATTAGACATTGGGTTCAAGAAATCGCAGCATCAATTTTCAGACCAGCTCAAGAAAAAACCGAATCGAGTCCGATTCACTGTTCACAGATACACGCCCAGCTCAAGCAATCGAACCTGGCTCGCGATACCATGTTAGAATTCTTTGTTTCAGCATTTCAGATTTTGGATATTTTGGGAGCAAAGAAGAAAAACACAGAAAAATTGAGAGAGAACGTTGCTCTTGAGAATGAAAAAATGCTTCTATATTTTTCATTACTGTTCCACTGTTTGGCTATAATCGTTAGGCTGAGAGAGAGAAAAAAAGAGATATTCTTCCCTGTGCTATATGTACAATAAGCTCAAGTTCTAGCATCCTATTAGATGCTTACACTTGTCACTTAATCCTATGCTAGAGATTAAAACACTTGGACTGTGATCCAAGGGTGCATAATAAAGCTGAAGAAAAATAAACAACTAAAAGGAAAGAAAACAGAGCAGATACAATTCCTCTAGCTCCAAAAACTCGGCTGAAGGATTACACACCAACATAGTTTGGGTGGAATTCCAATTCGAATTTGAGATTTCTCAAATTTCCACCCCCCAAAATACATGGGTTGGAGATGATTTTTGGAGGCTAAACTCAAAATTTGAGTTTCCACTCCAAGAGTTGGAGATGGTCTAAGGGCAATTGTTTTTTAAAGAAATTGTCGCTGCATGTGCACCTGCAATGCAAAGTAAACCACACTTAATTTGATGCAGTAATCACAAACCACACTTATTGTGACCAAATATTAAATTAAACTTAAAGAAAATAAGAAGCTTGTTTACCTCCGAAGGAAAGGATGGTTAAGCTGAGGCTGAGGACTACTACTAGGGTCTTCATCATCGGAATGTCTTAGTTTGCTTTGCTTCGAATTTGATGAGCTTGGGCTTTAATTATAAGGGCTTTCATCGGAAACCATGGAAGGACTTTTGCCAGCTAGGTTGAACTTAGCCATTGTGGAAAGCAGAAAAAGGGAAGAAAATTAAAGCAAATGCAATTGCCTTGCATCTAAAACTTTTGAGGTCCCCTCTTTATAGACCAAGTCACAGCCTCATAAGTAGATGAAGTCATAACTGATCAGGGTCTTCTTCCACCTTGTTAATTTACTTGGAGTCTTCTTCCACCTTTCCAAGTCTTTTTTATCACCCCCATAATTTGGAGCTTCTAGCACGCACATTAATAGTGCAATTTTTCCCTTTTTCCCTTTTTCCCTTTCAACTAAACTAATGATTATTGAAGTGAAATTTTCCTGTCCTTTTCAATATCATGTCAGCAATAGTATTATTTGAAGTCTTTATATCAGTTCAATTTACATTTGAATAGACAATTCAAAATTGAAGTCTAATTTCCTGTCCTTTTCAATATCATGTGAACGATAGTATTATTTGAAGGTTGTCCTCTTGTTTATATTTATTTATTTATTTTAATTTATCAAAAGCGTAGAACTTGTTAGTATTGATTTTGTGATTGGCATTCCCTAGATACTAAATAGACTAAGTATAGATGGTAAATTAGTTGTGATGGTGGCTGTCTAAATTCCAAGATATGCTCTGAAGGCTCATATGTCAACCGACGATCACTGAGGTAAATTCTTCATTTAATCATGCATCCTGATTGTGGTATTTCAAGCATTATTTCAAACTCATAATCTAATTAACATTATGATTAAGAAGACTTCTTATTTTAAGAAAGATTGATTTATTTTATAAATTGGTTTCCAATTTTAAACTCCAGCACACCATGGAGATGATGAGAAACCTCGACGACCAAACCAGGGCCAACTCCATAGAGAATGTTGTGACTGCAGACCAAAGCCTTATTTCCTAACCAAACACGGAAAGGACTATGCAACTACTATATGAGTTGAACTTGAAGGTCCTGTTTGGTGGGCTGGACTGGACTGGATGAGACTTTTTCAATTAAAATGAACATGAGTCCAATCTGTTGTTTGGTGGGCTTAATTGCATCACACATTTGTTTGGACTTAAATTTTTGTTTAGGATATGAATCCAGCATACGTTGGATATCAAAACCCACGTAGAGACATGGGTTTCGAAGACTACCTCTCGTCGTCTTCTTCGTTCGCTTCATCTCCTCTGCGTCGTCTCCAGCGTCCTCTCCTCAGCGACGTCTCTAATGTCCTCTCCTCAACGTCGTCTCCCTTAGCCACTTCTGGTCGTCTCTGCTCTCTCTCATCTCTCATCTCTCATCTCTCTTCTTCTCTCATCTCTTCTCTCTTTTGATTTTTCTTTTTTAAAAACTGATTTCTCTGTTTGTTCTTCATATTTTTCTGAGTTAGATATTGAGTGCTGTAGTTTTTGGGGTTTGATTTCTTTTGATACCTTTCATTGAAGATCTTTCAGATCTGTTCCCATCTAGAATTTGCATAATTTTATTTTTTGTTTGTATTTTCTATGATCTGAAAGTTATGCTGTAGATTTTTTTCCTTTTGTTTCAAATTACCATTTTGGTTTTGGTCTACAATCTTTTCTCTCGAATAATAAAAAAGATAGATTTTCTTATGATAGAAAGAGAATGACCATTTTTCTTTTTCTGGTTAAAAATATGAATTTTGGGTGGTTTACTATTTTGATATTGCTCCAGCGTGGGTTGATTCCTTTATGCTGGATGATCTGCTTGGTATTAGTAGAGCTCGTCTTGCTGGATGATCTGTTGTTGGGGTTTATCTTTTTCCTTGCCAAAAAGAAAAGATGAAGTTTATCAGATAAAGAGGAATTTTAGATTAGAAAAAAAAAAAAAATACTGAAAGAAGAGGAAGAAAGATTTTGAAGGAAAAAAAAAAGTAAGGCATTGATGCAAAAAGTTGGAATTTTGCATTTGATTATTGTTAATAAAAAAAATAAAATAAAATATTGATTTATTAAAAAAAAATGTTAATTTTAATCTGTTGTTTGGTGTAAAAATGAATAGGACTGGACTTAAAGCCTAGTCAGTCCAAGTCAGCCCAATCCAATGCTTCAAAGCCCATCCTAACTAGTTCAAGCCAGCCCACCAAACGGGGCCGAAACCTCTTAGAACCAGCTATAAAAGATTTGGTTTTATTTTAATCTCAATTTTTTACAATATTAAACTAGCCTCTAAGCAAAATTCCTGGAACACTTTAATCATTAAAGTGGGCATAAAAATCGATAAACCGATCAAACCGATCGAACCAAACCAAATCAAACCGAAAAATAAGATTTTTTTGACAAAATCAAAAAAGTCAACGCTGGATCTGAACCGAACCGTTGACTTCGGTTCAGGCTTCGGGTCCAAAATTTTTTGAACCGTTGAACCTGACCCGAACTGACCATTATTTAATTATATATGTATTTGACACATGGCATTGTTTGATTGGCTTAAATAAGAACTTTGGGTGGGTCTGCTTGCACTATATCAGAACCTCTCACAATTTTTTATTTTTTTAGTAACCCTCTCAGACTCTCTTACCCCGTGTCTCTCTCTCTCACTCACACACGAAAAAAAATCAACCCTAGATCTGAGAGTCTCCCTAACCTCATCGGCCGCCGTCTCTCTCTCGGCTCGTCTCTATCATGCTCGCTCGCTCTCTCTCTCTCTCTTAGAATCATCTCAACCCACCCGGGCCTCATTCATCCTCGGAATCTCTACAACCACCAACAAGTCTCAGACCCAGAAGCGTTTCTGAAGCGGCTCGACGGCGAGAAGCTCAGACTGTTCTGGCCAGCTCAGCTTAAGCGGTTCGACGGCGGCGGCGCCTGCGGCTGTGTCTGAGAAGTCACGGCAGTACCCAGAAAGTAAAATCAATTTTTTTTTTTCTGAGGATGGAAGGGATTTTAGGGCACAACAGGCTTGAAGATGTGAGTTGGCTATGCTCCCTCTCCGAGTCCGAGCTTGTAAGTTTTCTTTCACCATTAGAGCAACTTAATTTGTTGATTTAGTTTGTTGTTTGTGATCTGTTGTAAAATTTGGGGTTTTTGATATCGTTAATCTGATCGTCTAATTAATTAAAATTACGGGATTATATGTATGTTCATTCTGGGGTTTGACTGGGTTACTGGGAAAAAGAACTATAGTTGCCGAAAGTAAATTTCCATTCATTGTGATGCAAAGAAAGAAAATATATTTAGTAAAAAATGGATCTTCAGCTATATTCTGTCACTGTTTGATAATTTAAAGATTAAAGAATGGGTTTTTGATATCTGACAAAAAAATTACGTCATTACCTTGCAGGCAGTTTGGAAGTAGACTTGCAGCTTTGGGCTGTTGAGGCTGGACTTTGGTCTTTTGAGCTGTGGGTTTTCTCCGGATAAGGTAAGAAAGCCGAATTGAATTTCTGAACTACTGTTCCATTTATTTGACTGTAATAAATATTCTTAAAAAGCACACATATTATCGCAGGACATGTTGATTAGCTTAAAAAGCATTGTTCTTCAACGTGCAAGAATGATTGGACATGAGGAACTAGCCAACAATTTTGATCTCAAGATGCTTCGAGCTCTTGGTATGTATGAGCGTCTCTCGTTCTCTTATTTTCTGCCATTGTTGATAGAATGATAGGTTTATCTGTGTTCTGTTATGTGTTGAGGATTTATGGTTGGGTGTAGTACCAAACTTTAAAGGTTTTCGAGAATCTTAGCTATCTAACTTTGAATTTGGCTTTATATCTAAGCTGTATATACGCATAACTCTGTGTGTATTACATTCTGGACTTTGATGCACAACAATGGGATTGGACTTTGATGCAGTTCAGAATATGCTTCAGATTCGAGGTCTGTCATTAGGCTGCAAATACATATAAAATATGTCTTCCTAGCGTAGTCCCTTGCCACTATTGAAGCCACTTTTTTTATGAGGTAACTGAAGTTTTTTTATTAACCTTGCTTGCTTAGGTTTTTTTATCAGTCTCGCACCAAATTTTTTAACATATTGATAGAAAGTTATAATAATTTGACAATATGGTTCATGATTTAATATCTTTGGTTTGAAACTGTTATGATTTGCTCTCTCTCTCTCTCTCTCTCTCTCTCTCTCTCTCTCTCTCACTCATATGATTGTTCATGTACCATTTAAAGGTTCTTGTGATTGAAGCCAGCTAAAATTTCATTTTAATTATGATTTGTTGATGGTGAAACTTTGTGTTAATTCTTAGTGTTGTGTAGATTGCTTTGTTAAGCTTTTGGAAGAATGGATGCAGCAGATTTTTTGCAAGGATATTATCTTTATGTGTATTTTTGTGATGGGTTGTAATCTTTAATTTCCTAAGTTTAATTTGGTTTGTATATTATTTTTTGTAATGGTTTGTAAGAGCTTATATTTCCTTTCCTTGGTTGGTTCACTATGTGTATGTGAGATTTATTTATTTTAGAAACTTAGATTGGAATGATGGATTTTTATAGGTTGAATTGAATTTATATAATTTCAGATTTTGAAAGAGAAGTAAAAAGTGTTTTGGGCTTGTTCATAAGAATTTAATAGGTTTTGGTAATTTGACAACAAAAAAAGTGTTTTGGCTGAATGTAAATTTCATTTGGGCTTTGTTTTGCTAAAAAAATTTGATTTGGGTTTTTTTTTTGCCGAAAATAGTTTAAGATTTGGGCTTTTAAAAATGGAAAAAATGGGCTCAAGCCCAAATCGGAAAAAATGAATCTGATTTGGGCTTTTTAAAAAGTAAAAATGGGCTCAGGCCCAAACTGGAAGAAACTTGAACCGACCCGAGACCTGACTCATTTTCGGGTTTCTTCTTGGACCCGATTCGAACCGCAACCCGAGCTCTTCTTCGGTTCTGGCCCGCGGGTCGTCCAAAATTGGACCCGACCCGAATCATGCCCAGGGCTACTTTAATGGATATTGAATATGGATGACTGACCAACATTTTGTTAATATTATATATTAAATACATCACTAACCCATAAAAATTTACTTTTCCTTTCCAAGAGAAACATCACGATTTTCTTCATCTGTCTCCGAGTGGTTTCTCTCTCTCTCTCTCTCTCTCTCTCCACATCCAAGATTAACAAGATTTGATACACCCTTTCCAAATTTATTGACTTTATACTCTCCCATGTGATTTCTCTCTCATCTATTATAATGTTGTATGATGAGTAAACTCAAGAATTGTTTTCTGTTAGTTATTTACTGTCGTCCACAGGGGCAGAACCACAACCAGTAAGTTTTGAACAAAAACTAATGATAAACCACAAGAAGTTGATGCGTTTTGATTTTTTCCTTCGCAAAATCTGCTGCCTTTGGATTTGTTTTTTCTCAAACTGCCATCTTCTTTCTTTATCTGCCTTTTTTTTTTTGGGTGAAATTATCTACTGCCTCTGGCAAAAGGTTTTTGAAGAAGAAAAAAACTTATATAGCCTACCATCAACTACAACATTAGGGAAATATTATCTCAAGTTTATTTGTATTCGTTTTCAAGAAACAGAACTCAGACACACACAAAAAAAAAAAAAAAAAAAGAAGAGTAATAGAACAGTACATTAACCTAAATATATTGTTCTTGTCTTTACAACTAATATATACGTAAAACTTAATTATTTATACTTTTGCACTTTAAAATATGCCAAAAATTTGCATTTTAGAAGCTTATTTGGATATTTTAATGGATTCAAACTACAAGGGTGAGATTTAAAATTCTTGGTTCTGCCCTTGGTTCTTCACATCTGCTCCATCCAGTTGAGTTTCAATTTTTCTTTTTTCAAATTTGTGGAGCAAAAATATGGTAGATCACCTCATTGGACCCGCCTACTCGAGTCTTGTATGGATTAGTGAAAAGCTTTTGAAAGCCCTAAAATAGACCTTTTCTTTTAGATTGGATCTCATAATATTTTAGGGGAGACGAAAAACTAAAGAGGGTTTGTAAGAAGGTGGTGTATTGGAAGCAGGCACTGCTAAAAATAAAGGTTAATGAGCGTGAGTATACAATTAGAATAAATAAATAAAAACCTACTTGTGTTGCAACGAGGATATTAATATTTTGCAATCTTCTGACCATTAGTGTTATGCTACATCGAAGTGTTATCACGCATGTCATAGTGTTATTGGCCAGGAATAGCAAAATAGTGTTATCTCCATTTCCAGGGATGAACTTAGGATTTCAAAATAGGGTGGACTAGATTTACCTTACATACAAAGGTGCTAAGTAGATAGAAAACTCAACCAATACCTTGTAATTTCATTGATAACGAAAAAAAAACACCTATTTAATAAGCAAGAACAATAAAATCAATTACAAATCCTATTTGATAATTCATAATTCATAAACTTAAACTGATAAGCCCCAATTGCAATCCCTAATTTATAATTCTTAAGTTTCAATTGCATATCTTAATTGATACTTCATAAACTCCAAAAAAAAATCCTGAAATTAAAACATCAACAAATTGAGAGAAGCTTACCTAACGAATGTATGAACTGTGTTTCACCTGAATTTGTTGCTCTTTCTTTTTTTCTACGTGCAAGCATAGGGTGCTTCTTCTTTTCTTTAATTTTTTGTCTACGTGCTCTGTGTGAGTTATTTTTTCTCAAATTTTTTTCTTATCTTTTTATTGACTACATGTTGTTCAAGGAGGAGACTTAAAGGAGGCTAGGTTATTTAAATTGAGTGAGCTAGGAAATTTTTTTTTGGCTGAAAAAATTAAAGGTCACCTTGGGCTATAGCCCAAGTTAGCCAAACTTAGAGTCCGTCCCTACCCATTTCATGGAAGTCTTTCTCCAACCACAAATCTTTAGCATCTCATTTTTCGTTTCATTTTTCAATTGATTTATTATTGAGAACGACGGCTAAATGAGTAAACATATTGAGACGGGTCAAAATCATAAGAAATGTCCTTGCCTTAAGAAGTAGATAAATAATGGCAATGTAAAGAAGTAGACTTGGCAAATCATATACTTCAGTTTATAGGCCAAATATGGCATCTACATTTATGAATTATTGAATCACAAAAAGGTATCCTCTTTGTCTTCACTAGGGTTTACAAAGTAACCCTATATTTATTACGGTTAAATTGCTTTAAAAAGGTGTCTCTGAGATCTCAGAGTACACTAGAATTTCAACTCTTAGTTGAAATCTATGGGACACACAGGCTCTTTGTTTCGGAAAAAGAGCCCAAAATGCTTCTCTCTTGGTTCCCCATTCTTCTCATTCTCATTAAACATGGGAAACACGTAGGTTTCTATGGGGCTTCTGAAATTGGTACTTAAGTATAAGGGGGTAAATTAAAAGCTACTTTAAAGACTTACCAATTACACAAATTTTAGCTTAACCTGAGATCAATATGACTAGTCAACAAAGAGTCATAGACTAGTAACAATCACACACACAGAGTAAACAGTCAATACCTGCAACCTAGAAAATCACTAGTGACAACCTAGGCACTCAGAAGGATCTATCAATCTAGGCATTCCCTGTGCTAGCAACAACTAAGGTGATGTGAGAGTCCGTTTTCTTAAATGTTGAATAAAGAAAAATAAATGTTATTATATATTTTTAAGTAATTATCTTAGTAAGAAGGAAAAGTATATTTATAATTGTTTTAATTTTATAATACCATTTCAATAGTTATATATATTATTCTATTATATATATATATATGTTCTTTTGAATAAAAAAGGTTTATTTAAATTATATATTTATTTATTATTGCTTAAGATGCCATTGGATGGTTATTGTGTGCTTTATATACTTATATGTATTAACTAGCTCTAAAGTGGACGTGTAGTTTGTGTTTTATCAAGCTACTTTTTCCTTATCAACAACCCATGACTTGGAGTTAGCACGTGGAGGTTTCACATGCATTCTTAGTAATAGAATTTTGGTAGAGCAACACGTAAGAACTCATTTTAACTTAAGGCGGCTAGTCCAAATTCATCCTATTGACACATGCACATACATGCAAATACTTAGTCTTCAAATATAGTAGATATTTGTATTTCCTTGGAGAATAAGTAGGTTCGATTCCTTGGAGAATAAGTACGCAAGATATCTTTTAATTGTGTAATAGTTGCTCTAGTTATTACACCAATAAGAAGCTAGTAGCAACTGACTTCTTCTAGTATAAATAGGCATATCTGTTGCATCTTTTCACAAACTTTGTGTATTAATTGAGGTTACACATTACATGCAAAGTAAGAGAGAGAGAGAGAGAGAGAGAGAGAGAGAGAGAGAGAGAGAGAGAGAGAGAGAGAGAGAGAGAGAGAGAGAGAGAGAGAGAGAGAGAGAGAGAGAGAGAGTTCCTGGAAGAGTAGAGGTCACAGCTTGTGTATTTTCTTAAACTTGGAATTAGCTTTGAAAACGAGGTAGGGGTTTCTTGGGGGGCCTTTTACAGAGATTGATTGAATTAAATTTCGTGAGCTCTATATTATGTGTGATATTGTATAATGTTCTTGATATTGGATATTTATATATTGTTAACTATTTGGTTGATGTGATACTGTTTGATTGACGTTCCTTGTATTGGATATTTATATATTCTTAACTGTTTGAATAATGTTGACATAATTATATCATGTCATAGTAATTGGTTGGATTTGTTGGGTGGAGAAGATAATAATGGAAAAGAGGGTAATGGATATAGTCTTTGTGTAGTTGAGTCTAACTCTTGGCAGGTACCAGGTCTTAGGGATCCCACAGTGTACATGTTTTTTATTGGGTGATTCGAGACTGGCGAAAGGGAGTTAGACAAGATGACTAACAAAAGGGAAATTATGGGATGATTGAAATGGGTGTTAGTTCATATAAATGGGCATTTGGGACCAAGTGGTATAAGTATGGTATGGGACGTGCAGGTCTGCTTGTCCAGTTATATGAATTAATGGGATTAGATGAAAAGCATTCATTCATGCATTATTATTAATAATTGGATATTTTGGTTGTGTGATTGCATCTCACTTGATTTAGTTATATCAATCTATTATGGTAAGGTCTCATGTCCCTATTGAGCGGTGGTTGCTCACCCCTCACCCTGTTTAATTTTTCAAATGAATTAGTGGGTAAGAAAAGAAATAAACCAATTGAGGCTGAATTAGATGAGAGCGATAGAGCTTTATTTATTAATTGTAAAGTTGTAAGATTTTTGGAGATATTTTTATAAGAGATGTTTATTTTAAACCATGTTTAGGCTTTCTTTTTATTTTATTTTAATTTTTACTTTCTCACGCACCGGACGCGGGATTTCCACCGACCCCCAGGTCCGGGGCGTGACAGGTGAGATGTGTGTGTGAATACATCAAAAACAAGTATATAGCATCATTCAGATGATGACTAGTCAACAGCAAGAACACAAACAGAAAATACCTGTAGGATGACTAAAAATGCCTAGAGAAGGGTGAATATGCCAATTTAAAATTATAATCAAATAAATATAAAAAAACTTCAGTAGCAGGATTGATATGGCTTATCAATCTTGAAACTTGTTGGACATAAAATAAAGAAACACGCAGAGAATTATTTTACGTGGTAAAACCCCACCTATGGGGGAAAATCCACGGGACTCCTCAGTCCAACACAAATCCACTATAGAACGATGATTACAAGAAGTACTCACACACTTATCCTAGACACATTCTAGAAAATGTTTACCAACTTCTTCGTAACTCAACTTCTATCACGGGATGATCTTCGACACTCCTTATGTTGAACGCAATACTGGCCACGATTGCTTCAAGCTCGCCGGAGGAAAACCGCCACCACGATCTTGGTGCCCTCAACCGTATGAGTCACCGACATGCATATGAATGCAATATGAATGATGAAAGTGTATGATAAATCACCAAATCAATCTATACAAAACCAAATGTGTCGAAAGCTTAGTATAAGAAAATAAAGACCCACGTTTTATTCAAAGCAGGTTCTCTCTAGTAAGAGAGAAACCCAATAGTCCAACAATTCTATTCAATTGTGATTCTCAAACTTGATCCCATATGGACTCAAGTCAATCACGTCAAAACAAAAGACACACTACTATGCCATTATGAATAATAACTTTGATTCAATATCAACTTCCTGTAAGGACGCCAAACATGAGAATACAAATAGTATCAATCATGAATATCAATTTTGATCTAGTATGGACTCTAAATGACGATGCCAAACAACAAATCTTTGTGGGAGAAACAGTATCTCCTAAAACAAACTAATTAGACCAATCAAGTAGGAGATGAGCAATGTGCAAGTCATAGCGGGAAAAGATAAAACTTAAATCAAAATAGAGTTCAACTAGGAAAGTAATCTCAAGAGATAAAATCTAATCCTATTAAAAATAAGATTAAGATAAAAATACTTTGAGTGAAAATAACTCCAATTAGGAATCCTATAATGAATGCATGATTATCAAAGCAATCTTTTTTTCCAAATTTAGCAAAGCTTACAGCTAGTTCTTCATGGCAATGGCAGCTTCCTCCTCAGCTTCTTCATCCCATGGCACTGGCAGCTCAGCTCCAATCAGAATAGGAACACGAAATTTGGATTCAAAATGAAATGACCAATTTCTTCAAGAGACCATACTCCTTAAGAAATCAATCTAAAATCTGACCTAGATCTATAGGAGTATGTGTTTGATTTAACTAGATGCAGATTTCATTTTCAAAGCAGTTTTCAAAATCAATTTGGAAAACTCATTTATGAAAAGATGGAGAAATCACTTCCAAAGAAAAGGAGAGCGAAGGAGGAGTACCTCACAACCTCTCAAAATCACATTTTCTGAAGTGACGACTCAAAAGGAATGAAGGGACCATTTACCCAAAATTCCTAAGTCTAAAATAAACAAATGGCAACAGAAGAATATCAGAGAATAAGATAAAATTATTAGGACCCAGCTGGAAAAACGAAATGAGCTGACAAACTTCATGATGCACAAAAAATGACTAGTCAAACACATACAAGTTGACTAGTATTTTTTTAGTGTTCTTCCATCTTATGAAATTTGGTTCTTTGTAAGCTTCACATTACAAAGAACGTCTTTTATACGGCATTTAATTTATATATAACTTAAGTTTTTGAATTCACATTCCAAAACTAAACTTTACTACTCTTGAACAATTTTTCCCTTTTTCCCTTTCAACTAAAATAATGATTATTGAAGTGAAATTTTCCTGTCCTTTTCAATATCATGTGAACAATAGTATTATTTGAAGTCTTTATATCAGTTCAATTTACGTTTGAATAGACAATTCGAAATTGAAGTTTAATTTCCGTGTACAACATGGTTGTTCTCTATTTTTTCTTTTTTCTTTTTTAATTTATCAAAAGGGTAGGACTTGATTAAGAAAACAAGCAAAGCAGTACATCAACTTCTAGTAAGCAAGAATCACAAACAGCGGAGGAGCCATAATGTGACATCGTTAAAACCTTGCCTTAAAAAAACTCTAAAGAAGCCTAACACAAACGATTGCCCTCTTGTTTTGATATTTGAATACTAATAAGCCTAACAAATCCAAGAAATTATAATTATAGATTGCCCAACATGCATATGCTTTTGTCCTCTAGCAGGAGAGAAAAAGAAACGTCAATCAATGCATCTTTTCATGCATGACATGCGATTCTCAGCAATTAAGTCAAGCCGCCCAGGTCCAAGTCCAGAAGTATCACTTCATGACCACCACTTTGGCTATGATTGCTGTCATTTAGCAAATGGTCAAAACACTCGTCGGGTTTCTAGATCGATTCATTTGGTTGGGGTCGTATATTACTCATGAATACTTACAAAATTATTAAAGAAAATCATGAATACTTCAAAACTCATAAAGAAAGATAGTCACAAAACCACTCATATGCACAATACATTATCAAGTTGTATGTATTATTATTGTATGTCTTTATCTCGTCATAATCGGAATACTCGGGAAATCTTTTCTTCTTCATATTATTGTATGTGTGATCATGCCATATTCGTGTTTGCACATAGAGAAAGGTGGTGGAAGAGAGGATGGAGGAATAAAGCAGAACTTAGGAATGAAAAAATTGAATATGAAAACACCTCAAAATAGTTTTCAATTTTTATTTTTCATGTGATGCACCATGTCACACACATTTCTTCTACATTCTCACCCTTTTTCATCTTTCTTTTATACCATATATTTCCCATTTATCTCTAGAAAAGAAAAAATAAAAGCGAAATAGCTACAAGCGGGCCTTAGTTACTCTGCATGTCCTCTTGGATTTTGTCCATTTTTCCCTTATTCATTGTTTTACTTTTTACCAATCAATTTTTTGCTTTGAAAAAAATATTTAAACTGAGGAAAAAAATACTTGTGGGCAGAGGATCGAAACCCCCAAGCACCCAATGAATTTGTGTAACCCCAATCTCCCAATCTCTTGTACTAAAAAAAACACTTGTACTAAACACCCACCCCAGCTAGGGTTGGCTGAAAACTTCACCGATGCACCCGTTCCATGCACCACTTGCCACCGGATCGGGCGACTTTTCCCCTACCCCTCCCCAGCATCTGCTCTCTCAACGATGTATTTCTGTTTTTTGGCCTGAGAGTTTTCATTTCTAGTTTCTATGTGTATCCTTATGGGTACAGAAAGTAGTATTAAGAGTTAAGCTCGAGGTATATATTGTCCCTCAACTCAAAGATTTGAAGGAACTAGTTTTTTTTTAGTACAAGCATTTGGGGAACTAAAAACTTTGAACCTCAACCCACACAAGTGGAGGTGGAAGAGCTCAACCAATTAAGTCATACCCTACAGGCAAAGGAAGCAGGTTAAACTGTCGGTAGACAAAATAATTGAGCGACCTAGCTACTATTATATATGCACGACTTGAGAATTAAATGATGTTAATAATGTCAATATAGATGGCGTACGATCCTTGACGGAGGCCTATGTGTGGAAATTTTTGAGACAATTATGTGTAGGGCACACAAAGCGTTATTGACTTTCTTCACTCTATTCGACTCTTGTCCTCTCCTTCTAGCTATAGCCATCGAACTTTTAACATTCAGTGTCAGTACAATGTCGCGGAAAAGTATAAGGATAACCTGTGAAGAAATTAACGAAATTATTAGTCCATAAAATACAAGTATATCTCTCAAAATAGTTTGTTTGTTCGTAGTACATGATGAGCACCATAGAGACACCCTTAAAAAGCATGATTTGGCTACTTAAAATTAAGGGATCCTCCTTAAAACGAATGGACTTTGACATTTGTCAAATTCCAGCAACATCGACAAATTTTTTTTATTTTTAAAAAAAGAATATTTAAAAAAATTGACACGTGTCAAAACCACATTTATAGTGAGGAGTTCCTCCTCAATTTGAAGGAGCCATGCTTTTTCCATTAAGATATGGATGTCCATTTTCATGGGCATGGCTTTTTCAATGCATTAATTGCAATTTAATCTCATTAATTTTAAGGAGATCAAATTTTTGAATCACATTTGAAGATTACATGACACGACATGTGATTTAAAATGTAGATTTATTTGAAGTTGATGTTTGTATCCATTTTGACATGTTATTGTACTTATCATTTGCTACTGAACCTCATTGCATCTTGTGGACACCATTCGTTCACATAAAATCATTCGTAATTTTCTGTTATTGTAACATAAAGAAAGAGGGGCAATATATATTTCACACAAATTCTGCGTGCAATATATTTTTCAAAAATTCTTTGTGCATGACGTTAATTCTATCTTTAATTAAATACTGGACTATCGATATTCACATAGATATTTTATTGAAGTTGGCAAAAGTATATCGTTAACATATCAATATGTTTATTATTGATAATAATATCGATATCGACACATTATCAATTACATGTGGATACAATTCTATCTTTATTGAAGATCAAATGCTTGATACATAGCCAGACTATAATAATCGACACGTAACCAATTACATGTCGAGAGTCTTACCTTTATTAACGATCAAACATTTAATATAGAGCCAGACTAATTATCGACACATTACATGTCGAGAGTCCTATTTTTATTAAAGATCTTGTCCTTTCTATAGTTAGATCATGGGCAGAAAGTAATGGCGTAGTTAGGTCCACCATTGCATGTAAATGTACCCTTGTTGTCATCATAAGCATAGCTGTAAGCGTTGGGGCATGCTTTACTGAATATCTGAGAGTAATTTGTCGGTGGGCATGTCTCTGGAGTGTTTTGAGGCGGAGTGCAACAGTACTGTGGCTGATTGAATTTAACACATGCGCTCAAGCAGGCAACCACGCTCCCATCGGACCCTATCTTTTGCAGCTCACTCGGACAAACTGCGTTCACGTTCGCCGGGCAAGTAGCCGTCTTGCAGTCGCCGGTACCGCCTTGTGGAGTCACAGACATGGGCAAGTTGAAGCCATCAACAAGACTAACGTCGTAGAAATCTTGTCCTCCGCCTGCTGGAATATTGAATTCCGCTAAAGTTGCCGGCGGAATGCCACCTGCACCGTTGCACGTGACCTGACCAGAGGCACAGTCTGCGGTGGCACAGACGAACTTTCCAGAGGCGTCCGTGGAGCATCCAGTTCGGCCCCAGAAGCGGCCGTTCCATGGCACCGGAGTGTCTAGGCTGAAGCTAGCTTGGGCTGCTAACTCGAACCCTGTGGTTGATAATTGAGGTTTTTGATCGGAGGTTAAGGTTGCTGGCCAGACCGTGTAGGGGCAATTGTTTTTGAAAGACATTGTCGCTGCATGTGCACCTGCCATGCAAAGTAAACCACACTTAATTTGATGCAGTAATCACAAACCACACTTATTGTGACCAAATATTAAATTAAAATTAAAGAAAAGAAGAAGCTTCGACTTTAAGAAAAGATCAATGAGTATTTCTATCGTTTGGCCAAAATGAAAAACTTGAAGAAAATAAGAAGCTTGTTTACCTCCGAAGGAAAGGATGGTTAAGCTGAGGCTGAGGAATACTACTAGGGTCTTCATCATCGGAATATCTTAGTTTGCTCTGCTTCGAATTTGATGAGCTTGGGCTTTAGTTATATAGGCTTGGTGCGGGCCTAACTTTTTGTCCTTTTGCAGGACTATGGCTGCTGCGACGACAAGTCACAAGACAACTAGTCTTATGAAAAAATTTTTGGGGAATTTGAGTACGTAACTTATCAAGTTGCTTGAACAAAAAAAAAAAAACTCATCGCATGCCATGTAATCTTCAAATGTGATATATGTCATGTCATATACTCTTAAAACTTAAAAGAGTTGATAGACACCATGTTAATTTTGGGGAATTAGAGTACGTAACTTATCAAGTTGCTTGACCAAATAAAAACAGAAAACTCATCATGTTACTTTTAGAGTATGTCATGTAATCTTCAAATGTGATATATGTCATGTCATATACTCTGAAAACTTCCAAATTTCCAATCAGTTAGAGCTTAAAAGAGTTGATAGACACCATATTACTTATATTATTTTTAAACAGTGGATCCAAAGCAGTCGCACTAACTGCCCTCGTTCAGGATCGGCATTGATTTCAACTTTAGAGGTTCCTAATTTGCATCCTTTTTTCTGTTAATAAAAAAACAAACAAAATCAAATTACTTCACATTTGTTTTTTAAGGTAGATATATATATTTTTTCAATTCTATGTATTTGTTTATTTCTTGCTTTCTGTCAAATCGTTTTTTTTTTTTAAGATTAACATTCACATCCTTCGCCAATGTAGAAAGTGCCACTCTAGGAGAAGAAGCCGCCACGAACAAACAGAGGTAGAATTTTCAGCACAGGATATGCTAAAGTCTAAATGTGCAACTGTACTAAACTGTAGGGCCATTGAAATGTGTATTATTAATCCCCCCTAAATTGCCAAAACAAGCAGAGCTAGAATTTTCAACACTCAGGACACATCTTCTTTTCTACAGGCAGTGTAGAAATTTAATGTGTCTGCCTTGACCCGTAAAGAATAAGAAAAATTTAGTTGCAGCGGGGATAACATTATTTTGCTATTCTCAACCAATAATACTATGTTGTGTTGAAGTGTTAACACGTATGTCATAGCGTTATTGGTTAGAGAGATAGCAAAATAGTGCTATCCCCATTTTATAAAAGTCTTTCTCGTGAAGAAGGGTCAAGAGGTGAGACTAGTGGTAAGACTAGAAAATTACTACATAGTTTGTTTCTTTTTCTTTAGATAAAGTTGATTATCATTATTACTGGTAAATAATTATCATTTGTTTTCCATTCGCTGAGCAGAAATAATTGATTTTATTGTGTAAATGGGAAGTTGGTGTCTATGTTTTAGTGCGGCTCAGCGAAAAGAATTCACTGTTGGTGCATGTTGTAATTAAGAGATTCATTATCTTCTTGTACTGTTGATTTATTCGAGTCTAATTATCAATGGTGTGTTAGTTGGATTGACCCAAGATTTTGGGGTGCTCCC